>OZ030013.1:32725000-33325000 GCA_964023405.1 Apodemus agrarius | reverse complement strand
AGTCAGAATTACAGTTTATTCTTGTCTCTGAGAGAGATTAAAATAATGTGTTTTTCAATCTCTTCTCTTCAATTTATATGAATGTACATGTTTGTATGTTTATACATAAAACATATGCACATGTGTTTGTAAAACTATATAAATAGAGTTAATCAAAATGTATAAATGAGTGTTCATGTGCTATAATAATTAATTTCATACACATATGTTGGTAGAATAGCTCTGTTATAGTATAATAAATCATAACAAAATATATATAACATATTTTTGTTGTTTATTCTGCATTTTCTGATGCACCCAGAAACTTTGTTGCTATGATCCAGGTGTTGCTAATACTATCTGGTTTTGCTTCAGTCCTTGTTAGCATCTGATGGTTTACTTGGGGAACTTAATGTTGAAGTGATTGCCTATTGGCTTGTGTGTCTGCCTTAGTAAACTTATCATTCATAATTCATCAGAGTAAGCCTAATCACAGGATACTATCGAGATCATGAAAGATAGGAAGTACACATATATAAATATTCTAATTGTAAAACTAGTGCCAAGTTTATCACAGATGTGACATTATATTTTCCTTATTGAGAGTATCAAAACTGTTATACTGCAAGTACATGGACACAGGAAAATATAAATAACTGGCATTTCTTTTTTTTTAACCAGTGTGCCATGGTGGACATAACATATATTTTCATAATTATTCAAGTTATAACACTTTGTCTTGGAGAAATATTAGACTGAATTAATATTCATATTGATATAAGGCTCTGCATAAGATTCTATAATAATTAACTGTTCAATGAAAGTGGATTAAACAATCCACTACGAGCTTTTACAGTATGATGGAAACAAAAAATTTTCCATGTGATGAATATGTATCAACTATTTATGTTCAAGTTGTAAATATATACATTTTCTCATACATTTATATGATGAGATTCATTACATAATGAATTTCTTGCTGTTTACTCTTTTTCCAAAACAAAGATGAAAGCACAAGCAAACAATAAAAAATTTTAGCTTTGGAGTACAAAATAAAAAAAATAGAATGTTATCATTCCCATAGAAATGGAACATACAGAAACCATAGAAACAAAATTTATATGAAGAACTACTAAATATAGTATTAAAATTATATACTATAACTACAATGTTAAAGAGAAATAGCAGAAATTGCTAGAAGAAATAGAAGAGAGGAGGTTGTGGTGTGGGAATCTAAAGAGAACCAATGGGTAAGGAGAAGAGTCAGAGGACCTATAAACACCCAATGGAGAGTCCATTTAGAAGACTCAAATATCTGAGAGCCCTTCCATTCAGAATGGTGCCGTTTGCTTGTTGAAGTAAAGCTGTTACCACTACTCCAAAAATGAAAGCAGCAATTAATACAGAATGGACTATTATGCATTGGCAGCAATACCTCTACTTGAAAAATGAATTTACAACTCTATCCCTACTTTTGCTATTTTAATATACTTTCAAAATTTGCTCAAAACCTACACAAATTCATGAGTGTATATATATATATATACATATATATGTATGTGTATACACACACATATATATAGTTTCATCTATGAATTAAATAAAATAATATAATTATCAAAATTATGGAGATTTGAGAATTTATTATGCTGAAGACTTCATATGCATTACCTTACATATATCTCAATGTAATGGAACATTCTTTTATCAATAATTCCCACAAAGGACACTGAAAATTAGTTAACTACAGAAATAAAACAAAAAGTCACAAATCTACAAATTCAGATTCCTGAATTCATGAAGTTTGGTTTTATAGTCATTTTCCCTAACCTCTCACTATATGCAAATATTCTGCAATCTTCTATATTTTCCCATAATGGACAGGAGTGTGTTGTTAGTATGAAGAGAGAAAGCTTCCTCCTTGTATTGAAACTTTATCTAAGATTCTGCATTTACTTTCCTTACTGGCCATCTGCATCAGCATTCTCAGGAGATAAATTGTATGGATTTTTAAGAGGAAACACACAAGCAATAGAATTTCAGTCCTGCTATATGCTTAATGTACTTTTTATAGAATGATAACAGGTAGAGTTTATCATAGAATGGAAATAGATACTAGAATTAGGAACATATTGCATTTTTATTATTCGACATGTCATTTTTCCTTTAGAACTTACGTAAAAAATACCTAACATTAATTATGTTTAAGTCTGGCTCATTCACTATTTCTTAATTTTCTGTACAGTGACTCTTCACCTTGTTAACTGCTGTCAAGGTCTTCAGCACTGAACAGCAACTGCTCACTCTAGAGTCTGGGCTCAGGCAACTCTGCCAAGGACTTCAGATGCTCATAATCAAAGCCTGTGATGGTTGTAGAAGAATTAAATAAGAGCCATTTCTGTGAAACCAAAGAGCTGAGCACAAGGAGTCTGAGATGCTCAGGCAGTTCCCTCAGGCCATGCACTGACATTGATGCCCACGCAGTCCAAACCTACCTTCCTGATCTGGTTATGTTCAAGCTTCGAGTTCTCAAAAAAGGTTCTCCTTGACACTAACATGACGAATGTTTTTCTATGTCCTCAGGACAAAGAGAAGCTATGAAAGGCTTTATGCTGTCTAAAAATGAAATTGTTGACAGAATGACCCAAGTAATGCCAATTATTCTTGGTGACTAGTCCTGCAGGGACACTTTCTTCTTTTCTCCTTTGGGTCTCTGGAATACACCAGAAAACGTAGATATATTATGACCAACATAAAACATCTTCAAAGTTTTTTAAGCAAGGGGAATATAAATTTATGTGAATATATAAATATATGCATGTGCATTTATATATTTATCACCACATATGTGAGTTTACATGTCTAAGAATGATTGTGCACACATATGCCTATAGAACAGAACATTTGTTTTCATAAAATACTCTGCTTTCCTTTCCACTATACAGTTAATTGGGGGTTAACTATATTTGAAGACATCCATGAATAGTTTCTGTTGCATTTAGATATATACATCTCCAACAATACTTTCAACTGCTATGATTAACTCAGACATTAACCAGAACATTGCATGAGACACTTCAAACAAAAATACCACAAGGAAGTTTTAAAAATATTTATTATTTCACATATGTTAAATGGTATATTTACATATTATGACTTGAAAACAATATTCTTTAGCATGTGAAACAACAAATACTACTAACCAATAGACACCCAATCACAAAACAACCATTTATTTATAGTTATTCTTTGTTCTTGTTCAGAGGAATAAAAATGAGGAGGAAATGATTTGCAAAGACCTTTTATGTGATTTGCATTTTGTTTGCCATTTTAAGAGTCAATTCTAAGCAAGTACTAAGTGAAGCCACATTATATTAAGTGGGAAATAGGTGGGGGGGAGAAGAGGACTTATGGGACATATGGTGAGGGGGGAAATGGGAAAGGGGAAAGCCTTTGGACTGTAAACAAATAATATAGGAAAAAAACTGTCCCTGAGAGACAGCAGGAAACCTGTTCCTGGTCACAAGTTTAGTAAGAAAGAAAACCAGGAATTAAACTCTCACTGTTTTGTTCTTCTTTTGATTTCCACATCTGTGTGTTTGAATTTCACTACCATGTTTTTGCCAAAATTGTTGTGTATAAGTATTTATTTTGAGCAATTATTTACATAACCATACTGTCAAAACAAAGATTTATAGACTATGTCTAAATAATTTGATATTTTTTGTAAGGAGCCACAAGTGTGTGTATTGAAGGTAGGGGTGATAATCAAAATGTAAATTATTTAAATCTCCATGTGCCAACGAATAAAGAGGCATTAATTATATCATGACTCTGTCGAATTAATCCGTACAGATGTTAACTCAAACTTAATATATCTCTACCACTGATAATTCTCCTATAAAATGAATAAACATGAGAAAACTTGGAAAGTGTAAATATCTTATTAAAATAAAAATGCTTAAAATTGTAAAATGATCTTTCTGCAAGCAAAGATTACATATAATTCTGATATTATTCTAACATCTAAAAATATTTTTTAAAACACAAAGTTGTGCAAAATGAAAAAAAGAACACAATTTGCAAAAATTATTTTTTGTAAAATGTACACAATAAATAGGCTAATTAGCAAAGAAGTAGATAGGAAAAAATCAAATTACTAGGAATCCTTTTAAAATATCAGTAATTTACTTTCAAGGTCAACATATTGGCTAGCACGGCATTTGTTGTATATCTCATTAGGATTAGAATGCACTATACAGAAAATAATGAAAAGAGTAAAAAGAGATAAAACTTGACATGATTTTTCCTCATAAGGAAAAACTACAATGAAATTAGTACATAAAATTTCAAAGGCTTAGCACTTTCCAACATAGAACATAATGCATTATTCAAATTAATTTGTAACAAAATTAACTGTAATTGCAACTTATTTTATATCACCCCTTCTCATACCTGTGATGGTAAGGCTGTTTATATATGAACCACTTAAGTATATGCATTTATATATCAAATTAAATGTAGACAGAATACAAAACATTTGCCCACTTTAAGAAAGAACACGTATTGATCTGGAAAGCCAACATTGAAGATCTTGGGCTCCGCTGAATTTTTTGTTGGAATGTAGAGGGCAAGCAAGATGTTCCTCAGTGTCTGTTTCTCTTACATAACGTGCTAAGAAGTTTGAAATATATTAACAAGGGAGCCGAACTTCACATGTGACTTTTTACTATACAACATCTAAGTGTATTCATTTCCATGGATGCCCGCAGTATGTTACAAATAGTTCTGTGGTTTTTGAACAGTGAACTAACATGGAAAAAAAATCGAAGCTCTGTCAGTGGCATTGATAACATGTGAGCAGGTAACTTGGTATCTAGGAAAGAAATCTGAAAATTGAGCCATGATTAATTCTGGTCCATGAAGGCTTTCTTATTAGGGTAGTATTGGTACTTAAAGAGGATCATGTAATTTGCTGTTTGGTGAAAGTCATAGTCTTGTCCAGAATTTATACAATTGGTAGAAGAAAGAAAAATATTTTGCTATCTCCTCCCCAAATATAGAAGAGAAGGCTAGAATTCTCAAGAAGAATGAGATTGTTAGGGTAGAAAGGGAGAAAGATAAAGAGGAGTAGAAAGGGACAGAGAGGTCCTTTCTGTGGTAAACTAGATAGATCAGACACAATGATTATGAAACATATATAAGTGGATATTAATGAGCCCAGTAGCCCTAAATACTCAAGGCACAATTAGCAAGTCAAATGATTCCCAAGAAGAAGAAAGGAGAGGACCCTGGGCATGTAAAGATTGGATCCAGTTTTGTAAAAATAACGTGCGGGGAGGGGGAATGATTGGGGAATAGTTGGGGGGAGAGGAACTATGGGACGTATGGTGGGGGAGAACTGAGAAATGGGAAAGCCTTTGGAATGTAAACATAGAATATAGAAAATAAAAATTTAAAAAAAGAATATTTATTATGTCCAAAAGCTTTTTTAGATTTATTAAATTGACCAAGGAAAACATTGTAAAAATAGTCATAATGAGATATGTAGCAGTCTAGATTGCATTTTACGTCTCAGTTCTCCTTTTCTTAAGCTCACAAGGCGTTGCTTTCATGTTTCTTCCCTTTGCTTTTGTTAACATGAGTTTTACTTATTTCTCCATCTGTCCTATAAATGTGAATGTAGTCAGTCCATTGTGGTTACGTTCAATAGACTCTTTCTGGATAAAACACCAACATCCATCACCTACTCCCCAGTTGTACCACTAATATGTGAGTCCGGCTTTTAAAATATATAAAACAGATCAATTGACTGTGTCTTCCTTTAATTTAGCTCAAGAATTGCTTTCGCTACCAATTTCCCCAAATCCCCATATCCCCATTCTACAATTACATACTGCTGCCCTTATTAACTGCTTAAAGTTAGGCTCACATACTTGTTCTTTGTTTGTTTGAAGTTTGGTTTTGTTTTTTTTTTTTCTTTTGATCTCTTTTCCCACCACAATTTCTGTTAATTTTAGAGAATATAACCTAAAGATCAGGGAGTACATTTCAATGGAAAATTGACTAGCATGAACCTATATTTGCTTCCATTAAAATATATTTCCAGTAATCTATTTTTTTGTGGAAGGTAGAGAGAGTCTTGTCAGATCTCTTGGAGCTGGATGTTGCTAGCTGCCTGACCTGGGTGCTGGTAACCATGCCCAGATCCTCTGAAAGATAATTGTGTGTGCTTACATGCTGAGCCATATCCTCAGCTCCAATACATAACTCATAATTTATTAAAATGGCATTGATTAACAAAACTAACAACAGGTGTAAATATATGTTTAAAAAATGAGAATAAATAGATGGATAGACAGATGGACTGATGGGTAAGATTACTCACTTTTCTTCCAAAAAAACTGAGTTCCATTCTCTAAACACTCCTGGTGGCTCAGAATGCAGGAACTTCAGTTCCAGAGCGCCTCCTGCACTATGTGGTCACAGCACGTGAGCTATAAACATATACAGAGTCAAAGCATCCATAAACAAAGAATCAATTTATAAATGAAAGAGAATAAATATTAACTAAATATAATGATGTTGTGGCGGCAACCCTTTAAGAATATGAAATATAGAGCTGTCAGATTTCTCTAAGATAAACACACCACTCTCACATCTTATAGTTCTGTTTGGTGCTATGGTTTATAGGCTTTGTATCTGAGGGGCAGTACAATTTATTATTAGTTTTTCTTTGTCCTCTGACCTCTAGCAGAATGCATAGTAACTTATGGTATTTCTGCAGTTATTCCTCAAGGGAGGAGGCTTTTTTCTATGTAAGACTTTGCTTTAGTCCTCTAAGACATGTGTCCAAAGTCTCTGTTGTTTTCAGTTATCTTCAATGTCTGCAAAGCAACAATGACTATTGGAAATTGATGCTATTGCTTGCAATGCATCTCAGATACCCAGTGTCTTTTCAAAAATTTCTGTATCTACCACATCTCCCCTGCCCTGTCTTGCCTCTCCACCAGATCTCATGTAAAATTCCCAAAGAACTGGATATTTTTGTCTGTTTGACAAAGGTAGGTGAAGCCCTGAGATATTAGTGCATTTTCTAGCAATTCCCTGATGTCTTTGTAGCACGCACAGCTAATGAACAAATTTAAGTCACATAAAACTCAACTTGGATACACTGCTTGAATGAACCAGCTATTGTCATCACTTTTGCTGGAAGAAATTTAATTCAATTACTAAGTATATAGATAATCACGCATTTTATAATGCCAACTTAAAATGTGCTATAAAGTGAACCACATTTTAGAAGTTTAATAAAAAACCAATTGTCTATTACATTTTCTATTTCATAAACAAGAGATCTTATACTTGTAAAGTTTCCCATCACTTTTCTGGGAAATTAGCCTTAACCAGTTATATCATTCAAATTTTCAAATTTATAATCAGAAATCTTATATATAATTATATAGCATATTCCTCAGCTCCCTTGTGATGAACACTGTCTTCAAAGTGATCATTCACATTTAAAGATGATAATATTTAACTCTTTCCTCCTGGTCCTTTCATTTTGACAACACAAAGTGAAAGATTAATTGTATATGATAGTTTAAAAAATGTCACTTTAGTACATAAGAATTCTCTAGAAAGTATGATAACTTGAATACAGCTTAAATATAATATAAAATAAGTGTAATTAATAAATACAACATAAATATAATTTAGTGAATTTCAGTACCTACAATAAGTCAAACTGATATACGATTAGAATAAGGAAACCACTATTAATCTTTCAAGAGAATTCATGAAATTCTTAGGCAAGTGGGTGGAATTGGAGAATGGAATTGGAGAATTACGTGTCCCAATTACAAAAGAATACACATGGTATGCACTCACTGATAGGTGGATATTAGCCCAGAAGCTCAGAATACCCAAGAAACAATTCACATATCAAATGATGCCCAAGAAGAAGGAAGGAGAGGACCCTTGTCCTGGAAAGGCTCAATACAGCAGTGTAGGCGAATACCAGGACAAGGAAGCAGGAAGGGGTTTATTGGGGAACAGGGGGAAGGAAGAGGACTCAAAAGAATTTTTCAGGAAGGGAGATCCAGGAAAGGGGAAATCATTTGAAATGTAAATAAAAATATATTGAATAAAAAAGAAAGAAAGAATATGAAATCCAAAAATAAGAGGAAGAAATATACAAATCCTAAACATAGAAAACAGTTTAAATCTCAAAATAATGAAATTATACAAATGCCAGTGTCTCTTAAGCATTCAATTGTGTCCTCTAAAATCTCTTCCTAATTCCTGAGCAATATCAACATAATTGGAGACTGAGCTAATCTCTATACATTGTTATGATCCCACTAGAAAAACATCTTTAATATTAACAGGACTATGGTGTTAAGATGACATTAATCAATTAATATAAGAAAACACAAGTTATTTCTTATTTATTGAAGAGTTTAAAAGATAACTTTTGATTCTATGAGTATTTTTGAGAAGAGATATTATGAATCCTAAATTTATGTTTATTCTTTTTAATACTAGTAATCTTACTTGTTAATGTCTTTTTTACTTACATTAGTATAAATATGATCTTCCTTTTTGAAGAGAAAAGTACAGAGCAAAAAGTAGCAAAACAAAATCTATTTTCAGTGTTGTATTATAAGCAGAAAGGAACAAACAACTATACAGTCACTTAAAGACATTATGAATAAAATTTCAGAAAGAGTGCCTGAGATGTCATTCTACCACCTCTGAAGAACATAACAAAACAAACTAAATAGGTATACAAGCTTTAGAATTTCTTTGTTAGGTAGTGTTTCAAAGATTCATAGATATTTGATCTTTATAGCTAGCATTATGAGACCTGCTAGTAAAATCTGGAGTGCCTACTGTTTTTTAAATAGGTATGAAATTTAACAGCTGAAATTTGTCTTTATTTAAGCCGCCTTTCTTATGCCTAACATATTTTAATTAGTGACAGATGAAAACTACATGAATCTGGGTACTGTTACTGACTAGGTTTTTTTCAGTCTTTTGATTGAACCTATAAAATATGTAATTACCATTTAGATAGAGTAAATGAATATATTGTTATCTATTAATACACCACAACCCCAAAGCCCTTTGTTAGCCTCTTGATTTCCTAAGAATAAAAAAAAATCATGATTTTTCTTATTGTAGTTATAGTATAAATGAACAGGATTTTAAGATCATTGTTATATAAGAAGACATCTGCTCTATACAGAATTTAATTCTACCAGTCACAGATCATTTCTGAGGTATTTAGGCTACTCTGGTAGCAGATATTATCTCTTGAAGTCATTGAACACATACCAGCTGACAAGCTAACAGGAAATTGAAAGACAATTTTCAATACTATGTTTCAACTAAATGCCAATTTAGAAACTAAATATAACTCCTGGATTCTGTTTGCACTTTGAAAATTGCATTCCAAAGTTTAATAGTAGAATGAAATTTTCTGTAAGTTCCACATGCTGAAGCCTTGAGGCTTAGGCAAAGTAGGCTCCCAAAAAATATCCCCCTGTTATTTAAAATGTAAAAAAGCAGATCATGCTCTATACTGCTGAGGCAGTTCTTAGAAGAGGAAAAACATGGGGAATATTGAGCTTTTGGCAAGCATGGTAACTGGGAACAGATAGGATTACAAAATTACAGGTTCTACAATTAAGAAAAAATAAGCAGCTTTTGCATACAACCCAATTCATTCAATAAAAGGTATAGCATGAAAAGCCCAGTTTCCAGACTCAAAATTTATAAGTCAATGGAATGCCAGAAAAGAAGTCAATAAGAGCCAATGTGGTAAGACACAAGTAATAGAAGAGACAAGCCAAGTCACAGGAAACTAATTATCATAGAAGAGGTATGTGTGGGGGAGTGGATGATTGTTGATTTCTTACTGGAAATGACATTTATAATGAACTTCAAAGAGTATTAGAAAATTGGCTAAATGAGTTGGTTTCAGAGACAGATATCCTATGTCCTGGCATATAAACTGGTAAGCAGAACTGAGGCAGGAGACAGACAAGTAATTAGTGGAAGAAATTTCACAGGTAATCACTGTAAGATCTGTGGGAATCTCACAGTACGTAGGAGTTGGAATTTTGACTCACCATGTAATCAATCTAACACCAGTTGTAAGAGTTTCTTCTTTTGGCTGAAAGGCACTGTCTTCAGCTGGGTCACAGAAACATGTACTTCACTGCATTGTTATTGTGAATTCGGTAATATAGGAAGGCAAAGAACAAAGCAAGACGCTGGCACAGAGTTGGAACTTAAGGCATCAAATCAGTACTAAGAAACAGACAATATAGTTTGTTTCGTAGAAAAACAGCCATAAAAGAGAACAGAGGATAAATCAAAAAGGAACAAAATAAGAGACAAGGCAAAAAGTTCAGGATTAAATGAGGAATAGAGATATCTTATCCTGGGATGCTGTAGAAAACACCAAGGCAAAGATTATATACTAATTCTTTCCATAGTCCTGGAGGCTGGGAATTGGCTTTCCTCCACAGTGATGTAGTAGTGTTTTGTAGTCCTGGTAATATGAGCCAACAGACCTTCTTTAGAGACACGGCAAGAAAAGCGTCTTGTTTGTCTTCCTCTGCCTCCTCCTCGTCCTCTTCCTTGTCCTCTTCATTATCATCCTCTTAATTTTTAAAGCTCTCTCTCTCTCTCTCTCTCTCTCTCTCTCTCTCTCTCTCTCTCTGGAAGGTTTGTTTGTGTGTGTGCGCGTGCATGCAAGTGTGTGTATATTATGTATGCCTAGTTTCTGTGGCAGTTCAGGAAGCACTATAACAAATAAGCTATAACTGTAGCACATATTCTTTTTTGCTGTGTGTGTGTGTGTGTGTGTGTGTGTGTGTGTATGTCAGGGGTGTGTTTTATATATTGTTAAACATAACCTTTTGAGTTAATGAAGGTCTTCAGGACTGATCATCAGAAAGACCTACAGGAACCTTTCTGGTCCTCTGGCTCTTGCAATTTTTCTCTCTTCTCTATAGAAATTTTCTCCAGGCTTAGGTAGAGGAGTGATTTGTACACTATCAAGACTGGGCTCCACAACTCTACATTTTAATTGGTGATAAGTTTCTGTAGTTGTCTATTACAAATAAAAATTTCCTTAATGAGGGGTGAGATCTACATTTATCTGAGTATAAGAACAAATGTTCAGTGATTTCTTGTAGAGATTATGTCAATTTAGTAAGATATTGGTTGTAGACATTTATCCAATAAAAATGACTTCAACTAGACTGGGTAGTTAGCTAGTACCAGTCATGATTTCCATCTTGTTGAGCAGGTCTTTAGTTCAATTGGAGAGCATTTGATTAACATGGTAATCTTCTTATTCTAATAATTGATGTGTTTATCACCTATATTAAACCCTGCTATCCCCTTTAATGTTCTTCCAACTTCTTTTTGGTTTATCTCTCTTCCCTTCGCCAAAGTGCCCCAACTCCCAATCTTTGTAGGTACATTAACACCTAACCTAAATATCTTCCAAAGATCTCAGACTTTTAAACCATGACCATACATAGAAATGTGTTCAGTGGGACAGAAACATGGAGGCATCATAAGAGCAAGTGAGAATTAAATTCATATATAAAAGTGTGAAAAGGGGGGTAATGAGTTGGAGACAGAAAGTTGAAAAGAATTAGGAAATAGAGACTTCAAGCCTGGTGACCTCATCTAGAGAAGGGAAGATGAAGGATAATTCCAGGGCTTGTAAGAGAGACAGTTATTAAGAGTTATGAGAGGAGGTGAGTAATTGTGAGTTCAGTTTGGAGGTGTTTTTTTTTTTTAATTTAAATAGCAGTTAAGAGCATCTTCACATGAAAACTTGGATATATTTTTTTGTTTATTTATTTATTTATTTATTTTTATTTTCTATATTCTATGTTTACATTGCAAAGGCTTTCCCCTTTCCCAGTTCCCACCCACCATAGTTCCCATAGTTCCTCTCCCCCCCCATCTGTTCCCCAATAATTCCCCCTCCCCCCTCGGTTTCTTTACTAAACTGGATGCAATCTTTACAGGCCCAGGGTCCTCTCCTTTCTTCTTCTTGGGAATCATTTGACTTGCTATTTGTGTCTTGAGTATTTAGGGCTTCTGGGCTCATTAATATCCACTTATCAGTGATTGCATTTCATGTGCATTCTTCTGTGATTGGGTTAATTCACTCAGGATGATATTTTCCAGGTCTAACCATTTACCTACAAATTGCATGAATTCATTATTTTTAATTGCTGAGTAGTATTCCATTGTATAAATATACCACATTTTCTGTATCCATTCCTCCTTTGAGGGATATTTGGGCTCCTTAAAAATTCAATTGAAGTAGCAATGAAGAATTTCCAAAGTATATACAATGTAGCTTGGTTACATTTATCACTGGCTGTCTCTCTAACTCTCTCATACCATTGCCTTACTCTGCTAAGTCTAATTATTGCTGCCAGTATTCTCATATGACTGTGGGTTCCTCTTTGGCATCATTGGTAACTTACCCATGCCAACACCTTAAAAGCCTTTCTTTCCCCCAGTAGCTATCAACTGTCAAAAATTTCTCAGTCCCAGATGACACATTCAGAGCCACTCTTAATCCCATCCCTCCATGGGATTTATTTTTAACCTCTTGAATTTCTGAAGTTCTTGTGTGAGCAATCATAGATAATCTGAGTTTATATTATTTGAGCCTCAGAATACATTAGATAATATGGGGCATTAAAACAAATAGGTGAAAGGTATAGCATAAAGAAGACAGCTCTAAAGGACTGGCCTCTGGATATGATATGGCTATTACACATAGAAAAATCCCAAGTTTTTCAATGAACATGTCCTATAATAGCAAAAGCAAACACACAAAAATTAAAATCATAGAGGAGAAATGCTCTTGAACTATGCTCTAGCTGAGAGGTACCTATTTTCATGTTCACATCTCTCTCTAATGTCTGCATTTGAATGCACTATTTTTATGTGTTTGTTCCATTTATTTTGGTGGCTGTCTTTTCTGTGACAACAGTGCTCTTCTCTATGCTTTTTCTTTTATCTTTTTTCTCTATTTCCCAAAACTCTATAAACAAGATCTCAGAGCAGATCAGATTCTAAAGACCGTTTTATTAAATAAAACAACAACATTATAAACTAAAAGAAAAATAAATTAGCAAAGGTACAACACAAATGTTCAGCATTGTCTTAACCTTGCATATCTCAGTGGCTCTCTTTGAATCACCATGCCCCATTTATGCAGTACTGGCAATGGAGCCTAGAGCTTCACTCATGCTAGATAAGCACTCTAAAATCTCGCTATATCCAGAGCCCTTCTGAGACTCTTTTCATATTCCTATTTACACTTCACTTTGCTGTTGAATATTTGAATTAATCTCCACCTTTAAAAATAGTTCACCATTGTTGAAAATCGATTTTACACTTGTTTTTTTAATCCAAACCTCAGTAGATTTTAAAATCTTTTCCTAATACTGAAATCTGAACTCCTAATATAATTCAGGATAAGACTTCCTTTAACATGGTTTCTTGGACCTATTCTACTCTCTACACAGCCCCTATCAACATTGCAAGCCAGCTTTTGAGACAAGATCAAGATCATACTGGCTTAGAATTTGCTATGAAGCCTGGGATTCATAACAAAATTATGGTCAAACTGATTCAGTCTCCTCAGTAACTGGGATTATGGGTGTGGGTTGATATGCCAAGATCCAATCTCATTATTTTTCATATACTTGCTTGAGACATTCATACACGCTTATATGATGTTTTGATGACCTCCTTTTACTACTCTGCTCTCTTGATTTTATACATTTTTGTTTGTTTTTTTTAATTGAAAAATAGATTCTACTCTCATACAATACATCCAACCACAGTTTCCCTCTCTCCATTTCGTCCACACACTCCACCTCCACTTTCTGCTTTATCTACACCCTATTTTTTCCTCTTCAGAAAAGAGCAAGCTTCCATAAGACAGCCGACAAACCAGTCAAAACAAGGTATAAATAGACAATGTCAAAAATGCTAAAATAAAAGTTAGACAGGGAACCTAATAGGAAGAATCTAGTCTCAAAGCAGTCAAGAGAATCAGAAACTTCCCACTGTGTATATATATATATATATATATATACCCAGGGGACCTGGTACAGACCCACATAAACCCTTTGCTTGCTGCTTCAGTCTATGTTGGCACACGTGGGCACTGATTAAATGATTCAGTGGGCCATGTTTTCTGGTGTGAACCAACTCCTCAGAGTCTTAAAATCTACTCTCTCTCTCTTCTGTATGATTCTCAGATCTTTGGGATGAACCAAATGTAGATCTCCAATGTAGACTCTCTCCAAATAATATCTGACTTTGGATCTCTGACCCTTCTCCCATCTGCTATCATCAGAGAAATCTTTCTGATGATAACTGACATGGTAGGGTTATATGAATCATTGGTAATCATTTCATTGATTTTTTTGCCAGTTTGTTTGGTTTTATCCTATATCTCTGGACTATCCAATCTCCTTTTCCTGGCATCTAGGCAATATGACCTTGGCTTCAAGCTAAACAAACCATTATTTGGCCACTCCCATGAGGTCTAGGATAACTCAGAATTTCATGATGTTATTTAAAAAAGAACTGAGTAATAATATATTGTATAAATGTAACACATCTTTTTATCCATTCTTCAGCTGAAGGACATCTAGGTTGTTTTCAGGTTCTGGTTATCATGAATAAAGGCACAGAGAATATAATTCAGCAAGTTTCTTATAGTCATATGGAGTATGCTTTGGGGTATATGCCTAAAACTGGTATACCTGGTTATTGAAGTACATTGAATCCCAATTTTCTGAGGAAGAGCCCTATCAATTTCTAAGTGGTCACTCACTTGCATTTTCTGGTACTCTAGATCCAATTCTCAGAGCAGTGCACCTGATCCACACCTGCAGCATTTTCTTCCTGCCTGCCATAACTCCTATGGACCTCACAGACCATGTCCCACAACCTGGCCTTCCTTTCCTGTCTCATCATTCCATTCCACTGAGTTCCACTGATTTCACTTGGATAGACACCCATAGTTCACTGATAGGCCATACCTATCAGAAAACCAGGTAGGCTGCCTGCTGATATTTCCTAGTGTCTCTGTTACCCCAGATACAATTTTCAGAGTTGTCCATAGAACAGTAACAGCACACCAGTGGCAGTTCCTCCTCCCCCTGTCTGTGCCTCCTCTGAATCCCTGAGACTAACTGCTCCTAGCTTCCTCTTCCCCTGGAGCCTAACACCAAAAGCATTTCAGGCAGCATGCCAGCCTTTCAGTCCAATAAAACTGGCATCAATCAGCCAATACAGTCTCTAAAATCCAGAAAAGAAACAGAAAATGACAGAGATGAGAGAGAGAGAGAGAGAGAGAGAGAGAGAAGAAGAAGAAGAAGAAGAAGAAGAAGAAGAAGAAGAAGAAGAAGAGAAGAGAAGGGAATAATATATCCATTAAACAAATACACAAATAAATAAATAAAGGTTCATGAAGCAATAAAACTGTTCAAGAGCTGACAATGGAAATAAAAGCAATGAAGAAAACACAAACTGAAGGCATCTTAGAAAAATTTAGGAAAACATACAGGAATGACAGAGGCAAGCTTCACCAACATTGAAAGTATTATAGAAGAAATGGATACATTGGTCAAAATAAATGTTAAATCTGAAAATACCTATTAACTATATGTTGGATATATTCTTCTAGCTGGACCTCAGTGGGAAAGTCCTCAGTGGGAGAGGATGTGCCTAGGCTCACTTAGACTTGATGTATCAGTGTCAGTGGGAATAACCAGGGAGGCTCCAACCCACTCTGAGGAGAAGGGAAGGTAAGAATGGAGGGAAGGAAGGATTTGGGGAGGGGGTAACTAGAAGCAGATCAGTAAGTGAGCAGGATGTAAAATGAATTAGTTAAAATGAAAAAAAAAGAAAAAAGAGACAGACATGAATCATCACAATCATGTTCTCAAAATGGCCCACAGTTTGAAAAATGATGGAAGTGCTAGATATCCTCACAAAAGAAATGCTAACAAAGATGTCCTAGAAGCACACACATGCATACTCACTCAAACTTACACATTCACACATATAGATGCACAAACACACACACACACACACACACCACCACCACCACCACCACCACCACCACCACCACCACAACCACTACAAGCAGCAACAGCAACAGTACCATCAAGAAGAGATTAGGAATTCTGTATTGATAGCAATCAATATCCATGGCCGCAAATAGCCACATAAAAAGACACAAATTAACAGAGTAGAAAAGGGAGCCCATTCTTTTGCTGCTTGCAGGAAACACAACTAAACATCAAGGGTAGACATTATCTCAGAATAAAGAGTTTAAACAGCTATAACAAGAAAATGTACCTAGAAAGATAATTGGTGTACTCATTTTAATATCTAGCAAAATAAACTTCAAAACAATATAATCAAAAGACATGGGGAAGGACAATGAATTTTCATAAAGGAGAGAGCCAGTATGATTTTATACCAATTATTACTACCATCAATTACTCCACATACTATATATAAGAACACAGTGTAGATGGATAAATAAATAGATGGGTAGGTAAATAATAGATAGATAGATAGATAGATAGATAGATAGATAGATAGATAGATAGATAGATCTCTCTAGTGAAATAGAAGGATTCATTAAAAGTCTGTCAACAATATCATCACCAACAAAAATTCCCAGAAACAGAAAGGTTTAGAACTAGAGTCTACCAGAGTTGATGCCAATGCTCCTCAAATTATCCCACAAAACAGAAACAGAAGAACCATTGCCTAGTACATTTTGTGAGACCAGCATTATATTGGTACCTGAACCACATGAAAATTAACCAAAATTAAATTACAGACCCATGTCCCTTTTGAACATACATGCAAAAACACTCAATAAGATAATTACAAAACAAATGCAAGAACACATGAAAATGCTTATCTACTATGAATAAGAAAGGTCCAGCCCTTAAAAGCAGGGATGGATCAACATGTAAAAATCTATCAATGTAATCTATCATTTAAACAAACCTAAAGAAAAAGCTTGCGTTTTCATCCCCATAGAACCAAATAAAGCCCTTAACAAAACCCAACATCCCTTCATGATAAAAATGTGATAATTTTAATAATACAAGAAGTATCACTAAACATATTAAAGACAGCATATAACAAATTAATAGCCAACATGAAATTAGTTAGAACAAAACCCAAACCAATCCCATTTGACTGTATTCCTGATCAGAAATAAAACAAAGGTGTCCACTCTTTCAATGTAGATTCAGTATATATCATAAATGATGTTTTAGCTAGAGCAATGTATCAACTGAAGGATATCAAAGTGATGGAAATTGGAAAGGAAGACACCAAAGTGGCTTGATTCAAAGTTAAGTTAAAAAAACAGCAATCCTCTTATACAGGAATAACAGACAGAAAAAAATATGAGAGCAATAACACCATTCAAAATAGCCTGAAAACTCAGTACATTACAGAACTTGAAAAGACAATTCTTACTGTCATATAGAAACATAAAAACAAAATAAAACAAAAAAATACCAAAACCAAACTGAAATAAAACAAATCAGGATAGCTAAAGCAGTCTCAAACAATTAAACAACTTCTTGAGGTATTATCTCTAAATTGACACTCTGTTGTAGTGCAGACATATATAAATTAAATACACTTAAAACCAGCAAAATAATCAATAGAATCTAATTGAAGAGCCAGACATAAATCCATATGCCTATGAAAACCTGACTTTTGATAAAGAATCCAGACATACACACTGGTAAAAAGACAGAAGCAGCATCAAATTGTGGTGATCTAACTAGATATTTTCATGTAGAAGAATGAAAATATTTTATCCATATTTATCACCCTGTACAAACCTCAAGTCCAAGGAGACAAAAGTCTTCAACTTTAAACAAGACACCCTGACTTTCACGAAGTAGATGTGGGAAATAGACTTGAGCACACAGGTACAGAAAACAAATTTCTGAGTATAATAACTATAGTACACCCACTAAAGCCAATGATAAATAAGTTGGTGCTCATGAAACTGGAAATCTTTCATAAAGTGAGGGACAAAACAGTTGCCTACAGAATGGGATAAGAATTTTTTTTACCAACTCTTCATCTGACAAAATGCTAATATACAAACATATAAGAACATAAGAAATTAAATATCAATAAACTAAATAATTCATTTCAAAAACAGGATACAGATCTAAAAATAATTCTTATTAAAGAAAACACAAATGGCTGAGAAACACTTAAAGAAATGTGCAACACCTTCAGGCACCAGAAAAATGAAGCTCAAAACTACTTTGAGATTGTCTCATATACCTGTCAGAAGGGTTAAAATTAATAATACAACTGACAGCTCATGCTGGTGAGATGGGAGAACATATACAACATTCTTCTACTTCTGGTGGAAGTGCAAACTTGTACAGACACTGTAAAAAACTTATGGAGAGTTCCTTTGAATTTTTTTTCGATATATTCTTTATTTACATTTCAAATGATACCCCCTTTCCTGGATCTCCCTTCCCTGAAAGTCCTATAAGCCCTCTTCCCTTCCCCTGTTCCCCAATTACCCCCTTGCCATTTTCCTGTCCTGGTATTCCCCTAAACTGCTTCACCGAGCCTTTTCAGGACCAGGGGCCTCCCCTTCCTTCTTGGGCATCATTTGATATGTAAATTGTTTCTGGGGTATTCCTAGCTTCTGGGTTAATATCCACTTATCAGTGAGTGCATACCATGTGTGTTCTTTTGTGATTGGGTCACTCACTCAGGATGACATTCTCCAGTTCCACCCACTTGCCTAAGATTTTCATGAATTCATTGTTTTTAAATAGCTGAGTGGTATTCCATACTGTAATTAAACCACATTTTCTGTATTCATTCCTCCTTTGAGGTACATCTGGGTTTCTTTCCAGCTTCTGCCTATTATAAATAGGGCTGTGATGAACACAGTGGAGCATGTGTCCTTATTACAAGCTGAGGAATCTTCTGTGTATATGCCCAGGAGTGGTATAGCAGGGTCTTCTGGTAGTATCCTGCCCAGTTTCCTGAGGAACTGCCAGACTGAGTTTCAGAGTACTTGTACCAGCTTGCAATCCCACCTGCAGTGGAGGAGTGTTCCTCTTTCTCCAGATCCTTGCCAGCACCTGTTTTCTCCTGAGTTTTGGGTCTTAGCCATTCTGACTGGTATGAGATGAAATCTCAGTGTTGTTTTGATTTTCTGTTTCCCTGATGACTAAGGATGTTGAACATTTCTTTAGGTGCTTCTCGGCCACTCGATAGTCCTCAAGTGAAAATTCTTTGTTTAGCTCTGTACCCCATTTTTAATAAGGTTATTTGGCTCTCTGGAGTCTACCTTCTTGAGTTCTTTGTATATCTTGGATATTAGCCCTCTGTCAGATGTAGGGTTGGTAAAGATGTTTTTACAATTTGTTGGTTGCCATTTTGTCCTATTGACAATGTCTTTTGACTTACAGAAACTTTGTACTTTTATGAGGTCCCATTTGTCACTTCTTGATCTTAGAGCATAAGCTGTAATGTTATGTTCAGAATATTTTCCGCTGTACCCATGTGCTCAAGGCTCTTCCCCAGTTTCTTTTCAATTAGTTTCAGTGTGTCTGGTTTTATGTGGCAATTCTTGATCCACTTGGACTTGAGCTTAGTACAAGGATATTAGAATGGATCAATATGCATTCTTCTGCATGCTGACCTCCAGTTGAATCAGCACCATTTATTGAAAAGGTTATCTTTTTTCCACTGGATAGTTGTAGCTCCTTTGTCAAAGATCAAGTGACCATAATTGTGTGAGTTCATTTCTGGGTCTTCAATTCTATTCCATTGTTCTACCTGCCTGTCACTGTACCAATACTATGCAGTTTTTTACACTATTGCACTGTAGTACTGCTTGAAGTTGGGGATACTGATTCCCACAGAAGTTCTTTTATTATTGAGAATAGTTTTAGCTATCCTGGGTTTTTTATTATTCCAGATGAATTTGAAAATTGCTCTTTCTCACTCAATGAAGAATTGAGTTGGGATTTTGATGGGGATTGTGTATACTGCTTTTGGCAAATGGCCATTTTACTATATTAATCCTGCCAAACCAAGAGCATGGAATATTTTTCCATTTTCTGAGGTCTTCTTTGATTTCTTTCTTCAAAGACTTGAAGTTCTTGTCATACAGATCTGTCACTCATCTTGGTTAGAGCCACACCAAGATACTTTATATTATGTTTATTTTAAATAAACAAGTCCATATAGTGCTGTCAGCATGTTTAGAGGTATAAAGCCATCTATTGAAGCATGAGTAACCTTTCACAGCCTATGTTCTTAAATAAAACTGACTCTGTCCAGCAGCCACAATGTACTAATAGCTTCTCAGCTAAGGATGGGATTTTAGGACTATGACTCTCTTCCATGGCAGTGAATTCTCGGTCTGGATCTTGCTCTAATCTTATACATACACCAGTGAAATAGTCTGGCATATTTTTGAGTTAAAGGCCAACCTAGTATGCAATTCTAGAACATCCAGGACTATAGAGTAAGACCACTTTTCAAATAAGAAATAAAATAGAACAAGAAGCAAGTACAATTGGTTGTATTCCTCATATTTCATTCTTAAAGAGAATTACACCATTTTCCTAAACTATAAATTTCATCAAATTTAGGCTCCTCCTCTTAGAAATCCTAATAATGATGAAAACATGTTTTTAACTCCAGTGTCAACAGGTGAAATTCTCAAGAGGATTTTCATTTTCTACCAACTTGGCATTTTTTTGATAGTCACATTTGTATTTCAAATGTCAGGGTGAATAACAAAATTTAGTAAGAAATTTAGATTTCTGTAGTTCTCAGTAATGTGTTTAGTGATGGAAGGAACGGTTCATTGACTAAATTATTAATCATGATTGACATGTGAAACATGCATTATCACAGAAAGAAGTGCTTGTGAAATAAACTAATCCATTCCATTAAAAAAGTTTTTTTTTCTATGCTATGGACTAAGTCACCTATTAGGAATGAAGATATGGCTGTCAGGTGTGAGTACCCATGAGCTCAGAGGTAATACATCTATAAACAGCAACAAACAAAGGAAAAAATAGATGGAGAAATCTCTCATATAAACTGATTTTTTTCCTTCTAAAACTTTGGGTCTTTTTGGAGGAATTTTAATGATGTGTTAAATCACAGAAATACTCTAGACTTCTCTTCACAGTGCTTAAAATCCCTATGGGAACTAGAGTATGTCACGATTGGCTGAGAAGACATCAATTAGGTTTCAGTATTCAATGTGTTGCCTACAATGTGTATTAACTTGAATTTCATCATTTCATAGATTTAAAACAAAAGACAATGTTAAAATTTTTATTGCCCTTATAATTTGCTGTGATTTAGGTATGGGAGGTCTCTATTAGAGAGGAAAGAAAAATCCTGAAGCAGTAGGGTCTTTAAGAAAGCACACATTCACAAAGTAAGTTGCAGAAGATTAAACTGGTTTTAGATACATAATATATTATCGGTGTAAATGGCATGGATAATACAAGAATCCTCAAGTTTTTCACTGCCTTCAATTTGTGATATGTTTTGCTTCTTAACTGAAGCATGGAGGAAGCAGTTAAGTGTTTAAACACTCACTGATCATGGAAGAAAGACAATTAGGATAGATAATTCATTTGCTAACATGTACATTATCTTTAAGTGATAAACTCTTTGTCATCGTCGAAAAAGTATGGACATTAATGAGTCATTTTATAATCTTTTATGACTTTATGAAAAATGTTAAATTTGTAAATCCCATATGATGCAGTGATAAAATGATTTGGGTTACTTGAATAATATTTGCCAAATCACTAGCCTACAACTTAGGTAGAGACTTGTTGCTAGATCAGATGCCCTATAGACAACCAGAACACCTGCTCCCAACACAGGCAGAGACCTTGTGCTCAACAAGAAACCATATTGACCTTCGAAAGTCCAGATACTATCTCAGGTGGAAACCCTCTGCTCAAGAACAAAGGCCAGAAGACTAGAAGTGAAACAGAAAGCAAGGAACAAAGTACCTATCCAACAAAGACCAGCCCACAAATTCATATCTAGACCTATAGTCAGCCCAAACTTACATGCCTACATCTCAGTGGAAGAAGACAACAGAGACAACAGTATTTCACGACCAGAGCCCAGCTATCCTACTAAAGTAAGCCCTGTATATTCCAAAATAGCTGAACCACAAAAAAGATCTTAAGCCAACGTTACGGAGATTAGAGAAGTCTCTAAAAGAGATGTGAATAAACCCCTTTAAAAATCAAACAAAATAATGGAAAATACATGAAGTTTACCCAGCTATGCCACTCCTGAGCATATACCCAAAAGATGCTACAATATCCCACAAAAACAATTTGTTCAAATATGTTCACAGCAACCTTATTTGTGATAGCCAGAAATTAGAAGCAACCCGGCTGTTCCTTTTTTTTTTTTTTTTTTTTTTTTTTTTAGTTATTTTTATTTTCTATATTCTATGTTTACATTTCAAAGGCTTTCCCCTTTCCCAGTTCCCACTCACCATAGTTCCCATAGTTCTTCTCCCCCCCAACTATTCCCCAATCATTCCCCCTCCCCCCTCGGTTTCTTTACTAAACTGGATGCAATCTTTACATGCCCAGGGTCCTCTCCTTTCTTCTTCTTGGGAATCATTTGACTTGCTAATTGTGCCTTGAGTATTTAGGGCTACTGGGCTCATTAATATCCACTTATCAGTGATTGCATTTCATGTGCATTCTTTTGTGATTGGGTTAGCTCACTCAGGATGATATTTTCCAGGTCTAACCATTTACCTACAAATTGCATGAATTCATTATTTTTAATTGCTGAGTAGTATTCCATTGTATAAATATACCACATTTTCTGTATCCATTCCCCCTTTGAGGGATATTTGGGCTCCTTCCAATTTCTGGCTATTATAAACAAGGCTGCTATAAACATAGTGGAGCATGTGTCTTTATTGCATGCAGGGGAATCCTCTGGGTATATGCCCAGGAGTGGTATGCCAGGGTCCTCTGGAAGTGCCATGCCCAATTTTCTGAGGAACCGCCAAACTGATTTCCAGAGTGGTTTTACCATTTTGCAATCCCACCAACAGTGGAGGAATGTTCCTCTTTCTCCACATCCTCGCCAGCACTTGTTGTCTCTTGAGTTTTTAATCTTAGCCATTCTGACTGGTGTGAGGTGGAATCTCAGGGTTGTTTTGATTTGCATTTCCCTGATGACTAATGATGTTGAACATCTCTTAAGGTGTTTCTCGGCCATCCGAATTTCTTCTGGTGAAAATTCTTTGTTTAGCTCTGTGCCCCATTTTTTGATAGGGTTATTAGGTTCTTTGCGGTCTAACTTCTTGAGTTCTTTGTATATATTGGATATTAGCCCTCTGTCGGATGTGGGGTTGGTAAAGATCTTTTCCCACTTTGTTGGTTGCCGTTTTGTCCTTCGGACAGTGTCCTTTGCTTTGCAGAAACTTTGTAATTTTATGAGGTCCCATTTGTCGATTCTTGATCTTAGTGCGTACGCTATTGGTGTTCTGTTCAGGAACTTTTCCCCTGTGCCCAAGTCCTCCAGGGTCTTCCCAAGTTTCTTTTCTAATAGTTTCAGTGTGTCTGGTTTTATGTGGAGATCCTTGATCCACTTGGAGTTGATCTTAGAGCAAAGAGATAAGAGTGGGTCAATTCGCATTCTTCTGCATGTTGACCTCCAGTTGAACCAGCACCATTTGTTGAAAAGGCTATCTTTATTCCATCGGATGGTTGTGGCTCCTTTATCAAAGATCAAGTGACCATAAGTCTGTGGGTTAATTTCAGGGTCTTCAATCCTGTTCCATTGATCTGTTTGCCTGTTGCTATACCAATACCATGCAGTTTTTAACACAATTGCTCTGTAGTACTGCTTGAAGTCAGGGATATTGATTCCCCCAGAAGTCCTTTTATTGTTGAGAATAGTTTTAGCTATCCTGGGTTTTTTGTTGCTCCAGATGAATTTGAGAATTGCTCTTTCGAGATCTATGAAGAATTGAGTTGGGATTTTGATGGGGATTGCATTGAATCTGTATATTGCTTTTGGCAAGATGACCATTTTTACTATATTGATCCTGCCAATCCAGGAGCAAGAAATATTTTTCCATCTTCTGAGGTCTTCTTCGATTTCTTTCTTCAAGGACTTGAAGTTCCTGTTGTACAGATCTTTCGCTTGTTTGGTTAGAGTTACGCCAAGATACTTTATGTTGTTTGTGGCTATTGTGAAGGGTGTTATTTCCCTAATTTCTTTCTCAGCCTGCTTGTCCTTTGAGTACAAGAAGGCCACTGACTTGCTTGAGTTAATTTTATAACCTGCCACTTTGCTGAAGTTGTTTATCA
The DNA here is from genome assembly GCA_964023405.1 of Apodemus agrarius. NCBI lineage: Eukaryota > Metazoa > Chordata > Mammalia > Rodentia > Muridae > Apodemus > Apodemus agrarius. The sequence goes on along the minus strand of OZ030013.1, from coordinate 33,300,533 downwards.
GCTGTAGAAGTTCTCTGGTGGAGTTTTTTGGGTCGCTTAGGTAAACTATCATATCGTCTGCAAATAATGATAGTTTCACTTCTTCCTTTCCAATTTGTATCCCTTTGACTTCCTTATGTTGTCTAATTGCTCTTGCTAGAACTTCAAGTACTATATTGAAAAGATATGGAGAGAGAGGGCAGCCTTGTCTAGTCCCTGATTTTAGTGGGAATGCTTCAAGTTTCTCTCCATTTATTTTGATGTTGGCTACTGGTTTGCTGTAGATTGCTTTTACTATGTTTAGGTATGGGCCTTGAATTCCTGCTCTTTCCAAGACTTTTAGCATGAAAGGATGCTGAATTTTGTCGAATGCTTTTTCAGCATCTAATGAGATGACCATGTGGTTTTTTTCTTTCAGTTTGTTTATGTAGTGGATTACATTGATGGATTTCCGTATATTGAACCATCCCTGCATCCCTGGGATGAAGCCTACTTGATCATGGTGGATGATCGTTTTGATGTGCTCTTGGATTCGGTTAGCAAGAATTTTATTTAGTATTTTTGCATCTATATTCATCAGAGAAATTGGCCTGAAGTTCTCTTTCTTTGTTGGATCTTTTTGTGGTTTAGGTATTAGCGTAATTGTGGCTTCGAAGAATGAGTTGGGCAGTGTCCCTTCTGTCTCTATTTTGTGGAATAGTTTGGAGAGTATTGGTGTTAAGTCTTCTTTGAAGGTCTGGTAGAATTCTGCACTAAAACCATCTGGTCCCGTACTTTTTTTGGTTGGGAGGCTTTCTATAACCCCTTCTATTTCTTTAGGGGTTATGGGACTATTTAGCTGGTCTACTTGATGCTGATTTAATTTTGGTATTTGATATCTGTCTAGGAAATCGTCCATTTCCTCCAGATTCTCCAGTTGTTTTGAGTATAGACCTTTGTAGTAGGATCTGATGATCTTTTGAATTTCCTCAGTTTCTGTTGTTATGTCTCCCTTTTCATTTCTAATTTTGTTAATTTGTATACTGTCTCTGTGTCCTTTGGTTAGTCTGGCTAAGGGTTTATCTATCTTGTTGATTTTCTCAAAGAACCAGCTCCTGGTCTTGTTGATTCTTTGTATGGTTCTCTTTGTTTCTATTTGATTGATTTCAGCCCTGAGTTTGATGATTTCTTGTCTTCTACTCCTCCTGGGTGAATTAACTTGTTTTTCTTCCAGGGCTTTAAGGTGTGCCATTAAGCTGCTAGTGTATGCTCTCTCCAGTTTCTTTTTGGATGCACTTAGAGCTATGAGTTTTCCTCTTAGCACTGCTTTCATTGTGTCCCATAGATTTGGGTAGGTTGTACCTTCATTTTCATTGAATTCTAAAAAGTCTTTGATTTCTTTTTTTATTTCTTCCTTGACCAAGGTGTCATTGAGTAGAGTATTGTTCAGTTTCCATGTGTATGTGGGCTTTCTGTTGTTTTTGTTGCTATTGAAGACCACTCTTACTCCATGGTGATCTGATAAGAGGCATGGGATTAGCTCGATCTTCTTGTATTTGTTGACATCTGTCTTGTGACCGATTATATGGTCTATTTTGGAGAAGGTACCATGCGGTGCTGAGAAAAAGGTATATTCTTTAGCTTTAGGATGAAATGTTCTATATATATCTGTTAAATCCAATTGGTCCAGAGTTTCAATTAGTTTCACTGTGTCCCTGTTTAGTTTCTGCTTTCCTGATCGGTCCATTGAGGAGAGTGGGGTGTTGAAGTCACCCACAATTATTGTGTTAGGTGTAATGTGTGCTTTAAGCTTTAGTAAGGTTTCTTTTACGAAGGAGGGTGCCCTTGCATTTGGAGCATAGATGTTCAGTATTGAGAGCTCTTCCTGGTGGATTTTCCCTTTGGCCAGCAAGAAGTGACCTTCTGAGTCTCTTTGGATGATTTTAGGTTGAAAGTCAATTTTATCTGATATTAGAATGGCTACTCCAGCTTGTTTCCTGAGACCATTTGCTTGTAAAATTGTCCTCCAGCCTTTTACTCTAAGGTAGTGTTTGTCTTTAACACTGAGATGTGTTTCCTGTATGCAGCAAAATGTAGGGTCCTGTTTCCGTATCCAGTCTGTTAATCTATGTCTTTTTATTGGGGAATTGAGTCCATTGACGTTAAGAGATATTAAGGAATAGTAATTATTACCTCCAGACATTTTTGAAATTATATTTATTTATCTTATTTATTTTTTATATTCGAGAGGTTATCTTCTTTTGGGTTTGATGAGAGGAGGTTTCTATCTTGCTTCTTCCCGGGTGTAGTTTCCGTCCTTGTCTTGGTGTTTTCCCCCTATTATCCTTTGTAGGGCTGGATTTGTGGAGAGATATCTTGCAAATTTGGTTTTGTCATGGAATACCTTGATGTCTCCATCAATGGCAATTGAGAGTTTTGCTGGGTAAAGTAGTTTTGGCTGAAGTTTGTGTTCTCTTAGAGTTTGCATGATATCTGCCCAGGATCTTCTAGCTTTCATGGTCTCAGGTGAGAAGTCTGGTGTTATTCTGATAGGTTTTCCTTTATATGTTACTTGGCCTTTTTCTCTTGCTGCCTTTAGTATTCTTTCTTTGTTTAGTACATTTGGAGTTTTGATTATTATGTGACGGGATGTATTTCTGTTCTGGTCCAGTCTGTTTGGGGTTCTATAGGCTTCTTGTATATTCATGGGCATCTCTCTCCTTAGGTTGGGGAAGTTTTCTTCCATAATTTTATAGAAGATATTAGCTGGCCCTTTAACTTGTAAATCTTCACTCTCGTCTATACCTATAATCCTTAGGTTTGGTCTTCTCATAGTGTCTTGGATTTCCTGGATGTTTTGGGTTACCACCTTTTTGCATTTAGTATTTTCTTTGACTGTTGAATCAATGGTTCCTATGGTATCTTCGGCTTCTGAGATTCTGTCTTCTACCTCTTGTATTCTATTGTTGATACTTGTGTCTATGGCCCCTGATTTCTTCCCCAGGTTTTCTATCTCCAATGTTGTCTCCCTCTGTGATTTCTTAGTTGTTTCTACTTCTGTTTTTAGTATCTGGATGGATGTGCTCAGATCTTTCGCTTGCTTGATTGTGTTTTCATGTATTTCTTTAATAGATTTTTGTGCTTCCTCTTTCATAGCTTCTACTTGTTGGCCCACGTTCTTCTGTAGTTCTTTAAGTGACTTTTGTCTTTCTTCCTTATTGTCTTCTTCTCTTTGATCCATCTTCTCCTGCATTTCTTGAAGTGATTTTTGTATTTGCCTCGTAAAGGCTTCTAACTTTTGATCCATTTTCTCCTCTATTTCTTTACGAGATTTTTCTATGTGTTCAGCTACCAGCATCCTGACCAGTGATTTTATATCCAAGTCTTGTTTTTCTGGTGTTTTAGGGTATCCAGGGATTCCTGTTGTTGGAGAACTGGGTTCAGATGCTGTCATGTTGCCTTGATTTTTGTTAGTAACGTTCCTTCGTTTTCCTTTTGCCATCTGGTTATTTCTGGTTTTAGTTGGCCTTGTTGTCAGTGGCTGGTGTTTGAATCTCCTGTGAGGCTGGGCTCACCTGTTGTTTCTCTATTGGTGAATATGTGTGACTGCTGCTTTAAGGGATCATAAGCTGGCTGCCACCCATGCGATTGTAGCCCCTGTTGGAGTCTGTCTACCTGGGCTTCTCCAGCTGTGTCCTGGTTGCAAGGAACTCCGAGAGCCTAGCAGATCCCCCGTGAGGGTAGCCCTGGAAGGGGTGTTTACCTGGGCCTTTCCAGCTGTGTCCTGGTTGCAATATGGAGGCCCGCCGCTACACCGCTGGTCTAGGGGCCAGCGAGCTGGTTGCAGAACGCAGCTTAGGTGCTCACCGGAGGGCGGGGATGTCCCACAGAGCCTGGGCCTTTCCAGCTGTGTCCTGGTTGTGATATGGAGGCCCGCCGCTACACCGCTGGTCTAGGGGCCGGCGAGCTGGTTGCAGAACGCAGCCTAGGTGCTCACCAGAGGGCGGGGATGTCCCACAGAGCCTGGGCCTTTCCAGCTGTGTCCTGGTTGCAATATGGAGGCCCGCCGCTACACTGCTGGTCCAGGGGCCGGCGAGCTGGTTGCAGAAGCAGCCTTGGTGCTCACCAGAGGGCTCGGGGATGTCTCACAGAGCCTAGGCGGGACTCCGCCTGCTTGGCTCCGAGACCCTAGCAGATACCCCCGTGAGTGTAGCCCTGGAAGGGTGTTTACCTGGGCCTTTCCAGCTGTGTCCTGGTTGCAATATGGAGGCCCGCCGCTACACCGCTGGTCTAGGGGCCGGCGAGCTGGTTGCAGAACGCAGTTTAGGTGCTCACCAGAGGGCGGAGATGTCCCACAGAGCCTGGGCCTTTCCAGCTGTGTCCTGGTTGCGATATGGAGGCCCGCCGCTACACTGCTGGTCTAGGGGCCGGCTACACCGAACCCGGCTGTTCCTTAACCAGAGAATTGATACAAAAATGTCTGTGCTTCATTTACTCAATGGAATACTATTCAGCTACTAAAAATAGGGACAGGCTAATAGAGGGAACTAGAAAATATCATCCTGAGTTTGGTAACTCAGACCCAAAAGGACATGCTTGGTACATACTCACTGATAATTGGATATTAGGCAAAAAGTACAAAATACCTATAATAGACCCCACAGACTCTAAGAAGTTAAACAAGAAGGAAAGTCCAAGAGAGGATGCTTCAATTTTGCTTAGAATGGGAAACAAAATAATCATGAGAGGCAGAAGGAGGGAGGGGCCTGGTTAGGGGTTGTGGAAGTGGAAAAGGGAAACGGGATCAGTTCTGAAGGCATTCAGGAGAGAACCCCAGAGGGTTGGCAGAATGAATGAAAATATGCTGCAGCTGCGAGTGGGGAATGGTATGGGGATCCTCTAGAAGTACCAGGTGCATGGGATATGAGAGGCTCCCAGAACTCAGTAGGGATGACCTTAATAGAAATGCCCAAAAGTGGAGAGATGAAACATGTAGAGACCATCTCCAGTTGTTATAAAGGGCCCCCAGTGGAGGGATGGGGGCACCAACCCACCTTCAAATTTTTTGATCTAGAATTGTTTCTGTTTTCAAAGAAATGCAGGAATAAAAACAGAGACTTTTCAATTAACAGTTATGTGCTGAATCCAAGATCATCCAAGTTTGTAAAAGGAACATTACTGAAGTTCAACCCACACATCAATGCTCAAACACTGATAGTGGGAGACTTCAATACCCCTCTATTAAAAGTGGACATGCCATTCAAACAAAAACTGAATAGATATACTGCAGTTAACTGATGTTTTAAAACAAATGCATGTGACATATATCAACAGAACATTTCACTAAAACTTAAAAAGAATATCCCTTCTTCTAAGCACCTCACAGAATTTTCTCCATGAAATAATATACTTGATCACAAAGCAAGTCTCAACAGTTAAATTAAAATTAAAATAATTTCTGGATTCCATCATAACACCACAGATGATAGCTGGATTCTAACGACGACAGCAACAACACAACACCTATAAACTTATGGAAACAGAATGACTACTGAGTGAAGAAATAAAGTTACTAAATACTTCCTGGATTTCAGTGAATATGAACACACACATATTCAAACTTATGGGGAAAATGAAATCGGTAGTAAGAGGATACTTCATGGCACAAAAATGCCTACATGTAAAAAATGAATAGAAAGAAAGAAGGAAGGAAAGAAAGAAAGAAAAAAAGGAAGGAAGGAAGGAAGGAAGGAAAGAAAGAAAGAAAGAAAGAAAGAAAGAAAGAAAGAAAGAATATTTCTCACTAGCAACTTAGCAACACACCTAAAAGCTATCAAACAAAAGAAAAGAAGTAATTTAAGTCTTGAAATATTCAAATTGAAATCAACATGAGGTAATCAAATTGAAAGCTGGAACCAATAAACTAGGAACAAAGAGAACAATACAAATAATCAATGAAACAAGGAATTGGTTCTTAGAGAAAATCAACAAGATAAACTCACATTTAAACTAACTTAAGACAGGAACAGAATACTCAAATTAACAAAATAAACAAATAAAACAAGGGCACAATTACTACAGATATGGATAAAACCCAAAGAATCATTATAACATACTTTAAAAACCTTTACTCCATAAACTTGTAAAATCTAAAATAAATTAATAATTTTCTCAATAGCTCCAACTTACATAAATTAAATCAGGCTCAGGTAAACAATTTAAACAGACCTATAACACCTAAGGAAATGGAAACACTCATTAAAATCCTCCCAACCAAAACAGTAAAGCCCAGGACCAGATGGTCTTAGCACAGAATTATTCCAGACTTACAAAGACAAGTTAATACCAATAGACCCCAAATTATTCACTAAATAGAGAGAAGAATTGTCCAATTCTTTTGATGAGGCCACAGTCACTTTGATACTCAACACAAAGATTCAACAAAGAGAGAAAATTATAGAACCATTTACCTTTTGAACATAAAAGTCAAAATTCAATAAAGTAATTGCAAACTATAGATGAAAACACCTCCAAAAAGATCTTCCAACATGATCAAGAAGGCTTCATCTCAGAGATGTAGGGATGGTTTAATATATCAAAATCTGTCAAAGTAAACCATCATAAAAAGTGGAAAGAAATAACACTATATGATCATCTCCACAGATGCCAAACAACTTTGACAAAAATTATCATACCGCTTCATGAAAGTAAGGTTTAGAGATATTAGGGATGAAAGTGATATGCCCAAACACAATACAGGCAAGTTACAATAAACATATAGCCAACATAAAAGTAAATGAAAAGAAATTCAAAGCAATTTCACTCAACTCAGAAATAAGACAACGCTGTCCACTCTCCATATTTATCCAATATAGTACTTGATGTTTTAGCTAGAGCAATATGACACCTGGAGGAGAGAAACAGTATAGAATTCAGAAATGAAGAAGTCAAACTATTGTTATTTGTACATAGCTTGATAGTATAAAACCAAAGTTATTTTACTGGGGAATATCTACAGCTAATAAGTTCTTTCAGCAAATTGGCTGTATACAATATTAAGTGAAAATAAATAAATAAATGAATAAATAAATAAATAAATAAATGATCAGTAGTCTTCCTATATATAAATAACACACAGACTGAGAAAGAAATGAAGGAAATAACACACTTCACAATAGTCAGAAACAATATAAAATGTCCAAGGTTAATTCTAACCAAGCAGGTGAAAAAGTTGAATGACAAAATCTTTAAGTCTTATAAGAACAAAATTGAAGAAAATAACAGAAGATAGAAAGATCTCCCATGCTAATGGATCAGTAAAATTACCATAGTAAAAATGACCATCCTACCAAAAGTAATCCACAGATTCAGTGAAATCCCCAACAAAATTCTTCAATCCCACTTGGGAGAGAGAAGAAAGCAATCAAAATTACAGAAGTGGAGAGGGAGGGAGACACCCCGGTAGGAAAGGGACAGGAAGGAGAAGAGGGACACATAATCGGGAATTAGGTGGGGAAAAATGACTAAAACCCTGAGGTCCAGCAGAAAGAATGGAAACAGGCAAGCTTAGGAGGTAGGAGGTGGGGGGACCCTCTAGAATGTAATAGAGACCTGGGAGGTGAGACACTCCCAGGACTCAAAGGCAGAGACCTTAGATGAAATGCCCTGTAGTGGGGAGAGGGAACTTGTAGAGTCCACCTCCATCAGAAAGGCAGAGCATCAAGTGAGAGAGGGTGTGGCCTTTCCACAGTCAAAAACTCTGATCCGTAATTGTTCCTGTCTGAATGAACTGTAGGGACAAAAATGGTGAAGAGCCCGAGGAAATGGAGATCCAGTAACAGACCCAAAGTGAGGTCCAGCTCAAGGGAAGGATCCAAGGCCTGACATTATTACTAAGACTAAGGAGTGCTCACCAAAAGGGACCTATCATGACTGCCTTCCGAAAGACCCAACAAGCAGCTGAAAGAATCAGATGCAGATATTAATATCCAACCAATGGACCGAAGCTGTTGATCCATGGTTGAATTAGGAAAATACAGGAAGAAGTTAAGGAGGAGGCTGACCCTGTAGAAGGACTAGCAGTCGCAATTAATCTGGACCCCTAGAGACCTCTCAGACACTGGACCTCCAACTAGGCAGCATGCACCAGCTGATATGAGGCCCCCAACACATGTATAGAAGAGAATGCTGGGTCTGCATTCAGAGATGATTAACCTAACTCTCAGGAGAATGGAGACCCCAGAGAGTACAGAAGTCTGGAGGGGTGGGGAGAAGGGCTGGAGACATCCTCATGGAGATGAGGAGGGGGGAAGAGGTATAGGATGTGGAACAGTCAGAGGGAGGACTGGGAGGAGAATAAACTATGGAGTACAAAAAAAGTAAATAAAATTTAAAAAATTTCAACTCAATTCATTTCACACCTTCAGGAAAACAACAACAACAACAACAACAACAACAACAACAAACTTCAAACAAACAAATAAGCATCATCATCATCATTATCAACAACAACAATAGCAAACCATCCAGGTGAACTAAAACAATCCTATCTGTAGAAGAGTTTCCAAAGGTATCACCATCCCTGACTTAAAGCTCACACCAGTCAGAATGTCTAAGAATAAAAACTCAGGAAACAGCAGGTGTTGCTGAGGATGTGGAGAAAGAGGAACACTCCTCCACTGCTGGTGGGACTGCAAGATGGTACAAACACTCTGGAAATCAGACTGGCGCTTCCTCAGAAAACTGGACAAGATATTTCTGGAGGACCCAGCCATACCACTCCTGGGCATATACCTAGAAGATTCCCCAGCATGCAATAAAGATACATGCTTCACTATGTTCATAACAGCCTTATTTATAATAGCCAGAAGCTGAAAAGAACCCAGATGTCCCTCAACAGAAGAATGGATACAAAAAAATGTGGTATATATAAACAATGGAGTACTATTCAGCCATTAGAAACAATGAATTCATGAAATTCTTAGAGAAATGGATGGAACTGGAGAACATCATATTAAGTGAGGTAACCCAGTCTCAAAAGAATACCCATGGTATGCACTTTACTGATAAGTGGATATTAGCCTAGAATCTTGGGACACCAAAGACACAATCCACATACCAAATGATGTCCGACAAGAAGAAAGGAGTGGACCCTGGTTCTGGAAAGGCTCAAAGCATCAGTGTAGGGAAATCCCAGAACAGGAAAGTGGGAAGTGGTGGATGAGGGAACACGGGGAGGGAAAAGGGAATGTGGGACCTTTGGGGGGCCGGGAACCAGAAAAAGGGAAATGAAATGTAAATATAGAATATATCCAATAAAAAAGCTCTTCTATAAAACTATGGAAATAAAAAATACACATAGTATACAAAAAATAAAACATTTGCTTCAAGGGAATCTAATTGACTCACAACATATTCACACACCTATGGGCACCTGCCTTTTGATAGAGAATGCAGAAATGCACAATGAAAAAGGACTGCATCTTCAACAAGTGGTACTAGTCTAGCTAGACATTGTCAAAGAGAAGAATGCAAACAGATCAAGATATTAGGTATCAATAAACCAACCAATCTAAACAGAGAATTCTCAGTAAAGGAATAGAAATTGACTGAGAAACACTTAAAGAAGTGTTGAGATCTTTAATCACAAGAGAAATGCAAGCCAAAACTATTTTTGAGATTATATGTTACACTGTCAGATGGCTAAGATCAAAACCCCAATAACAGCTCATCCTGGTCCTGATATGGAACAAGGAGAATACTCCTTCGTTTCTGCTGGAGTGAAAACTTATACAGCTTTGGTGGAAATCAATGGTGTTTCCTTAGAAACACAGCTCTTGGCATATTCTTTTTTTTTTTTCTGAACAACACTCACATTTTTTATTAGTCTTAAACAACAAAAATTACACTAGAAATCAGATTTTTTTAACGCATCCATTTTCTCCAAAATTGATACCTGCAAACACCTCACAATTATCCACATGTATTAAAACTTGAGCAGATAAAACATCATTTCCTTATTTATTTTTCCTTCTTTCCATTTTTTCTTATTACAATGGTAATTTTTTTAATTCTTATTTTCTATATTCTATGTTTACATTCCAAAGGCTTTCCCCTTTCCCAGTTCCCCCCACCATATGTCCCATAATTCCTCTCCCCCCCAACTATTCCCCAATCATTCCCCATATTCTTAAAAGATGTTCACTCCATTACAAGTAAACTTGCTTGTTCCTAGTTGCTTTGATGGTTCTCATATGTTTGGCCCAGAGAGCAGCATTATTAAAAGGTGTGGCCTTGTTAGAGGAAGTGTGTCACTGTGGACTTGGGCTTGGAAATCTTCCTCCTAGCTGCTTGAGAATGCCCAGTCTGTGCCTGGCTTCTTTCAGATAAAGATGTAGAACTCTCATCTCTACCTACACCATGCCTGCCTGGATGCTGCCGTGCTTCTACCTTGATGACAATGGACTGAACCTCTGATCCTGTAAGCCAGCCCCAATTAAATGTTGTCATTTATAAAACTTGTCTTGGTCATGAGGTCTGTTCACAGCAATAAGACAGTGGCTTTAATCATAATAATCAGAAACTGGAATCAAACCTAGATGTTTCTCAACCAAATAATGTATAAAGAAAATATGGTATATTTATACAATGGCATATTATTCAGATGTTAGAAAAAATGACACCAGAAAAAAATGTATGCATATTGATGGAATTAAAAATAATCATCCCGAGCAAGGAAACACACAATAAAAAAAGATGAATATCTTATGTACTCACTTATAAGTGAATATTAGCTGTTAAGTAAAGGATATTTATAGTGCAGTCCACAGACCCTGAGAGGTTATGGCTCTAGGGAGGATGCAGGGCTCTCTCCGGGAAAGAGAAAATGAGATACATTCTGCAGAGCCAGATTGGGTGTGGATGGAAACAAGAGTTATGAGATAGAGAAGAGAGGAACTGAGGGAGAGACAAGTAGAATAGGAGGGCACTGAGGGAATGGTGTGGAATCCTAATATAATGGAAACTTTCTAGAACCTATGTCGATGACCTGAGAAAGGACTTATAGTAATGGGGAAGATTGGAATCTGAACCAGTCATACTCTGTAACTGTAATGCTCACAATCTTTGGACTAGGAGAGATACCAACACAGCCACAGAAGTTCTATCCAAACCTGCGTGCAAGAAATACTGGTGTAATGGGTTCTCAGAGGTTTTGGGAGTGGGCAACCAGGCAAATATGACTGGATGGCCAGGAGCCAGAATATGGCTGTCTAAGAGACCTAGGGTAGAATCAAATATGACTAAAGAAAAAAAAAGTCCATGAAATGATTTCTAATGATATTCTCCTATATCTGTACTTAGACTAATTTACCATCAGAGAGACTTATTCTGGCCGCTGAGAGGTGAATCTCCAGGAATCTGCATCAGAAGAGGAGAAAGGATTTTAGTAGATAAGGAGTTGAAGACCCATGGAGAACAGTGCTCACAGAATCAACTAAGCAGGCCTCAAAGAGACTGATGTACCCTGCAATGTCTGTGCCAGGTACTCTGCATAGTGTTATGGTTATTGAGCTTGGGGTTTTTTGCTGGGAAGCAGAGATGTCTCTGACTAGTTTGCCTCCTCTCGATACCCTTTTCCTCATATAGGTTTTCCTAGTCCAGCCTTGGTGTGAGGGTTAGTGCCTAATCTTATCATTTAGTGTTTGTTATGCAGTGTTGGGTAGATAGCAGCAGGAAGCCTGCCCTTCTCTGGAAGGAAATGAAGGAAAAGTGGGTCTTGGGGAGAGGAGAGCTGTAGGACTAATGCTTTTGTATACTGTGTAAAATTTATCCTAGGTTATCCAAACGTTGATTTCTGTGGCCTCATAACTCATCTCAATCTTAAGATAGCATTCTAATGCTTATACCAGGAATCTCCTGTCTCAAGACTCTCTTTAGTCCTTATCATTTATTCTCTACCTTGTCAATAAATGCTGATCACTCAATAGCCATTGCTCAGAATAGAGAGTAGGGTTGGATGCCTGCCAGCCAAAGGAGAGAGGGAAACAGGGAGATTCAGATAAGCAACCAATATGGAGGAATTGCAGTCATAAAGAAAGGGTCCAAAACCAGATCAATAATAACATGCAAGTATCATGTGATGGGGCTGGGAGGTAGCCAGATTACAATAGGCAGTAATGGTAGATCATGTAACCGCTTAGCTATTTAGGTGGAGTTTTGAATAAATCTTTTTTTTTCATGCAAGAGAGAGATATAGTCCAGGTCTTATTTAATACTAGTGTACTTGACTTTAAACTGATTGGCATCTCATCTAGGATCAAAATTGTAGGTTTGGGTAAACTACAAAAGTTTACAAAGAGAGAACATAAGTGTTTGTCTTAGTTAGGGTTTACTGCTGTGATCAGACACCATGACCAAGGCAAGTCTTATAATGGACAACATTTAATTGGGGCTGGCTCAGAGGTTCAGTCTAGTATCATTAAGGTGGGAAGATGGCAGCATCCAGTCAAATAGTACAGGAGGAGATGAGAGTTCTACATCTTCATCTGAAGGTTAACAGAATAATAGATTCCAGGCAGCTAAAATGAGGGTCTTAAATCCCACACCCACAGTGACACACCTACTCCACACCTATTACAACAGGGCCACATCTTCTAATTGTGCCACTTCCTCGGGTGAGCATATACAAACCATCACAGTGTTTATCTCAGACACACACACACACACACACACACACACACACACACACACAGAGAGAGAGAGAGAGAGAGAGAGAGAGAGAGAGAGAGAGAGAGGGACAGAGACAGAGAGAGAGAGAGAGAGAGAGAGAGAGAGAGAGAGAGAGAGAGAGCAAGCAAAGGCAAGACAAAAGCAGACACCAGAGCACCAAGAGACAACAGCCTTAAAAAGCAAGTCAACCATTTCTCAATTGTAGCCATGAGTATATTGAACTTCTATCTAGATTTTGATCTGTTTTGCATTTTGACCACTAGACCCTAAAAACAGTGCATTTATGTTATTTGAAGCCACCTACTTTAGGATAATATGCTATAGCAGAAATAAAACACTCATTCATAGGGTCAAAGATTCATTCTATGGACAGGTTTTAAAACAATCATGCCCATTATTTCCTGAGAAATAAGACTTAAATCAGTTCATTAAAAACTAGATTATGTTGCTGCCATGTGCTACCATTGATTACATGCTAATGATATAAACATGAATTAAACATAATTCTTCCCTAAATATACTCACAGATAGTGTTCATGGAGGCACTTTCTGAAACTCTAAAGGGCAATAAAAATGTAATATATTATGAATCACTTCTCAAGTTTAATATTCAACTCAAGCATTGCTTAGTTTACTAAATCATAAATCAGAATCAATATTTCAACAGATTGGAATTATGCATACATTATGGGTAAATTGCAAACAAATACAGAAGATAATTTTAAAATTAAATGTCAATAGGATTTGCAATAGGCATTTACCATGTCTCCAAGTACAAAAACCTGTTAGAACAAGTAAGCTGTGGTCAGTGTTTATGCAAAATGTGTGCTAATGAGCCTCTAGTACACAGAAGCCAGGTCTCCAGGGTTATGAGTCTAGGATGGTTCATTCTCTCACTGAACTATGAGGCAGCTAACAAGATGTCCAACTGTGATTTGGACACATATCCACTAGAAACTAAATAGAGATTGATAATTTATTTTGTATAGGTCATTGAACTGATACCATTAGGTAACAATTTGTGGTCAATATTGATAAGAGTATGAGTTGAAATGAGCCCCAAAGTCCCCCCAAATGTAATCTCTGCACTCTTACCAGATAAAGCAATATAAAATAAGCTACAAGCAGGAGTCTCTCAAATGGGATATCTATTTTTGTTTTGGCATTTTGCTCTTAGAACACCTTTGTACCTTGGGAGATTGTTAACAAGCCCCCCAAATTGTGACTAGAACATATAAAACAAGAACATTAAAATAAAGTTGAGGTAAAATAAACATTTCTTTACAGAAGTGTATTCATTCTAATTTTTTTGGACAAAAGTTCATGTTTCAAATGATAACTGACTTTATGTTTAAGTGCTAAGAAATCGATGTTTTCGAGAAAGCTTAGAGGAATGGTATTCAGTGGCCCGCTCTGGGTACTGGGGGAGCCCACTTTCCACAGGCACAGCTGTTGGCAGCTGGCCAGCATCTTAGGCAGGCAGCTGGCAGGGAAGGCATAGGCTCCGCCAGCTGGAGCTAAAAAAATTAAAATTAAAATTGAGGAGAAAAAAGCCCTGAGGCACACACGCATAACAATCAAACCTTCTTGGTTTCTGGTGTTCTCCCTTATTTTTCAACCCTTCGGGAAGCTTAGCATTAAGATAGCTCCACTTCCCCCCTTCCACCATCTGGGGCTGCTCCTTTCTAGTTTTGCTTTCCATGTAGGAGCTTTTCTGCCTTTGCTCATAGCGAGTCAAGCAGTGTGCTGAGAGCAGATGTATGTGTTTGTGTGTGTGTGTGTGTGTGTGTGTGTGTGTGTGTGTGTCTAGATAAACAAAAATATAATGGCTATGCATCTCAAAATAATCTGAGCTGATGATGTTGCTTACAAAATGTAGAAGAGTAACACGTGTAGATGGAGGGAGGTGAATACATGATAGGAAGAAGCAAGTGAAAACCTCTTCACAGAGAATGAACTTGCAGAAGTGAATGCAGAAACACATGAAAATTGAATTTCAAAAGCATTCATCCAGCACTAGAATAGTGAGCTGCTATGACAAAGGGTACCAAGATCATCATTTATGTATGACTTATGATATAGTTAGGCATGGCACTGTCACTTAAGTAGTTCCAGCACATTCAGAAGGTTTTGTTTTTGTTTTTTCTTTTTTGTTTTGATTTTATTCTAGGTCTAGTTCCAGTAGAACAAGTAATCTCAGGAAGAAGAGGGCAATATTTCCGTCTAATTAGGTAACAATTTAGTTATAGTTTCTATTGACAGTCTTTCACCAAGCCTAAGGTATAAGATAATTTACTGAGCAACCTTGTCCAAAACTTCAAACTAAAGCTTAGAGCTTCTATTAAGAGCAAAATCCATTACTAATAGAATACTAGTGCTGCTTGGAAATAAGCACCAAATGCACACAAGCACATATCTAATGGATAATAGAAATTTAGTTTTGTAATTCTCCCTATAAAGTACTTCATCTAAGATCTATATTTCCAGGCTACCCAGAGGATCACTTAATGATCCATATGTATTTTAGATAAGTTACTAATAAGACATTTGTAGGAAACATTACCGTCATATAACATACCCTATTTAGAATATAATAAAATAGGATTTTAAAATGATATTGTATTTTCACTGAAACATAGAGAATTGAGCACACATTATATGAGCCAGAAATATAAGATGGTCAGTAGATATCTTGACCTATGCATGAATGCCACCATAAAATAAACCAAATATTCATAAAAGCTTTATTCTGTGAAGTAAACAAACATCAAGTAAAAGTAGTTTTTTCCACCCAGCATTTTATCCTCTCTCTCAATTTAACCATCAAAATTTGATCTATGTGAGCCTCAAGGTAAGGCCTTACTGTTCCCGAAGTCACAGTATATTCCATGTAGTCACATTTCATGCATAATGAAGGTGACAGAGCGCTACAAAGGATCTTTATCAACTCAAACAGGAATAGAAATGCTGTCTAAGAGCGATTTATGGTGTGTATTTTCAAAAGGTAGAAAAAGAAGTTTGGGGTCAATTCAAATGTCTTTAGGGAAAATTATGTCACTTATAGATATTTTGAAGAAAAGAGAGATTTTTTTTACCTTGAAAGATTTTTAAGGCTTTGTTCTGCTTTCTACATTTTTCTTCAATGTACATAGGTGTTGAATAGTATTATTGACTATTCAAACAAAAACTCAAAGAATAGGGAAATTTGGGGAATAGGTGGTATTTTCTCTTTAGGTATGTGATCACCTCACCTTTCACAAAGGGGCTTTGTTAGAAACTGAGGCACTACATTGGATTAGAAACTGAGGAGCAAATTTTTAGAAGAATAAAAATCATTGAGTCTATAAATAAAGCCACCACCATTCCAGTTTATTCTTCATACTCTTCACATCCTATTTCTGACATTCAGCAAAAACTTTATTTTATTTTACAAGGCAATAGAATGATATGGGTATGTGTCCAAGTATGTAGTGACAGAGAACAATCACTCTGTTAGGTACTTATCTGGATTGTAACACTGCATAATTATATAATTTTAGAATGACAATTTATACTCCCTGTGCCTGTTTGCTTTTGTGGATATTAGGAATGGTGAGCATTGTCCAAGGTTTATCATGATTTACTAATTTACCAGCACAAACCCTCTCTTATCCATTACTCAGTATGTAACTTTTCTTTATTCTTCATCATTCTCTATCTATTTATCTATCACTCTGAAGACTTGGGTGTTACATGGAAGATAGGTGTCTAAAATCAATGAATGGAGGAAAAATTGCCTGATATTCTATAGAATTTCTAAGAATTTATTACTCAACTATAAGGTAGGGTAAATTTATTCATGTCTATACATGTCTAAATGAATCCAAGGATGCATGGATGTTCTGCCTTTAGTAAAACAATACCTACAATATTCCTCAGAAAACCTACACATTGACTCAAGTGTCTCACTATTAAGGATTCTTCAGAAAATGTTGCTGAGCTTTCACTCTTTCTGTGTTTGTGGTTTTACATTTCTGCTAGAAAGTGTTTTTCTTGGTCAATAATTAGGTCTTCAATAGCTTTCTCCAGGAGGTCCAAAAATCCAATCACCCCAAGTTATATCAGTCCAACTTAGAGTTCTCCACCTCTTAGTGCAAGTATAGTTGAATTGAGATCATTTGGAAACGTGTGTGCTGTGGTCCTGGTGTCTAATATACTTGAAGGTTATTTCTAGGATAAGATATGTTTGAATGTCATATAAATCATATAAAATGGGTATTATTGTTATGTATTTATGCATAGCCATTAAACAGAGCAATTTAGCAGCTTTCCTGGGATTACATTCCTATAAGTACTCCAGAAAGAGGTTATATTCCCACGCTCCATGGCTTATACATAAACTTCAAATCAGTCAACTCCCACTGAGTTGTGCCATGTGTACATAAGATTTTTGAAATGTAAATGAGAAAGTTGGTTTTACTACAAACTAGGAAGTGTTACTGGTATTTATTGTGCTGAATTCTGGAACAGGGTTATATTATAATCTACAGGAGGATCTGTCAAAAAAAGTTGCAGACATAAGGTAAATTAATAGGCAAAGGAGTTTGTATTCAAGAATGTTGCAATATATAGAAAATGATTATCACCTTAAAAACAAAGACAGTCTCAAAACTCGACTTCTGAAAGGAAAGGCAGGAGTCCTGGGGTAAACCAGTGTACAGCCACTGGAGGTCCTTAAAGGGTTACTTGTCTATTGTGACTCAGCCTCTGAGCACTGCTGATTAGCTGGATGGTTAGTGTCCATTATAAGTCAACACCCTAAGCATGGTGAATGGCTGTCTATTCAGGTTGTCCCAGTCCCACAGAGCCTGTGGAGTGGAAGTCCTGTCTATATATTTCAGAGATGGATATTAGGTAGATTAGGTAGAGATGTGTCCTTGGCATACACAATTGGCTGGGGTCTGAAAGATTTATATTTCAAAGAGTCAGGGAGAGCAGTGGTGAATTTTATAAAGTAAATACATTAGGAAAGGGTTTTCGCTTCTGAAAAAAAGCTTAAAGTTGAGAGTATAAGAGTAACCTTATATATCTTAGGTCACAGATAAGAAAAAGTTATAGAGTTAGGACTTTTATGTGAAACTTCCCCCTAAACAGTACTTTCAACCATTCTATCACATGACCTCAGATACTCTGATATGGTCTTAACAAACCTGCAGTTGAAAGAAGTGTAGCATACTGTATAAATCTGTGATGTTTCTAATCAACGTTTTATGAAATCATGTCACTGGTATCCACACTGATTTGAAATGCTCACCACTAACAGACCCGCTTATTCATGACTGCATTTGGTACCTGTACTACTTGGAGCAATCTACATGTACTGCTTCATTTTCATATTTCTCAGTTGAACTCCAGTAAACCACAGTCGATATTGAAAAGTACTGATAAGTCAGCTATATTTTTTAATTAAAACATTCCTACATGCACTGCAACTAAAATGCACTGCAGAATACTATAAAAGGCCATAGTATTCCAAGTATATATATATCTTATAAACAAACTTCAGATTTGATACATTTGTTTTTAATTTGGCAGATTTCATGAGCTCATTACTGTGGCTTCTTAACATTTTTAAATCACCCTGCTAACCAAAATATTGTTTTTTCCATTATTTTTTCTTTAATGACTTGTCAAATTGTTTCAAAATTATTTGTCTGCAAGGGAGGTAAACCAGAACTTGCAGTAGAGGCAGGAAAGTAGGTTCATTCTAGACTGGAGAGGTCAGAGAAAACCATGCCATAATAAAGGCGAAGAAAATATGAATGTCAATGGTAGTGATTGTTAAACAGACTGTGGAAAATGGAGAAAAGATTAAGGCAAGTTTAGATGACCTCTGTGTGCACTTAAGACATAATGGCACTTTGCTGTTCATAGCCACGTTCTCCTTCACAGAGCACTAAGCCAGGCAGCAATTTAACAACATGGCTGGGTTCCTTGCTCGGGATGGCAGTCTTTTAAGATAGGTTTAGTAAAAGGACAGTCATCTAACAGCTACCACCTGTGATATTTTGTAGTTCTCACTGACTGGATAATAAACGATAAATATTAAAAATCTTCTAAAATATAAAGTGGTGATGAGAATTTATTTACCAATTCATAACTTAGTTATAAATCCTACATATGTAATTATCGAATCAACACAACCCAATTATTTCACATGTCAGATTTACTCAGTCAACATTCAGAATTGAAATTTCTCATGCTTGTCCCCTTTCAAATATACTAGATGTAGTGGCAAGGACCAGCCTCTTCTTGGAGAGGGTTCTAAAAGAAGGGCGTGTCTGGAGCAGCAAAACAAACAACTTGAAGTCAAATTGTGAGTCCAAGCTGATGGCCTATTTTCTGCTAGAGAAGGCTTTTTAGAGTGTTTTCTCTGTGTGTTCTACTCTAGATAGCTTTTCAGGCTTCTCTCTGTGTTCTACTGCAGACAACTTTTTCTTGCTTTTCTAAAAACTGTCTGGATATCTCATTTCTTGCAGATAAAAAGCCCAGTTTTTAATTTATACATCAATTCAGTCACTAACTTAGGTTACCTCTTGATTATCCCATCAATCAGCACTCCTGGACTCCTTACTGAGAGACTGTAAAGGATAAACACCAGCACAAACAATAAGATAACTGGGTGGAACCCAGCCCTGAAATTACCATTCCACCATGCCTTTTGTACCTAAATTAGCTGTCCCAGGTTGAAATCAACCCTTGTAAGCATAAACAACAACAAAATTTTAGCTGGGTGGAATCTTGCCTTAGGATCACCACTCCCTACACCTTTTTATCTCCTTCCGTAGTATCTTAGCATCCAAGCCACCTTATCTCTGTTCCTTTAGATCTGTGAAATTCCTTATATAATTCATATTGCATCCTTATATTCTTCATAATTGAGGAATTATCTCCTTTCAGACTCATGGTTTCTTTTCCACAGCCTTAAGGGCTATCCTAAAGGTCACAGAGTTCCAGCATTTTGCTGAGAAATGTTCCTTATCTCCTAGACTTATGCTACTTATGCTGTCTCTGATAATTATGGAATCAGTCCTTAGAAGGGGAAACAAAATACCCATGAGGGCAGATACAGAGACAAAACAACATGGAACAGGAACTGAAGGAAAGGCCATCCAGAGATTGCCCCACCTGAGGATCCATCACATATAGAGTTATCAAACCCAAACACTGTTGTGGATGCCAACAAGCACTTGCTGACAGGAACCTGATATAGCTATCTCCTGAGAGGCTCTGCCAGTGCCTGACAAATACAGAGGTGGATGCTCTCTGCCAACCATTGGACTGAGCACAGGGTCCCCAGTGGAGGAGCTGGAGAAAGGACCCAAGGAGTTGAAGGAGCAGTCAGCCCCATAGGAGTAACAACAATACAAACCAACCAGTACTGCCCAGCGTTCCCAGTGACAAAACCACCAACCAAAGAATACACATGGAGGAACCCATGGTCATCAGTGGGAGGAGAGATCCTTGGTCCTGTGATGGCTCTATGCGCCACTGTAAGGGAATGCCAGGACAGGGAAGGGGTGAGTGGGTGGGTTGGTGAGCAGGGGAAAGGGAGATGGGAAAGGGGTTTTTGGGAAGGAAACCAGGAAAGAGGATAACATTTGAAATGTAAATAAAGAAAATATCTAATAAAGAAAATAATAGCTTCCCTCCCCCCCAAAAAAAAGAAAAAGAAAAAGAAAAAAAATACCTGCAGAGGACAGAGAGGACCTTCCTAAAAGGAAGAATGTGAAAATATGTAAACTTCTATACAAACTAGCCGTATGCCCGGAGCAACCATCAACACTTGTGGATCCCCATGCCCTTGCTGTGCTGGCTCTGTTCCAGGGGCAGGAATTATGTCATGCCAATCCTTATACATGGCCAAGCAGAAATAAGTCACTGTAGCTGTTGTCCCAAACTACTCTACTAACAATTCCACAAATCCCTGCAAAAAATAAATAATAATTTGACAGGAGGGGAAGAGTTACACACAGTAAAATTGCTTTCCTTAACAGAGGATCATAACTGTGCTTACCAATAAAAGACAAATTTTATTCTCCAATTGATGGAATGTTTATAAATTTGACATTTAAAGATATCACTTTCTAAAGTTAAAAACTTAAAAACAAAATAAAATGTGTATCAACTGAGGGTTCTTCTGTGAAAAATACATGTTTCTTCATAAGAATATCTAATACCTATGCTACATATTGGCTTAGTTTTGCTTAAATAAATTACCTACTTTTAAATTTAGAATCTAAAATAAATTAATTCCAAAAACCTTAGAATTCATTAATATTAGCTAAGTTAAAATTAATTTAACCATTAATTCATTATTTAATTTATGCATTCTGTCAGAATCTAGAGTAATTTTATTTCTACATATACTTTATTTAAACCTGATAAAGAATCCTTATTGTAGTATTGAGAAGAAAATTGCAATGAGAAAGAATTCTACCAGAAAGCTGTATTAAAAGGTGCTATAGTTCAGGAGAGAAAGGGGAATTCATCACTTCTCTGTAAGTAGGTAAGTTTTCTCCTATTTTTACTTAATAGGAAAATAGTAAAAATTCAAGTGAAAATGTTCTCTGTGAGAGAAAATCCTCTATACCTGATGTAGTACCTGCCTTATAATGTGAGTCATCTTTCCATATTATAGTCCTTGGTGTCTAAATCATCCTGTGGAAGCTCTCAGTCTCTATGGTAATTGTGGCCAGTAGGAAGTCACCTCACCACAGTAAGAAAATAATACTACTTTAACTACACCTTAAGCTACCAGAACATCCCTTATCCACAAATAAAAAACTTCAATATCTTCCATTCTGGGGGGACATCTTTACAGGCTAGGAATAGAGGCTGGAGAATAACTTAGAAATCCAAGTAAAATTTATAAGGATTTTTTTGGTACAGAATAAATTGTGGTTTGGAATTCAGAAAATGTCATGTTAAGTTTCAATTTGAGTTGTAAATGTAACCTTAAAGGGTTAATAAGTCATATAACAAATATAAGATTGCCTTCATAATATTGGAATATTTGCTGGTTATGGCTTCCTGGAACAAAAATCTATCCTAGTATCTTAGAACTTTCTCTGTATTATTTTTCATGGATGGTTCTTATGCACTAAAAAAAACAAAACAAAACAAAAACAAAAACAAAAAACCAATATACCAATATATTTCTTAGTTCCAAAAATGAATGTGAGACCTAGCAATAATGAGTTAGAGCTAAAGGCAGAGACTGTTGTGGTCGTCTTGAAAAGTAGTACGAGCAATATTTTTTTCACGCTGTTCTAGACACCATGAAGATGGACTATTGACACCATTACGTTCCACTAATAGAGACCCTCTATTAGAGCCAGAAAAGAGTCTCATTTTTTGGGAACTGTAGAAATATGAATATTTCTGTTCCTCCTTTAGCCCTTAATTCCAGCAGTATAAGAAACTCATCTACCTCATTCAATATTAGATTCAATAGCCAACAATTCTCTTTACTTTTAGAATTTTAAATTAAATCTTTGTCAACTGAAACCATGAGTCACGGCACGTCTGCATACTTTTTTCTTTTATACATACTTTACCATCTGTGAATTCTCCTGTTATTAAATGCCTTCTGTTGTCCTAAAATGCCCCAGCAAACTTCCTAGTATACATCTTATTCTCCACAATTTTCACTTAGTTGGTCTTGTCCATGTTTTATGAAATCCTGAGGGAACAGAGACAACTTGAAACAGTTTACAACACTGAACTGCTATTTAAGCAAAGACATCCAATTTGCATAGAGCATGAAATTTTGCATGTAACATTAGAAATTTTTACATTAATGATTTATTTATAAAATGTCATATGTAAAATATAGCATTTAAATCCTAGAAGGAAATGATTGTTTTTAACTGACCTAAACATATAAAGGAAGAAATACCATAGTAGAGAAGATAAAAAACGTTATGGTGAGTTAATATGTATTTCCATCATAGCTATATTCCCATAAATACCTTATTTTAAGATGGCACTAAGAATTATGATATGGGAAATTGCTGTTATAATGAATAGAAAACTATGCAATAAATAAATTGTATGAAAACAATCAGAAGATAATAACATTATAAGTTAAGTCAAAATCTTACCATCCCCCAACCCATAATTTAAATTCTTAGCCTTGTATTACTGGATCAGCATTTTTAAAAATCCACCCCAGAACTAAAATTATTAGTAAATGGTTGGAAACTGAGGTGAGCAGGCACTTAGCAATTGTTCAGTGGTCTGTAAAATGAATTTCTGATCTCAGTCCAGTCATAAAACCTATCATCACAATTGATGCAAGTCAATGCCTTTTCTATCAGTCTCATCAGGGAATCTTTGGACTGCTTGAACACAGGCACAGAAATGTCCCCTACAGAGCCAAAATCTCTAAGTCTAAACAGGAGGGAGTTACTGTCTCTGCTTGGATCATGCTATAGCTAACTAAAGCTTCAGTTCTTTTAGAAAGATTTACATTCTCTCTAAAGATAGAATTGATGTCATGAAAATACTACATTATGTAGGAGAGCAACTGAAGAAAAAAGGAACTATTTCCAACTATGGAACAGGAAGGTAAAACTTTGTCTATTATGCTACTTGGTATCATTTACGTTATACCCCAGGCGAGAAATGGGTGCTGTATGGAGCTAGATCTGAAGCACTTGGAGTATGTTATATGAGGGCACTCTGCATTTTCCTGCCCCCTGGCTGTAAACAAATGCCCAACACAACATAAATAGTATATATGAGAATGGGGAAGACATTATACCTGGTCTAGTTTCTGACAGAAGGAACATGAGGAAACTGGTGGTATGGCAAAGGTGGGCAGAAAAACAAAGAGAACCCAATCCAGGAATAAATAAATGTGATGTTATCTTCAAAGCATCCCACTCCTGCCTAACCACAATCTATGACATCTACATAGGGTTTGTATTCCACAAATCCCACAGTTTTGCACAACAGAGCCAAAAACTAGGAAACAAGAACTCCAAAGCATAAGCTCATGGGGTGTTTCATATTCAAACCTTGCTAGTCACCAAATACATATATGAATACTTTGAATAGAGATGTCTCAAGATTAAATGAAATTCTCAAGTTTGAATCGTTTCTTTCTTCACAAAACCTCTCTGAAAATGATACATTATAGTGTGTAGCCCTCACAGAAGAGGAAGTTTTGCAACAAATGAGGGAAGCATAATATACACAAGATGTTAAGTAAGGATGAGAGAATTGGGTTTCTGCTCACTATGAAAGTCTGCCAAATGATGAATTTCTAGGTCAGTGCTTCAGCATCAAAAGGTAACTGAGGCATGTCTCTTTCATTTGTGACTTACCATGTAGACTGAGATAGAGAAAAATAATAATAATCAGTTGTCTTTAGATTTCCTAAACTCTATATAAAGCACAGCTCTAGATTGTGTTGTATTCATTGCATAAAAACTGAGAAATACTTTTTTTTGCCAGAAATACAATTTCTAAAAGAGCTTAGATTAAAAGAATTGTGAAATAATTTGGAGATATGGGAGAATTGTGAAATAATTGGAGATAATGAGGAAAGAGCCATTCACTCAGGTGATCACTGCAATCAGAAGAACTGTCTAGACTCCCAAAGATTCTCCTTGGCCATGTTAGTCTCTAGTCTGAGAGCGCCTATCAGTGGCTGTCTTGGTTAGAATTTCTGTCTCTACCATGACCAAGGCAGCTCTTATGAAGAAACCTGTTAACTGGGGCAGGTTCACTACTTCAGGGATTTAGTCCATTGTTGCCATGGCAGGAAGCATGGTGTTCTGCAGGCAAACATCTTGCTGGAGTGGTAGCTGGAAATTCTATGTCTGGAGCCACATGCATCAGGAAGAGAATGAAGCACACTAGCCAGGCTTGAACCTCTGAGATCTCAAGGAACGCGCTTCTTCCAACAACTCCACACCTACTCCAACAAGATCAGACCTCCTAATAGTGCCACTCCTTTCGAGCCTAAGAGAACTGTTTTTATTTAAACCACCGTAGTGCCTATGATCTTCTCTAGTCTGAGAGTGCTAAAAGGCTGTCAGTGACCACAATTTTCTCTTCTTTGAGAGTGCCCAGTGGAATATGAGTAGCCCTCAGATCTTAGGTAAATCAGCCTCAGTTTATACTGTGCACTCGAGTTTAGCTATACAAAGAAGGTGCTCTGCTCCTGATTGGAGGAGATAATCCAAGCTTGTCCAATATCAGATAAATTTGTTTTGTTAGCCTCCCTCAATAGCATCATTGATACATGTATACAAAACTTGTTACTTGTATTTCTTTATTTTTTTTAAGTTGCTCAGGTATTCTCTCTAGCTGAATTTTAGTATAGATAAGGAAGGCCCGTCTCTCAATTCTTTAATTTATTGTATGTAGAATATTGTGTTGTTCAGTATTACTGATTGGCAGAAATTGAGTTGTCATATCCTTTATAAATAAGGCATCAATCTATTTAAATTGATACAGCCAACATCTGAGTAGACGTTGTTCATTTGTTCGTTTTCATAGTTAAAGTAGCAAAGTACTTCACTAAAGAAGGGAGCGACTGAGGGGAAAATGTTGATTGCATTGTTTTAGCATATACTAAACTTGATGACAGAAATCTCATGTTCTCAAAGCATAATCCTGAAAGAAATCGCTATGTATGAACTCTCTTTAGTTTCAGTCAGTGACTTCTTTGTATTCCCTTTGAAATGCTAACAGCTTTCACCTCAGGACACTCATCATAGGGCCAAAGCATGTACAGAGAGATCCTGAGGGTCCACCATTCCATTTCCAGAAGCAAACTGTTTGCCTCTTTGAATTGGAAGGTTTCAGTACATAGTTTTTTTTACATTCCCTGTAATTTCTGTTGACAGGGAAACAAACTTAGTGTAAACCCATGAACAGAACACGGATTTCCTCGAAATCTATGGTACTGAACAAAATTCATTAGAGAAATGCAAAATCACTATAATTATAATTTGAAGGATAAATTTCAGCAACATCTTAAATGGATGGCATTTCTATGCTAAATGGCATCAAATAGGGTTAGTGATTTCAGCTGGCTATTAATCTTTCCTAAAGTACTCACAATGGCTTTACTTGTGTTCTTTGGCAGGAACTGTTGAAAGACTCCTCAAGAATACTTTCTTACCCAAGTGTTCTCAAGGCTCTCTACATGTGACCAGACAATAGCATATAGTTTTTCATACTGAAGCTGAGATGAGCACAAATGTTTCATTAGTATAATATATAATAAGAAAACTTTTTACGTACTGTTAAAGTACTCATGGTCCCTGCTTAAGTTGAAGAAAGAAAGACATATACACATTTCACTAGTTGATCATTTTTATGGTCTTTGAAAGTCTTGTACATGCTGTGATATTCAATCTCCTATTCCCCCAAACCTTCTAAGATGAATACAAGTTATCTACACAATTTTTGTACTTTTAGATAAAAAAAATGCATGGTCAATTTTTTTGTGCATAAATATGTTTGGAGGTATCTTCACTTGGAGACTGACTTACCCAGGGCTACATTTTTAGAGAAAGTTGAATATCTGTGATGCAGTTCATAATCGCTAACAAACTCCTCATCTAGGAATCTGACTTTAAAAACAACTTCCCATATCTAGGTTGGAAGTTGGTTTGGCATGAACTTGCACAGGCTTTGTGTATGATGTCACAACCATTGTGTGCAGCTGTCCTAATGAGTCCAGACACTTAGGTTGTAGTCATCTACCATCTCCAAATTTTACTTTCCTTATGAAACATTGCCTGCAATGTTCTTGAAGCCTTAGGACGAGGTAGTGAAGCATGTATACTCCATTCTTCAGTGTCTTATTTTTTTTTTTATAATCCAAGGTTTTATTGAGAACTTTTTCCAAATGCTAATATATGCACAGTTACATTGAAACAACTTCAGAAATCTTTCTGAAAAAATGCTATCAGAGACCTACACAAAGACCGCTGGGTTTTGGTTCTGGATATTCATGCTGCTTTCCAGTGATCTTTCAATCTTTTTTTTTTCTTTCTTTTATTGGATATATACTATATTTACATTTCATTTCCCTTTTTCTGGTTCCCTGCCCCCCAAAGGTCCCATATGCCCTTTTCCCTCCCCGTGTTCCCCCATCCACCCCTTCCCAATTCCCTTTTCTGGTATTCCCCTACACTGATGCTTTGAGTCTTCCCAGAACCAGGGTCCACTCCTTCCTTCTTGTCAGACATCATTTGGTATGTGGATTGTGTCTTTGGTGTCCCAAGATTCTAGGCTAATATCCACTTATCAGTGAGTGCATACCATGGGTGTTCTTTTGAGACTGGGTTACCTCACATAGTATGATGTTCTCCAGCTCCATCCATTTAGTTTGCCATGTTAATCACCATCTGCTGAAAATAGAAGCTTCTTAGATGAGTGGTGGGAGAAGCATTTTTCTACAGGTAATAAGTTATTGGGGTTAATTAACTATTATATCCATTAAGAAAAATCACAGTTCTTCCCTAGAACTTAGGACCATCTCATTACAAGCACTTGTATGAATAGTGGTACCTGGTGTAGGTTTCATCATATGGAACACGACTTCCATGCAAAAAGAATTTGGTTGCTTGTTTCAATAAAGATTATGCCACCCTTGCAGCAGTGTGTGTGTCTTACCAGCGCTTATGTTGTTGTATCTTATTGGGGTCTCCGCTATTATCATTGACTATTACTTTTCCCTTCCAATCTTATGAAAGCTAATGAGTATTAATGAAGCTTCCAGGTCTGTATAAACTTGATTTCTCCAAATAATGTGTCTCAAGTATGTGGCTTCTTCAAAGAATAGAATATTACTGTGAAGTGCTAAATGCTAAGAAATGTATTGTTACATGCAGTTAATAAGAATCATACTATAGCTAAAGCTGGAAAATGTTTTAGTGCTGAATGATCCTCATGAAAAATTTTTTATTTCAGGAGAGCAGGATGGCACATTATCTAAAGGTCACTGTAATCAAGCTGATGATGTGAGTTCTAGCCTCAGGACTCAAACTGTCCAATGATAGAACTGACTTATCTGTTCTCTACTCTCTACACACATACAGTGGCATGGGAGTACGAGGATGAGAAAACACACGCACAAATAATGAATACATAACTAAATATTTTCTTTTTAAGCCCTAGTGGCAATAAGAAAATTATTCAAGATGGCCATATTGATTAAATTTGAGTCATAGATATTGATGTCAATTTCATAAAGAATAATTTTTGTTTTGAACAAAAATGTAGATTATTATTATTCACACTATCCTCTCTCTACTCTCTCTACTCTCTCTCTCTCTCTTTATATATATATATATATATATATACACACACACACACACACATACACATACACATATACATACATATATGTATACTCAATTGATTTCTTAACACACACACACACACACTTTGCAGAAATTAATAACTGGATAAAAAACAAGTCAAATTTATTGGGAATAAAAGTCATTGCATTCGAGGTCAAATGATTCTTCTGTGGATTTATTTATTTGGCCATCGGAGAATGAATTTGAAAACCTTACAAAAGTAAGGAATGGTGATATAAATGGATGATGATGAGGTAACAGTGAAGAGAACATCTGATTGAAAAGCCTAATACCATAAGTCTGTGAACATGGAACCTCTTTCCTATGAGACAGAACACAGTTGATAAAAACAAAATTACATCAGAGAAAAAAAGCTTGATTCTGCCTGCAAGACCCTGAGGTAAAACATGTGGAACAGAATTAGCTATTGGAACAGTACCATTATTTGAAAGATTGTAATTGTCTCTTGGATCACAGATAATATACAAAACATTATTTATCTCTACCATCTTTTCATTATGCTTATTAAGCAATTATTATTTGTCTGACCAGGTCCCAAAAGTAGAATGTAAGAGATAGAGAAATGTGGGGTGTGAATTTCAGGAGAAAGTCACAACTGTGAGGAGTGAGAGCAGACAGAATGTGAGAGGATCCTTCAAGGTACTACCCTACACCAGCATAACTGAGAGAAATTGGACCCCAAAATGTGATAGCTTTTGTGTGTATTGTTCTAATCCAAATAGTTTGCATTCGAAAGGAATATTCCTTGCATGACATGGAAAAATAATACATGATGATTTTATTCATGTGCTTACATCCTACTAAAATTGTAACCCAAAACATCCAGGAAATCTAAGACCCAATGAGAAGACCAAACCTAAGGATTATAGGTATAGATGAGAGTGAAGATTTGCAATTTAAAGGGCCAGTAAATATCTTTAATAAAATTATGGAAGAATAATTCCCCAACCTAAAGAGAGAGATGCCCATGAATATACAAGAAGCCTACAGAACTCCAAACAGATTGGACCAGAATAGAAATACCTCTCGTCACATAATAATCAAAACCCCAAATGTACTAAACAAAGAAAGAATATTAAGGGCAGTAAGAGAAAAAGGCCAAGTAACATATAAAGGAAGACCTATTAGAATTACAGTAGACTTCTCACCTGAGACCATGAAAGCTAGAAGATCCTGGGCAGATATCATTCAGACTCTAAGAGAACACAAATTTTAGCCAAAACTACGATACCCAGCAAAACTCTCAATCGCCATAGATGGAGAAACCAAGGTATTCCATGACAAAACCAAATTTGCACGATATCCTTCCACAAACCCAGCTTTACAAAGGATAATAGGGGGAAAACACCAACACAAGGAGGGAAATTACACCCAGGAAGAAGCAAGATAGAAACCTCCTCTCATCAAATCCAAAAGAAGATAACCTCTCAAACATAAAAAATAATTTCAAGAATGTCGGGAGGTAATCATTACTATTCCTTAATATCTCTTAATATCAATGGACTCAATTCCCCAATAAAAAGACATAGACTAACAGACTGGATGCAGAAACAGGACCATACATTTTGCTGCATACAGGAAACACATCTCAATGACAAAGACAAACATTACCTTAGAGTAAAAGGCTGGAAGACAATTTTACAAGCAAATGGTCTCAGGAAACAAGCTGGAGTAGCCATTCTAATATCAGATAAAAATGACTTTCAACCTAAAATCATCAAAAGAGACACAGAAGGTAACTTCTTGCTGGTCAAAGGGAAAATCCACCAAGAAGAACTCTCAATACCGAACATCTATGCTCTAAATGCCAGGGCACCATCATTTGTACAAGAAACTTTACTAAAGCTTAAAGCACACATTGCACCTAATACAATAATTGTGGGCGACTTCAACACCCCACTCTCCACAATGGACCAATCAGGAAAGCAGAAACTAAATAGAGACACAGTGAAACTAATTGAAACTTTGGACCAATTGGACTTAACAGATATATAGAGAACATTTCATCCTAAAGCAAAAGAATATACGTTTTCCTCAGCACCTCATGGTACCTTCTCCAAAATTGATCATATAATTGGTCACAAGACAGTTGTGGGGGGGGAGGACTTATCAGACATACGGTGGGGGGGACTGGGAAAGGGGAAAGCCTTTGGAATATAAACAAAGAATATAGAAAATAAAAAAATAAATAAATAAACTGAAACAAACATAAAAAAAGACAGATGTCAACAAATACAAGAAGATCAAACTACTCCCATGCCTCCTATCAGATCACTATGGAGTAAGAGTGGTTTTCAATAGCAACAAAAACAACAGAAAGCGTACATACACATGGAAACTGAACAATACTCAACGATACCTTAGTCAAGGAAGAAATAAAGAAAGGAATCAAAGACTTTTTAGAATTTAATGAAAATGAAGGTACAACCTACCCAAATCTATGGGACACAATGAAAGCAGTGCTAAGAAAAAAACTCATAGCCCTGAGTGCCTCCAAAAAGAAACTGGAGAGAGCATACACTAGCAGCTTAACAGCACACCTGAAAGCCCTGGAATAAAAAGAAGCTAATTCACCCAGGAGGAGTAGAAGACAGGAAATCATCAAAATAAGGGCCAAAATTAATCAAGTAGAAACGAAGAGAACCATACAAAGAATCAGCAAAACCAAGAGCCGGTTCTTTGAGAAAATCAACAAGATAGATAAACCCTTAGCCAGACTAACCAAAGGGGACAGAGACAGTATCCAAATTAACAAAATTAGAAATGAAAAGGGGGATAAAACAACAGGAACTGAGGAAATTCAAAAAATCATCAGATCGTACTACAAAAGCCTATACACAACTGGAGAATCTGGAGGAAATGGACAATTTCCTAGACAGATACCAAATACCAAAGTTAAATCAGGATCAATTAGATCAGCTAAACATCCCCATAACCCCTAGAGACATAGAAGGGGTTAAAGAGAGTCTACCAACCAAAAAAAGTACAGGACCAGATGGTTTTAGTGCAGAATTCTATCAGACATTCAAAGAAGATCTAACACCAATACTCCTCAAACTATTCAACAAAATAGAAACAGAAGGAACACTGCCCAACTCGTTCTATGAAGCCACAATTACGCTGATACCAAAACCACACAAAGATCCTACAAAGAAAGAGAACTACAGGCCAATTTCCCTTATGAATATTGATGCAAAAATACTAAATAAAATTCTTGCCAACCGAATCTGAGAACACATCAAAACGATCATTCACCATGATCAAGTAGGCTTCATTCCAGGGATGCAGGGATGGTTCAATATACGGAAATCCATCAATGTAATCCACTACATAAACAAACTAAAAAAAAAAAAAAAAAAACCACATGGTCGTCTCATTAGATGCTGAAAAAGCATTTGACAAAATTCAACATCCTTTTATGCTAAAAGTACTGGATAGATCAGGAATTCAAGGCCCATACCTAAATATAGTAAAAGCATTATACAGCAAACCAGTAGTTGCCATCGAAATAAATGGAGAGAAACTTGAAGCAATCCCACTAAAATCAGGGACTAGACAAGGCTGCCCTCTCTCTCCATATCTTTTCAATATAGTACTTGAATTTCTAGCAAGAGCAATTACACAACATAAGAAAGTGAAAGGGATACAAATTTGAAAGGAAGAAGTCAATCTATCACTATTTGCAGATGACATGATAGTATACTTAAGCGACCCAAAAAAACTCCACCAGAGAACTCCTTCAGCTGATAAACAACTTCAGCAAAGTAGCTGGTTTAAAATCAACTCAAGCAAATCAGTAGCCTTCTTGTACTCAAAGGACAAGCAGGCTGAGAAAGAAGTTAGGGAAATAACACCCTTCACAATAGCCACAAACAATATAAAGTATCTTGGCATGACTCAAATTTATAACATTATCTTAAGTGCTGACTTCTTTTCACTCACATTAACCCACAAGTACTATCTTGCTCTCTTGCAAGACAAAATAATGAAAGGATTAAAGGAAGGAAGGAGAAAAACAGAAAACATAACTCTTATGTACTTAGACACCCAGAAGGACAATCAGAGTAACAAACCTTAGAAGTGGGAAAATGAAGGGGGACAACATTTGAAATATAAATAAATAAAATAACCAATAAAAATAAATAAAAGATGGAACACATTAAAAAAAGGAGGAAGATGGCTCAATGGGTGAAGTACTTTCTATGAAAGCAGTGGACCAAGATTCAGATAAGCAACACTTCTGTAAAATCCAGATACAGAAGTAACCCTTTAACCCCTGTGATATAAATGGAGAAATAGGTGGATCATGGAGTTCACTGGCTAGTCTACATTAAAAGGTAAAGTTTACTGAGAGTCTATCTCCACAGTATGATGGACAGCAATAATATAAAACACCAGTGATTGAATTCTCACCCATACATGCACGCACACACACACACACACACACACACACACAATTTTAAAAATTTTATTGGTTATTTATATTTTATTTATTTACAATCCGATTGTTGTCCCCCTTCCCAGTTTGCCCTCTTCAAACTCTTTCTCCCCCCTTCCCCCTGCCTCTATGAAGTTGCTCCCCACCCTCCAACCCACTCCCAGTTCATGGCCCTTGCATCTCCCTACATTAGGGTATTGTGCCTCCATAGGACCAAGGGCCTACTCTCCCATTGAAGCCAGATAGGGCAATCCTCTGCTACATATGCAGCTGGAGCCATGGGCATCCCCGTGCTGACTCTTTGGTTGATGGTTTAGTCCCTATGAGCTCTGGGGTGCCTGGTTATTTGACATTGTTGTTTTTCCTATGGGGTTGCAAAACCCCTTCAGTTCCTTCAGTCCTTGTCCTAACTTTTCTATTGGGGTCCCCAGACTCAGTCTGATGGCTGGCAGTAAGCATCCACATTTGTATTGGTCAGGCTCTGGCACTGCCTCTCAGAGGACAACTTTGTTAGACTTCTGTCAGCAAGCCCTCCTTGGCATCAACAATAGTGTCTGGGTTTGGTGTCTTCAAGTGGGATGGATTCCCAGGTGGGGCAGTCTCTGGATGGCCTTTTCTTCAGTCTTTGTTCCACACTTTGTCCCTGCATTTCCTTTAGACAGGAACCATTTTGGGTTAAGATTTTTGAGATGGGTGGGTGGCCCCATCCCTCTTAACTGGGAGCCTTGCCTATCTACTAGGTCTTTACAGGTTCTATGTCCCCTTTGTTGGATATTTTTGGCTAATGTCATCTCTGTTAGGTCCTGGGAACCTCTTGCTTCTCTTAAGCAATTTGGAAAAAAATTATTTATAACACATATGTTTAGTGTTTGATACATATTTTCTCTCAATACCCTCCTATCTCAACATCATCTAGAAACTTTTAAGTTCTTTAAAGTCTACTTATCTAATATCTTAATTTTAAAAAGAAAAAATTAATTTTTACCAGGTAGAAGAGAAATAGTGATATATAATAACAATATAGGAGACTGTCAAAAAATAAAGCATCATTCTATAAAGATAATTGATAATTCAAAAATAATAGAGTGTAAATTTATGTAATCATTATTTATCAGTAAAAAGAAAAGGTTGAATTGGTTCAGGTGTTATACACAGATGGACTCTTTTAATGTTTTGTGTAAACATGATAGAACTGAAACGAACACTAAGCAATGGCTGTGGCTCATGTCTAGACACACTTTACCTCAACTGAAAGGAAAATGACACCGTAAAACAAACTTTAAATATTTTCCTACATTATTAGATTTGTGAAACATGGAGAAAACATCTAAATTAAAACAAATTTCTAGGGAATGCTATTAATATTTATTAACAGCAAATCATGTAAACATTTGGTTCATGGTGTCTGAAGAAATATGGAAATTAGTAATGCTTCATAAAGAGTATGAGGCACACAGAAAATATACATCCTGACATGGAGAGACATTATAAAATATCCAAGAGAAGAATACACAAGAGTCATTTAGTTGGTTATATTTTGTTTATATTTCTTCATGCCATTCATATCAGGAATGCCTCTTGTTATTCCTATATCAAAGTCATAAAAGTCAACAATGTAGCCCCCAACATAGATTGATCCCTAATTATTTATGTCTATAGAGTTGGATCCCTAGTGTTTGTAATTATTCTATGGTATTTTGGCAACTCAACTTAAAAAGAGTTTGAAGGATTTGGTGTGAAGACTCAAAGCCTTGGTAGATTTGAATTATTGCCAACAATTAGAGAAGACAGGGTCATAAAAAGACCAAATTAATACATGCTCAGAGTGTTAATTAATATCATTTATGAAAAAAGACAGAAAAGATGATACTGAGTCCTGTACTTCAACATAGCTCCATTCTTAAGAATTACACCAAGATACTGATTAGCAGTGTTCTTATAACAGGGTCAATGTACACTGCTATTGCCCAGGGTCAAAAGAAAAAATGTTTATACTCAAATATGTTAAATGTATTAGGATGATGTTCTTAGGAATTCTGGAACAAGAACAGTCTAATTCTGCTTTTTTTTTTTCATTGTTGTAGATTTATATCATCCTGTAACCAGCTTCTTAAATTTACTATTTTACCACTTTTCACCATTCTGATATATATTTTCCTGACCTAAAATCATAGTGTCATTAAAGCTAGGCTCAGTTTTGGAGACTGTTGGGAAATGATAACTCCCTTTGCTGTTTCAGCCTCTAGAAAAGATGTGTATGTATTATTCCAAGTGAATGTCCTGTCTCTTCAAAGCCAGAGATCCTTTTTTTCTGCTTATCCTTTTCTGGTCACCTCTCTGTGATGGAGTACATCTGAGAACAATGTCTCCATTTTTATGAAGACCTATGTAATTAGATTGGGCCCGCTGGCCTAATTCAACCTAATTTGTTCATTGCAAGGTTCTTAGTGTAATCACATGTACAAAACTTTCACAAATTTGCAGAATTAAGGGTAAATGTATTTGTGAGCTATTATTTTTCTGTCTACCACACCCATTTCCCATTTTCCACCTCCTTTTTGAACCTAATAAGAAACACTTAGAGATTTACTTGAAATCTCTTCTTAATCAACTCAGAGGCCCTCATTCCTAATGAACAGTTGCATGCCTCAGCGAAACTGCCAGTTCAATTGTTATGGCGGGGATTCATTACAGCCCTGTGATGAACATCTCACACAGTATTTATCTACCCATCTATAAAAGAATGTATAAAACCACAGGCTCATGTTATCATTTGTCTTCAGCACACATCTGAGTTTTATCACACCCCAAAGACATTTTAGAGCAAAAGGACACAATCAATGTTACATAAAAAGGCTTCAAGAGTAAAAAACTAGGGCAATTTAGAGTAAGTCAT
Source organism: Apodemus agrarius (assembly GCA_964023405.1). Taxonomy (NCBI): domain Eukaryota; kingdom Metazoa; phylum Chordata; class Mammalia; order Rodentia; family Muridae; genus Apodemus; species Apodemus agrarius. Next base: position 33,265,120 of record OZ030013.1, on the reverse strand, counting down.
GCAAATAAAAGCTTTCCAAGCAAGTTAAGGAATATGTAGACCCAGTGTGAAATCTGAATCTCGTTTGCCATGTGATATGGTAGCTGTTATAAATGAAAAATTCTGACTGCTGTGTAGAGAATGGACTGAGAAATGAAAATCAAGGAAACTAAACCATGTTTTATGATTAAATTAATGTAAAGATCCTAACAAGGATGAGAAAAATTATAAATTGAAGACAGTTTTGAGAAGCATTCAATGTGATTAAGGGAAACATAATAATATAACCACACTGTTATGATGTTTTTAAAAAACAGTCAGATGGTAGAGCCACTATCTAATGATTGAAAGTGTAAGTGTTACTGTCCTTCATGGCAGAAAGAGGGATAATGGCCTTTATATTTCAGAAGTATTAACATAGGAATAAAATTTGATGTCATAGATTAAATATTGGGTAAAAGATCGACAGGTTCAGGGTTAGTTTCAATTACAGTGGCCTAAAATAGGAAGATAGGAGATGAGTAGGTGATCAATATGAAAAAAGAGTTAGGAGGCCAATAAATCCATAAAAGAGAAAAGAGTCCATAGACTTTTCTAAGTTTCAAGGCAAACTGAAAGGTGGTCACTGTTTGATTATTTGAGAACTACAGTTTAATAAGAATTTTCGAGTGATATCATGAGAACTAAACCCCTGTTGAGATTTTGATCAGTAAGTGGTAATAGTAACAGTGTTTTGCACAAAACACTTCTGCATTTTTCTTCTGAAAACACCAAACCCAGAAAACTATAAATAAAGAAAAATAAAAACCCTAAAATTTCTATTCCATTTTTTTCTGTCTCAATTGATACACAATATTTACAATATCTATTTTCTTTCTTTCCCCAACTCTTCCCAGTCTCTACCAAACTGACTTTTTGTTCTCTCTCTCTCTCTCTCTCTCTCTCTCTCTCTCCCCCCCCGTGTGTGTGTGTGTGTGTGTGTGTGTGTGTGTGTGTGTGTCTCCCCCTCCCTCCCTCTCTCTCTTTTTCACTTCCCTCTCTTTGAAAATTAAAATGACCAAATGACCCAAATACCTCAAATACCTTCAAAACAGAATTTAAAACACAATCTAAAAAACAATAAGACAAGAAATCATAGCAAAACAATTAAAATGTGTAATACAGCCATGGGCTTTCATTTGTATTGGCCAATATTCCTGGACAGAAGGCAGACCTGAACTGTGGTTGATATACCCTGTGTATCCAATGGAATTCTATTGTAGAAAATTGACTTTTTCCCTTTGTTAGCAGGTATCAACACAAGTACCTTCTATGTTAAGAGGTCCATGTCCAATTGCCCCGTTGATACTGGCTCACTGGACCATTTTTTTTTTGGAGGGGGCAGGGAGTAAAAAGTCAGTATGATATTTTAACTTCAACAAACAATGCTTTGGCAGAATTGTTTAAGAGTTTCCACTAGTAACTTAACCAAAAGAATAAGTAGCATTCATTGAGAACCTACTTTGTGTCAGGAGCTCATTCAGCAGTTTGCACAGATCAGTCTTTCCCTATAAATAAGGATTAATAATCCTATTTTACTAAATGAATAGTGTTTCATTGGGGTAATTTAATAGTTTTCCCAAGGCCACTAAGTTAATAGTCTCTGTGCTTTTTTTGTCGGTTATCCTAAAATAATTTCGCTGAGGAATTCACAACTTTAATATACACAGCAGGCCATTTTAGACATGGGCTGTAATCTCTACTATACATACTAAGACAGAGAGACTCTGATGGATAATGTTCATTTGTCTCCGGAGTCATTAGTAAGGGTTTGAAATAAAGATTTAAACTTGAGGTTTCAGAAGCTTGGTATGTCTCTTTCTGCTTTATCTATGTCTTCTATAATGGGTTTCTTGAAGCAACAATGCAAAATGAAGCCAAAACAAGACCTTGGAAATTAATTGTGGTTTAGTTCAAAATATTTATTGTTACATGTGATGGTTTGAATATGCTCAGTCTAGGGAGTGGCACTATTAGAAGGTGTGGCCATGTTGGAGTAGGTATGTCACTGTATGGGGGGCCTATAAGAATATCATCCTAGCTGCCTGGTAGCCAGTATTCTGCTAGTAGCCTTCAGATGAAGATGTCAAACACTTAGCTCCTCTGATACCATTCCTGTCTGGATGCTGCTATGCTCCTGCCTTGATGATACTGGACTGAACCTCTGAACCTGCAAGCCAGCTCCAATTAAATGTTTTTCTTTAAAACACTTGCCTTGTTCATGGTTTCTCTTCATAGCAGTAAAACCCTAAATAAGACATTGAATAAAATACATTATATTCCTAAATTTTGAAAAATAAATTTATGCTAAAACTTCCAATTTGGGGGGTAAATTTGAGTTAATCCATGACAGCCTAAACTACAAATACATTTTTTTTAGTTTTATTTAAATATAATATTGGATTCTAATTAAAATCATAATGTAATGATAATATTAGTACTGCTGATATATTAATAATTCTAATAATATTATCTTCTAAAATCTAGTTTCCTTGTGTATCTATACAAAACAGGTTATGAAATATAAGTCAGTAAGTTTGATGCCCAGTGACTGTGGAAAACTCCATACGGGAGATAGAAGCTAGGAAGAATGTGTTCCATATCAAAATAAGGACTAAAACATATGGAAATGTAGAAGTAATGAATCAGACAAGGAAGTTAAAGATATTGCTTTCATGGAAGTGTGGAATGAATTATTCAGATGGGGTCAGGGTGGTCAATGATAGTGTTGGACCAAGCTCTGTTTACAATACTACTCTAGTAGCTTGCTAAGCAGTATATAAACAACACTGGAAAAATAGAAACTGTTTATTCCTGAACAAAACTGAGAGTTTTGTGTTTATCATTATCTCTTTCAGGTTCCTGGGATACACATGGCTTCACTAGCTATTGCATTCATATGTATATATGTATATATGTATGTGTGTATATGTATATGTGTATGTATATATGTATGTGTATATATATATGTATATACATATATATGAATATGTATGTATATATGTTTATGTGTCTGTATAGGTATATGTGTTTATATGTATGTATAAATTAGCATGTGCACATGCATATGTGTGTATATATTCATAAACATAAAGATATATAACCTGTTCAATACCTAATAACAAATAGTAATATGAAGAGACATCTACACATCTACAAGTAACTTTGAGAGGTTTTACTAGGGATCTTCAAGATGTTATTATATTTTTACTTCATATAAATTACACACGATTTGTTTATCATATTTTGCATCATTCCCCATTGCCTCGAAGCCAACATAGCATGGCTACATACCTCCCAAATTAGATCTTTTGCCTTCAGCAAAATTGTAAAGTGCATACAATAAACTATATTTCCATTTGGTATCCTTGGCACAAAATGGCACTTAAGAACCATTTTTGCTAAGATGCATGGTTAAAATATTGGATGACAATTGTGTATTATATGGTCATATTTTGTATCTGAATTATGTCATAGCACCACTTCATAACACTATGCAGTAGTTGTTCCATTATCCTAATTTTATAGGTGAAGAAAATCAGCCACCATAATCTCAGGAATGTTGTAACAGTTCATAGGCAGATGAGCAGCTAGATAAGGATTTCAAAGCTAATTCAGTGTTCAAGAAATTAATATGTTGCTTCTTTATGTGCAAAATGATCAGATCATAAAGTACACTTTTGTGGTATTTTGAGGTTTCTGAAATCTATGGGGAAGGAGGAACTAACTGAGATTTTGTTATTACTTCTCTCACAAGAGTTTTGCAGCTCAAATAAAATTCATTTGACAGCACATTTTAACGCCGGAATATATTTTGTTAATATCAGTAGAATTTAAAATAATAGATCCTTTCATCACAGTCATCCTTCATTGTTTGAAATGTCATTATCAAGCGCAGTGTTTTTCTTCTACTTGTTTTTAATTTAAACTGATTTTGCACATTTAGAATGAAAATGCTTCAAGGTATGTACTGTAATTTGCAAACAGAATTAGTTATTTCCTTTTTATTTCCCTGTGAATATCTATATGTTTCTGAAAATGTTGAGTATTGAAATAAAGGATTATTAAAATAGAAAAATCAAAGCAACATTAAAAGAAATAAAACAAGCCCATGAAAGAATATAGTTACAATTATTATACAGTAACTTCAGCTGTGAATTCTAAGCATTTTGACAGTCTCAGTTCTATTTTTCTTCATGGAAAGGAAGAATGTTATTATTTTTAGGAAATAGAAACAATTTAAAGAAAAGAAGTTCTAAAATGGATTTGTCATGTGGCACCCATTTATTTTATGAATATTTGTTGCAAAATAAATATCTTTCATTTTCCAGTAAAGCGTGTTGTGCATAGAGACTCAGTGGTCACAAGCCAGTTATGTATGTGGAATCTAAAGAATAGAGTACATTGAAAAGAAACTAAAATGAATTGTTTTGTGATCTGAAATGTCACATAGCTAGATTCAAACTATCTAGTGATGTTGGGTATGCCATGTCCACTTTAAATATAATTTACCAAGCTCTTTTCTCCATAGCACAACAAAATTAAGAAAATTACATCTGTTTTATGACAGCTTAGGTCATCTATAAATATTAACTATAATTCATGCCCTAAAGTCAGATTCCTTCTTCAATCATGATCATTTAAATATTTCTATCCAGCTAAAAATTGACAATTGTTGACATACAGGAAATGCATGCATTCAAGAGCTTTTCTTGGTAGAAGGGTAAAAATGAAAATCAGATGCTGAAAAATATTTGCAAAATTTCAAGACAGAGTAGTCCATTCATTTTTCTGGGATTTACACATTGTCCTAATGAAATTTGATGTGACTTACATTCTGGAGCCAGATCATTATTAATGTTAAGCATCCTAATAAATGTGGGAATCATGTATTTATGTGCATGATAGGTAGAATATAGACATATAATAAATAATATGTACTCTTCAAATATTTCAATTATTGTGTTATTTAGAATTATGACTCCAAGTTGTACAGCAATTTCTTCCTAGATTAAAAATTCCATCTTTGAGGAAATCTCAGTAAAGCACAAAATATTCTGGGGGAGGAGGTAGAACCAGTTTTACTGCACATTCTGTTGTGTAGGGAAGCTGGTTAAGCTCATGTAATAAGCAGCTCAATAGCTTCCAGACATCCCTGAAGGTGACAGGATTCACCAAGATCATCTCTCTCCAAGCATATACAATCAGTAAGAACTATTGAAGAACACCCAGAGAAGCCAAGCTTCTGTATGAAAGATGCAGAGATCAGGTGATCTACCTAGAAGAGGACCAGACCCAGATATCCAGATTATCAGACCAATTGAGCTAGCTGGAAAAGCTGCCTGAACCTGGGGAGATGCTAACTAGTTGTGCAGTGTGTTTCCGATGTCACACACATTGGAGTGGACTTTTGGTGATGTGTTTGTCTTTCAAATATTCCTGCTTTCTCAAGGAACCCCTCACCATGGATCCCACATGCCTTACCTAAAGCAAACAAGACAATATTTATAATAAGCCAGATGCCCTAGTGTGAAAACAGATAAAAACCAAATGCTACTCTGTGGGTCTTTATAAAACATTAAAGCCTGGACAGAAAGTGCCCACATGAATAAAAAATTGAAATATAGGAAGGTAACATTAATCCCTTGTGCACAACATTCTATAAAGAAATGAGGTCAACTGCAGTGGTATCTACCCCAGGTAATTCTTTGATGGAATGGAAAAGGTTGTCTGAGAATGAGAGTCAAATATGATCACGATAGGCCGCATGTCAAGTTACAGATTTTTTTTTTGTTCCCTGTTAATGTACATAGCAATTTGATCTTTGGTAAATTCTAGACTGGAGTATGCCTCAATTCATGGCAAACCCCCAAAACACCATTGACAATGGACAACAGTGGATGATGTTAATAAAACAGTGCAAGTTAAAAGGTCTAAACTTCTCATATACATGGTTTATTGCCCTAGCCAAGAGACTAGGTTATGATTTTCTCTTCTACAAGAGAATCTTCTCATTATAGATTTATTACTGAAGTCCCTATTACACACCACATTAAAAAAAAAAAGAAAATGGTACCTAATGACTGAAATTGTAAAGATTTGTAATTTGACAAAGTGGGAACCTGTAGTATTTTTTCTTAGTAAGGAGGTAAACTTCTAACAATATAGACTTCCTGAAGATGTCATGAAATTACTAAACCATCGAGGAACTCTGAAATCTCTCAAAAGACCAGTACCATCTCTAGAGAAACCACTGGAAACCACCTGGAAAATATCATCACACTATAGGGAACAAAGTATGGTAATCCATCCATACATGAAGCTGTATGTTGTTCTAATGTTGTTCTAATGACTGATGCTTGCAATGGAATTCTTTCTATGCTGTATTAGATCATGTTATTACATTTTTCAGTATCCCCTAGAATTGCTTTGAATAAGAATGGCTGCCATAACCTTATATATGTGGTGTTTGTTCATCTAGGAGTGGCATTGAGAAGGATTAGTAGATGTGACCTTGTTGGAGTAGATGTGGCCTTGCTGGATGAAGTATGTCACTGGGATTAGTTTAGAGATTTCAAAAACCTATAACTGGCCCAGACACTCTTTCTCTCTCTCTCTCTCTCTCTCTCTCTCTCTCTCTCTCTCTCTCTCTCTCCCTCTCTCTCTTCTGCAGATCAGGATGTAAGTCTTGGTTACTGTTCTAGTGCCATGTGTGCTACCATGCATTCTACTATTATGGTGATACTGTCCTATAACTCTGAAACTGGAAGAAGGCCCCACCCCCCACCCCACCCCTCGTTAAGCAGTTCCTTTTATACACATTACCTTGGTCATGGTATCTCTTCACAGCCAGCAATAGAGCAGTGACTAATACACCTGGGCTGCAAAATTCAAACACCAATTTGTACTCACTTGTATTGTTCAACAGTAGACCTTCAGTGTATTCCCTATGGTTACCTTCAGAGGCCTCCAGTTTATCCTGTGAATGTGGTCCAGGACTTTGATGTATTACATTGCCTACCCACTGTAAAAATATTTCATTACATGGATGACACAATGCTAAGCCCTGAGTGTTTGGCAAAATTAGCGAAGCATGCAAAACATATACAGATACACTTAAGGGAATGAGTATGGAAGCTTCATACAAGGTACTAGACCCAAGTATAAAATTTATCAATGTACTATGGTCAGTAAAACTCATTCCCTAATAAACTAATACCTTACTATTTTTTTTAAGAAAATTCATACAGAATCCTACATCTCAATCTGTACAAGAACTTTAGATATTTTGGTGACTCATACGATTTTGGTGAATTTTTCACTCACTATCATAGCAGATGCTCATTAACTTGGAGAAAATAATATTGCCGGGTGTGATTAGGACAGAAAGGTTCAGGAAATTGGTTTTTTGTTTGTTTGTTTGTTTGTTTGTTTGTTCATTTTGGTTTGGTTACTTTTTATTGCTTCATTGTGACTTCCACATCATATACCATGGTCCTGCTCAACTTTCCACCCCTTGGATCCCACTCTTTACCCTTGAAACCTTCCTGCCTCCAATAGAGGAAAAAATTTCTTATTGTGGAAACTGTACTGAGTTCCAGTTTGTCCCACAGTATACCTTTTGTCCACACTTCTTCACTTACAGATGCTCATTGCAATGACTTGTTGCTCTGGTATAAGGTCTCTCATTTCTGTTATGAAACTCCGTCAATATTGGAACCTCATTGGGACTTCTGTTGGATTCTCTATTATTGCCCTTTGCTATGGACATTCTATAATGTTGCATCTGTAGGACCAGTCCCTTCATGAACTACTGCAAGTCATCCGTAGGACCAGTCCCTTCCATGCAAGTCATCCATGAGGTAGATGCTGGAGTAGATCAAAAGCCTTGGATCTGAACCTGAGAGAAATCTGAGGTACTGTGTTCTCCCTCTCTCACACCCTTGTGGCCAGCTCACCAGCCACCTCTCACAAGTAGAGCCAGCTCCCCTGTTGCCCAGGTGAGTTGTAGGGCTTGCCCTCCAAATTGTTGTAGCTAGTATGGGACATGGCCAGTTCTGCTACTTTTATGACCCCAGAGCTAGTTCTCCTGCCTGTCATAGATGATGAGGAATGAAAGAGGAGAAGAGGGAATCTCTCCCTCATTAATGCAACAGTCCAGCAGCTAAAAATCAGGGCAGACTCTCCTGTGCCTGCACTCTTAGGGCAAATTCACCTGAAACCACCACACTAAAGGACATCTTTGTTGTGCTTTCCAGGATAGTTGCTGGGCCTGTTCTCTAGAATGTTGCACAAGGTGAGGGGCAAGGACAGTCCTCTTGATCTCCTGACCCCAGTGGCCAGCTCTCCCATGTGCTGTAGGTGGCAAGGAAAGGGGTAAGACAGGCATCTCTCCTTTGCCCATAATGCCTCAAGGCAGAGAAGTTACTAGTCCATCTCTCCCATGCTCACACCATTGAGACTGGCTCTTCCTCTCAACTGTGTCCACATAAGGATCAGCTCTATTGTGCTGCCTAGAGCCTGCTCCTCTGACTGCTGCTGCTGCTGAAAAAGAATGGAGTCAGCTCTTCTGCTCTCACAATGCCTGTCACTGCTTTGATCTAACACAACCCCCTACCTTCCAGAACAGCTGTAGCTGTTTTGTTACATACTGGTCAGCTATTTCAACTTGTTGCTCTAATATGCCTTCCAGTTATTGACAGAGAGAAGTGACTGGGCTCAAGGATATGTTGACCACATACCCCGTTTTGTTCTGTGTGTTCTGAATGTTCTATGTGAGGTTTGCTCATCTTAAGAAATTCCATAATGATTTCTATAGGACCCATCAAATCAAAGGTCAATATGAACTGGGATGTGTCTAAAATATCTTGAGTTGGAGCTGACCACTGGGAAGCCCTTCCTATATCTATGACAACCTGAGTATGGGTTTTGATGCTGTCACTGAAAGATGCTACTAATGAGCCAAACAGCTGTGATTATAAGACTTATGCTCTGTTGTCTTGGTGTTCTAAGGACCAATCATGTTACAGGTTAGCTGATAACACTTTGCCTAGTAAGCCAACTCCTCCCCTCCTTGCCCTTTAAATTTTTGAACCATGTTTTTCCAGTAAGAAGCCTACCCTGAGAGCAGACTAGTTATGTAATTTGGATTCTGAATCTTTCTCGAAGTCCTGGAGATCCAGTAATAGAGTGTGCATTCAGTAAACTCTTCTTATTTATCTGAGATTGTTGCACATATGATTTGTGTGGCAAATTCCTGAACCTCAACATTCTCCATCAGTAATTTGTTCTGAGCAGAATGGGAGATTTTACATGTATAAGGAGATTGCAAGGATGAAAATTATATAAAACATTCTAACATGGAACACTTGGAGAGTCAAGGCTGATGGGTATGTAACAAGGTCTTAGAGACCCTTAGTAACTCCTGACAGAAATAGAGGTTCTTCCTCTCCCCTTCCCTGACAAATGGGGCAGCCTGGGATCGGGAGAGTTGGCCCCACCCCTCCAAAGGCTACCACATTGTTCTCCTCAGCTGATGGCTTCTGGTGTGGATGCAGGTGGAGAAATACTCATCCTCCCTGGATGCCCACCAGGAATTTGACCATGTTCCAGTATACGGACAACACAAAGTGGACTTTCCCTTTTTGTTTTCTGGGGGTGGGGGATGCAGATATGGGAGGACTGGGAGGTGAGGGTGATTCAGGTACATGTTGTGAGATTCCAAAAATATTTTAAAAATTAAAATCAAATAAATGATTTTTTTAAAAAAGAAAAAAAAGTAATTTGCTCCCATTAGGGGCACCCAGGGTCTCTGGTGTTGTGGATAGCCCTGGGCTCGTACTTTGATGTTAGTTCGACTTCTCAGAGGGGCTGCAGATGAGGAGTTGCCTTGTGAACCGTCTCCCGACCTTAACTTTTCAAATAAAGGCTTGAGCCAATGATTGGGCAGGAGGAAAGTGGGAGGAGCAGAGAGTCTAGGGGAGGAGCTATGGGGTATAAAACAGGAGGAGGAGCAACTGGAGAGGGAAGATAAAGGAAAGAAAAGAGAAGAAACAGAGGGAAAGAAACGGAAAAAGAGAAACAGAGAGGCTGCAGGGAGAGAAGCTCGGGGCCTGGAGTTTCCGCAAGTTGTATGGGATTAATATAGATTGAAACAAAGTAGTGGAGTGGGAGGCCTGCCCAGTCTAGGCTTGAATCTTGTTTTGTTAACCGCTGAGTTGTGCTTTCTTTCACTGGGGAACTGGGTTGGAAACATAGTAGCAACACTCTGGGGTTCATCTCAGGAGTAGTTGCAGGAGTTCCATACCTCATTTCTGCATTATGACAGTAGGCAGGGGTCAACTTAGTCATAACTGGTGGTTATTTCTGGCTAGTTTTATTTAGGGCGACTAATTATTCAGATGTTCATGAATCAGAACAGTAAGTGTAGACATAACAGCTCTCTTCTATGCCCCCTACTTGCATACAAGTGACATAGCATACATACCTGCAACACCTGTAGGAGAAGTTGGATTAGAAAAATTTTTAGCCAGGTAAGATTCTTATAATATAGGATATGAAAAAGTAGCCTGATTAACAGTTCTGCTGGGTCTGGCATGGCCTTCATGGGGACAGAATGACAGTTCCTGCCGCTAGGACAGGACCAGTAGGTATAGCTTTTAATAGTGTCAATAGCTGCTGTGGGGTAGGAATTGCTTATGTAAAAATGTAAATATTTTACCTTCCTCCTTCAAGGAATGTTTCCCTGTTAACATTAATGACTTCATGATAATAAGAGACAGCACAAGCCCAAGAGGCAAAGATGTGGCTAATATCTCAGCCAAATAGTTAACACTGAGACCTTCAGGACTGTGAAAGAGAACTCTTAAAAACGTGAGATAGGAAATATATAATTTCTCAATTATGTAAAAAATATAAAGATGCAATATGAATTCTATAAGGAGGTAAAGAGATTTAGAGAGTTGTGGTCTCATGAGCTCCCACCCAGCTAAGTTTCTTTATTTAAGCTGACAAAGGCAGAAACATTCCTGAATTCAGGGTTAGTCTGGAATAGAGCAAGATTAGGCCCAATGTGGTAGAAATAGTAATTTCAGGACAGGATCCCACCCATCCAGTATATTCTCTGTGCTTAACAGAGGCAGGCAGGTCTCTGAAATCTTTTTTAATGTTAAGAAAATATTTTAATGTTAAAGAAAATATGTGCTTGCTGTCTCTTAAGAATTAAGGGGTTGGGGTCACAGGATGCTGATTTATAGGGTAATCCAAAGGAAACCTGGATTAAATGGCTGAATTGATATATAAAATAAAAGTCTGGATTATGATCTCTAAGAGATGAGCTATCCAGAGAATTTTTTAAAATAGCAAGAGAAAACTGCTTGGAGAACTGTCTTAAAAAGAACATTGTGATGGTTAGATCTGGAAAATATCATCCTAAGCAAGTTAACCCAATCACAAAGGAATACACATGAAATGCAATCACTGATAAGTAGATATTAATGAGCCCAGAAGCCCTAAATACTAAAGGCACAATTAGCAAGTCAAATGATTCCCAAGAAGAAGAAAGGAGAGGACCCTGGGCCTGAAAAGATTGGATCCAGTTTTGTAGATCCAGAACAGAGAAATGGTGTGTGTGTGGGTGATTGGGGAATAGTTGAGGGGGGAGAGGACTTATGGGACGTATGGTGGGGGGGAACTGGGAAAACGGAAAGCCTTTGGAATGTAAACAAAGAATATAGAAAATAAAATTAAAAAAAAAGAACATTGTGAGCTGTCTGGAGATCTCCAGAAAAGGCAGATCGGAGAGAAAGAAAGCAGAACAGAAGAGAACAGTTCAAAACCTGTCTCCAGCAGAACCTAGGCCCATAATTTGTCTTTGAATCCTTTGTTTTTACTGCTCCCAGATACGTCTTCCTCAGAACACCTCTCCAAGTCAAGGCTGGTCCTTGGCACAGTTATAATAGAGTTTTTGTTTATTCATGTAAAGGGTGAGAAACTCTATATCAGCACTAGAATAGTAATTGCCAGACTTATATAAAACATTGCAACTGGTAGACTCCGTAACTGATTTCTCCCTAGTAACTTTAGAAACATCTAATCTAATAAAGAATGAATTGTAGGTTGCCAGAAAAAGAAAATATTTCTGGTATGGCAAAGAGTTAAACTCTACAAAGAAGTAGTGGTTATTGATAGCAATCCCCACTGACAATATGTTGTCTTTGAACCAAAGTTATTTAAGAAAATCGCTGACTATCATCCAGTAATTAAATCAACAGCTAAGCCAGACAAGATGCATTTCATGTGTATTCTTCACCAATAATAGCAGCAAATGTATCCTCAACTGGAAGGACATAGTCATAGGCCTATTATTATTATCTATATGCCAGTGAGACACCATCAGGTATCTGGCTCAACTTAGTGTTATGTATGGATATACACAAGAATTCACAGTGGTAAAGATAGCCGTTATACCAACACTGATATATTGTACTGGCATATGATTATTAGTTGATTTGTGCATACCCCACATTCAATACATGTGTTAATGGAGAAATGTACCCACAGTGGTGCTTTAAAGCTCATGTGCTTCAGAGCAAAAGTACCAGACCAGCACCTGCTTGAACATTACAGATAAGCTTGACAATGGAATGGCTTCCACCATGGACTGTCTTGAGTACCCCTAGTAGCAGATCACCTTCCTAGTAGGGTTATTCTCAAAAAAACAAACAAACAAACAAACAAACAAAAAATCAGAAGAGCCCTGAACTTAAGGATGGCTGAAAAAGGAGGGACTTGTATTACTTGGTGGAAGGAATGATGCTTCTATGTCAATGAATCTGAGTTGGAGGAATAAGACATACACATGCTAAATGATCTCCCTTGGGTGAGATCTTCAGGTACACTATGTTTGGCATACTCTACTCCATGGCGCCAAATACTGTGGTAGCTTGGCTTCTTCTTCTCTTTTGCCCTGTCTCATTCAATTTCTAAAATGACAGATAAGTAGCATTGCAAAAATCAGTGCCTATCAGATTCTATTTCAGTACCAAACCATTGCGAACATAGAAACTGATGACTATGATGACACCTCCCCTTCATAAGACAAAGGGGAAGGTGTGGGTCTAATGAGTCCAAAGGAAATGGGCCTTGAGCAAGAGTGAAGTCCAGACATGTCCAAACCCCCAAAATCTCATTTTGAGACTTGTGTGTGTAAGGATTCTTCCTTTTCTGTTCTGGGCCTGCTTATATCCTTGGGACTCCACCTTCATTGAGGAAGTCACATAGCCTGGTGGCCAAATTGCAGGTTTGAGCACTTAAAATTCCTCTTCATAAAAATGAAACATTCTCAGAATTTCAATACCAACCAATAATGTACACTCACCTGCCAGGAGCCATTCTCACATAGATCTCAAAACCTCCTCCTTTCAGCCATCCTAGATGCTCAAGCCTGCTTTAGAAGGAAAAATACTAGCTTCCAGATTAGCCAAATAGTAAGTTGTTCAGAAAAGAGCTCACCTGTGGTTAGGTTACCTAGCAACTTCTCTGCACTTCACCGCCTCTTGACCATTTTAGCTAGCCAGCATCATACAGCTGCAGCCAGCTTCCCCATGAGATTATGAGAGACTACTCCCTGAAGACAATGTTTGCCCCCTCCTACCTCCTCCCTATATTCTCCTTGCTCCCCTTTATATTACAGTGTGAGAAAATAAAAATTCGCAGCTTGATCAGAATTCCTGTCTTGCTGTCGGTTCTTTGCGTCTCTTGTCCCCCGTTGTCTCCTAGGTGTCCCGGGAAACCCAGTTGATTGTCCTGTGGGTCAGGACACTCACCCTCAAAATCCCCAACCCATTTTCCAAGAATTATATTGCCCTTCTTACCCCCTAATAAGGAGAACTCTAACACTGAAAATCAACTTGGAGAAGGCTTATTTCTTCCTGGTACTCAAGCCAACCAAGTTCCTGCAGAACCACTTCACCCAGTTCAGCTTCATTCAAGCCTGGTGAACATCAGTCCAACAGTGTCTGAATACTCCAAGGGCAGAGGCAGCCATTGGTCAAGGAATCCACCTCCAGGGAATCTTCTATTATCATAGTACTTTGAAACGGAAATGTAAGCAAAACTCTTCTGGAGAGAAGACAAGTGATTAAGAAATATATCACCTTTTCCAAAAGGTGTATTTATCTTATTACTGAAGTGTTCAATCTGAATTTTTGCATGGAGAGATTAAAATAATTTGGGAAATTAGAATTTGAATTATATGAAGAGTAAGATTATAGATGCATATATGAATAGACATTATGAAACAAATATAGCAAAATAATTCAAGGAGTCTAAAAAAAAGGAGCTGCCAAGGCATTTATGAAAGATTTTGTTGTCTCTATATGTTAATGATCTCTTTCATTGCATTCTATAAACACAGTGGCAGAGCGGTAATGGAAATAGTGATTTTCTAGAGTTTTACATTGTGGATTTGCTGATTTGTAATTTATTGTTTTTTCATAGGACTTGTTTATAAATTTCTTTTATGTTGAAATATGATTCACTTGCCTCATGGAATTTGGGCATTTCTTTTGTTTCTGATTTACTTTTCTGACTTTAGCATTATGCATTTAGTGTAGACTTCATAAGATACCAAAATTGTGTTGGCAAAAAAAGTTGTGGTCTTTGGCAACAGCAATCACAAAAACTAAGACAGCACATCAATGTTTTGAAGTTGTCTCAGGAGTCAAGGAGTTACTTCCAAGAATATCTTTGTTATATGACTTTGAAAACTCTCAGCTATTTTTGGAGGAAATTAATGATAGCCAGAATTCCTGTTGCATTAAGACATAAATCATAAAGCCTTCAATATGTGATTATGAGTATGTCTGATTCCCACTGCTTATTTAAATAAAATTTTACTTTAAATAGCTATGAAGTTGGATGGTAGCTCACAGTTCTATTTCTTAAGAGTTTGCAATATGGAGTGTTACAATCGGCTGCCAGTGAACATAGTTGAAACTGGATGGTGTTACATTCTAACTGAGGCTGGCATGAGGTTGTCTACTGTATGGTATAATAAGAAACATAAGAATTTGGTTAGGGCTTGAGAAGACACCATTTAAACATCAGAAAGGAACAACAAAATTGAAGAGATGAGAATAGTGAAAGGTCCGGCAGAGAAGAACAAGCAGAGACATGTTCACTGAGCAGCAGATTGCTTCACATTTTTCCTACTAAATGAAAATTAATAGTTAGTTTACAAGCAATTTAGGCGTTCCTCAAATAGTTAAAAAAATTGAAAAATCTCACTCTTTGATATGTAGGTAAAGTAAATAAAATCAATATATTAAAGAGAACTCCTATGCTACTAAAGTGTCCATCAACTGATAAAAAGGAAATCTTGTGAGATTTGTATACCCAACAAAATTGCATTCAACTTGAAAACTTTTTTGTGACAACATGTTGGAGAATAGAGATTGTTATGTGAAATAGAACAAACATAGTAAGATTAAAAACAAATTACATGATCTCATTCACATTTGGAAACTAAAAGGTCACCTTGATAGATGCTGAGATAAAAATCTTCTGGTATAGCCCAGAAAGAAGAGGGATGAAACTAAAATTGGTACAGAAAATAAATAATAAATATATAAAAATCAATATTAGAGAAGAGAAAATATTCTGGTGTTATAAGCAATGGCAGGACATGAGTTTTAACTGTCTACATATGTATATAATAAATATACTAAAAAATGCTAGAAGATATGTTGTTGTGGATGGGTCTGGTGTTATTCTTGTGAACCAATCTCCTAATGAATAAAGGAGTCAATCAGTGGGCCAGTAGGCAGGACTTCCAGGGTGGGCAGATGAAGAGAAGAAGCAGGAGACAGTTAGGCCACTTTTGGCATGGAGACAGCAGCCTGGTAAGATGTAGTTGCTATAGTTTCCCGGTATCATGGAGGATTCACAAGGATTCACCACAAGAGTAATAAGATTTTAATAAGGCTTAAAAGATTAGGTTTTAGTTGTCCCCAGGGACTGGGGTACCATTGTTTCTGAACTAAGTTTGTGCTGTGTTTCCCTTCAGTTTTGGAAAACAATAGTTTGTGTATAACTTTGTATGTTTTTAATTAAATTTTACTTTATACATTGTGTCAATCTATGCTTTTTATTAAAGACACATTCATTTAATATTAACGCAACTGCCAAGATGTTAGAATATATCACTGCCTAGCTTATAGTAGATATCTAGTTAAGTATTTGCAGAATTAGTAAGTAAATAAAGTAAGGAGGACTGGAAAGAACTTTTTTTTTTAACTCTCTTAACCTTGGATAATACATAATTTAAGAGTACAGTGCAGAAAATTTTTCATCTTGTATTCTTGTTGAGGCCATTTTAGGAAAAACTAGAATTTGTTCTCCTTCACAGGAAAACCCATGGATAATTACCAAGTTCTATTGCGATAACCTAAGGTTTAGATGCCTCAGCAAATTTGGCTTATCTGATTTAGCACTTGCTTGCACCAAACCTCCTCCTACAGTTGCCAGTGAGATAGCAGAACGTGGTCTTTGCCTTACTATAAGCTTTATAGTTTGGTTCCTAGTATATGACGATAGTCCCAGCAGCTAGAATGAAAACTTTCAATAGGCTGTAAATTGTGTCTGGTCACCTTTGATGGCCTCCACATTGCAAAATGTATCATTAATTACAGCCCTAGTATGTTGCATAGATATTTATTATATTTCCATAATAGGGAAAACACAAACATATGTGACTGGAGAAAGTTTGGTACAGAATGAGAAAAACAAAAGTAGATATAAGATATAAAATTTTCAAACTTACCCAAATACACATGGTCTGTATTTTTAAATGAATCAAAAAGAAAAGAAAAAGAAAGAAAGAAAGAAAGATAGAAAGAAAGAAAGAGAAAAAGAAAAAAAACAAATATATTGAGTCTTCTTGTTAAAGCAGAATAGGCAATGGAGCATACATATTTTATTTTCTCTAATAGTTATCAAGAACAGCCTTAGGCAACTGGGGTTTAATTCCAAAGATTGTAGAAGAAAGTGGGCAGCCACTAGAGAAATAAAATCCTGATACATCAGAAATTTTAAATATTTCTACAAAACAAAAGAGGCAACAATAATTGAGTAAGCTAGTTAAATAATTAGGATGCCTTTGGAGAGATTTTAGGACAAATTTGTAGCAGGCATTCTATAAAAGTTTATTAATGACCAAATAAAGAAACTGAGATACAGCATACTTGAAAAATCTCTACTGGACATTACATTTTTTAAAAATTTTAAATAAAAAGAAGGAATAAGATAAGGTTGTTTTACTTAGTCCTGTTTGTAAGGGTCATGTTATGAAAAGTGGGATTAAGCATATTAATGTGTTTCTGTCTGCTCTAATTTACAATTCTCTCCCTTCTTTAATGAGATCTGCTCTACAGCCCATAAAATAATTGTTATGGTAAACTGACTTTTCAAAATTAGCTACACACCAGTTGGTCTAGAAATCTATTCCTCCAGACCATTCATGCACAAAATACCTTGGTGGGAAACCCTTTCCAAATGTGTAATGACTGGAGCTCGTCCAGAAGTTTGCCTGCAGAGTCTCTGCATGGATGTCAGTGGGAGCAGTCTAACAATTTCTTTTCCTCTGAAGTGCCTCCATGATAGTGCAGGCATCCTCTGGCCAATAGCAGGTCAGCTCTGAGAACACACTGAACCCAGGCAGTGCTTCCAAAGAACTTGTTTTTGTTAACCTGCACAAACGCTACCTGACCTAATGTCTGCCTGTATACCCAAGCGATCCAGAGAGGCTGTTCAAAGACGTAGCAGGACTGGAAAGAGATTTCCATGGAAGAATGCAGCCTGCCCTTCAAGCCATCAGCTTATTGTTTCATCCTCTTTTCACAGGTATCCCCTGTGTTATCTTTCATACTGTTATTGTTATTCTGCCAACATGACGCCTACAGGAAGAAACAGACTGAGATGGGATTGGAGAGCCCCATTCTTGCCTCAAAGGCAAGGAGCACAAGAAGGCTCATCCACAGAGAGCCAACCCATTGTCTTTGAAAGAATCAGTTTCAAAGACACATGGGAAGAAGGTTAAGAGAAGGTGCTTGCAAGCTCAGTTTTCTTTACTAGAACTCCAACAAATCAAAGGGCTAACAGCAATGAACACACTCCAAAACAGTTTTTGAGGAGCATAAATATTTTGAAGTGTTGCAGTTTGTGTTCCAGCAAACATCCTGCATATCTGAAAGAAAAATCAAGCTTAGCTTAGAACAATTAATACCTGCATGTTCCTCACAGTTAAAATCTCTATGGGAAAATAAACTGGAACAATCAGGGGAATCTTTACCATCACTTAACTTGGCTCATTTTTCTTCTGAATTACATTCTATATTTCTTTACTACCTCATTTTTGTTCTTTTCTTGAGTGCTTTATAGTCTGTTGTACAGAGGAGGAGAATGTGTTATCCTACTAACAATGACAAGTAAATCATCTCCAAATCTATTTTATGCTTAAAATTTAGATTGAAGGAATGACTAACAGTGCTTTTATTTTTTTCAAACATTTAAGGAAACAACCTTATATGTAGACTTTGTGTTGAGAGTTTGCATTAAGTACTGAGAAGACTTGGGTTATACACGAGTTCTTGGCATACATGCACTGATCATTTTAAATAAAGTTTCTATTTAGACAGAACTACAGAACTGCGAAATGAGTCACCATCTTGTTCCTTTTTTATTAATTTAACAAATATTTGGGAATTAAAGAGACATGAATTCCTGAGCCTTGAAGTGAGAGGTGTGATAAAACCATCCCATGTAGGGCTGAGTGATCCAATGTCTGTTATTGTCTGCTCACTGTCCAGTTGTGTTTCTGAGTTAATTCCCATGTACTGCAAAGACACTTTTCTGATGAGGGTTGTGAGATGGATTGACCTATGGCTATAGTAATTTATCATTATAAGTTTTTTTTATTATATTTATATAGCTAAAAAAATGGCAGTAGATTTTCCCCATAGTGCCATAACTATCTAATATCAGGTTCATGTCCTCAGTAACTATATAAAATATCTATCTCATTACATGGAATAAGCCTTCTAGCCAACAACATTGGGCTCTGTTACTTCCACAGAAGTTTTGTTTCTATTGCTCCAGTGTATCTTCCAGGCACTTCCAAAGTTCATACCTGGGTAAAAATAGAGAATAACTTTCTTCTCCAGTGGCATTCAGAGTACTTTAAAGCACACTGAAGGCTAGTCAATTAAAGTGAGACTTCTAGTTGACACCAGCCTGATTGCTCTAAGATCATGTCAAAAGAACATAAAGACTTCAACAATAAAGTCCTATATTCACATCAGATTGTGGAAGGTATCCAAGAGCATGAATGATGTCCTATAACCATGGGATCACTTTAACTAATGACTCAAAAATATTTATTCTATTCCTGACACTGGGAAATTTTACTTAGTAATGTATGCTATCTAGTTGGAGCATTCTCTCTCACATTATACAATAACTGCATTTAAATTCCTTTTATATATTTGAGGAAGAATCTAGAATAATTGTTACCAATACAGTTTTTCAGAAAGCTGTTGATGCTAGGTGTTCCTCCTTATGTTTTCTCATTTATCCTAGGCTCTCATTCTAGATTCCCTTTTATCCATTTATATGTGTATGCTGTATTTTTCCCTTCCTTGGAAGATACTCTTTCTCCTCTTGGTCTCTCATGTACTCTGTAACTTCTGTTCATATTCTAAATGAAATACATTGTTTAAAATTTGACAGTTGGACACTGGATAGAGCTGACAGGCAGCGCCAGATATGTAGACATAGCCCAAGTCTAACATCACTTGGATCTCAGCCTGTCAGGCTTTTTCCTGTACCCAGGCCCTGGGCAGCTCTGTGGGCCGTCTGTGTGCCAGCCCTGTTGGTGGAAATTTGCCCTGCAGACGGACCAGCACTTGGAGGTGCTATCTGCCATCTTGGCTCCCAGACACCAGATAGAGCTGACAGGCAGCACCAGATACACAGACATAGCCCAAGTCTAACTTCCCTTGGGTCTTAGGCTGTCAGGCTTCTGCCTGAACCCAGGGCCTGGGCAGCTTTGTGGGCAGTCTGTGTGCCAGTCCTGTCAGGGGTCTTGTGTCCTGCAGAGTCATTAGCACTTGGAAAAGGTCCCCACAGCATCCACCATCTTCACTCCCTGACTGAGCAGATGGGCAGCACCAGGTTCAAAGAGACAACCTTAGTATAACATTGCTTGGGACAAGACACAACAGGGCTCCAACAGCACCCAAGAGGAGGGCAGCACATCAGCAATCTGTGCCAGGGGAAATCCAGTCATACAGTGGTGCAGAAATAGCTTTACAGGCTCACGGGAGGTTCAAGCACCAGCCAGTGAAAACAAGACAAATTAACTCTAGAGATAACCAGATGACAAAAGGCAAACGTAGGAACATTACTAACAGAAATCAAGGCAATATGGCAGCACCTGAACTCAATTCTTCAACAACAGCAAGTCCTGGATATCCCAACACACCAGAAAAACAAGATTTGGATTTAAAATCACCTGTCATGATGCTATTAGAGGAACACAAAAAGGACACAAATCCCTTAAAGAAATAAAAGTAGAAACCCTTACATGGGAAACACAAAAAAATCATTTAAAGAAATTCAGAAGAATATGGGTCAAAAGATAGAAGCCAATAAAGAGGAAATGCAAAAATCACTTAAAGAAAGACGGGAGAACTTGCATGAAAAGACAGAAGTAATGAAAGAGAAAACACAAAAATCTCTTAAAGAATTACAGGAAAACACAAACAAGGGAAGGAACCTAGCAAAACCATCCAGTATCTAAAAACAGAAGTAGAAACAACTAAGAAATCTCAAACAGAGGAACTTTGGAGGTAGAAAACCTTGGGAAGCTGGGGCCATAGATACAAATATCAACAACAGAACACAAGAGAGAGAAGAAAGAATCTCAGATGCTGAAGATAACATAGACACCATGGACTCAACAGTCAAAGAAAATGCAAAATGCAGAAAGCTTGTAACCCAAAACATCCAGGAAATCCAGAACACAATGAGAAGACCAAACCTAAGGATTATAGGTATAGATGAGAGTGAATATTTAAAACTTGAATGGCCAGCAAACATCTTCAACAAAATTATGGAAGAAAACTTCCCTAACCTAAAGATAGAGATGCCCATGAATATACAAGAAGCCTACAGAACTCCAAACAGACTGGACCAGAACAGAAATACCTCTCATCACATAATAATTAAAACCCCAAATGTACCAAACAAAGAAAGAATATTAAAGGCAGTAAGAGCAAAAGGCCAAGTAACATATAAAGGAAGACCTATCAGAATTACACCAGACTTTTCACCAGAGACCATGAAAGTTAGAAGATCATGGGCAGATCTCAGCCAGACTCTAAGAGAACACAAATGCCAGCCAAGATTACTATACCCCACAAAACTCTCAATCAACATAGATGGAGAAACCAAGATAATCCATGACAACATCGGTCTACAAACCCAGCCCAACAAAAGATAATAGGCAGAAAACACCAATACAAGGAGGGAAACTGCACCCTGGAAAAAGCAAGATAGTAACCTTCGTTCATCAAACCCAAAAGAAGATTAAACACTCAAATATAAAAATAACATCAAAATTGACAGGAAGTAAAAATCCCTATTTTTCCTTAATATCTCTTAAAATCAATGGACTCAATTCCCCAATAAAAAGACAGACTAACAGACTGGATATAAAAACAGGACCCTACATTTTGCTGCTTACAGGAAACACACCTCAGTGTCAAAGACAAACACTACCTTAGACTAAAAGGCTAGAAGACAATTTTATAAGCAAACGGTCTCACGAAACAAGTCAGAATAGCCATTCTAATATCAGATAAAACTGATTTTCAACCTAAGGTCATCAAAAGAGACACAGAAGTTCACTTCTTGTGGGTCAAAGGAAAAATTCTCAAAGAAGAACTCCCAATTCTGAACATCTATGCTCCAAATGCAAGGGCACCCTCATTCATAAAAGAAACTTTACTAAAGCTCAAAGCACACATTACACCTAACACAATAATTGTGGGTGACTTCAACACTCCTCTCTCCTCAATCGACTGATCAGGAAAACAGAAACTAAACAGGAACACAGTGAAACTAATTGAAGCATTGGACCAATTGGATTTAACATATATATATAACATTTCATCCTAAAGCAAAAGAATATACCTTTTTCTCAGCACCCCATGGTACCTTCTCCAAAATCAACCATATAATAGGTCACAAGATAGACCTCAACAAATATAAGAAGATTGAAATAATCCCATGCCTCCTATCAGATCACTATGGAGTAAGAGTGGTCTTCATTAGCAACAAAAACAACAGAAAGCCCACATACACATGGAGGTTGAACAATACTCTATTCAATGATACCTTTGCCAAGGAAGAAATAAGAAAGAGATCAAAGAAATTTTAGAATTTAATGAAAATGAAGGCATAACATACCCAAGTTTACGGGACACACAAAAAAAGCAGTGCTAAGAGGAAAACTCAGAGCCCTGAGTGCCTCCAGTGAGAAACTGGAGAGAGCATACAGTAGCAGCTTAATGGCTCACCTGAAAGCCCTGGAACAAAGAGAAGCTAATTCACCCAGGAGAAGTAGAAGACAGGAAATCATCAAACTCAGGGCTGAAATCAATCAAGTGGAAACAAAGAGAACCATACAAAGAATCAATAAAACCAGGAGCTGGTTCTTTGAGAAAATCAACGATAGATAAACCCTCACCCATACTAGCCAAGGGGCACAGAGACAGTATCCAAATTAACAAAATTAGAAATGAAAAGGGAGATATAACAAGAAAAACTGAGGAAATTAAAAAATATATCAGATCCTACTACAAAAGCTTTTACTGAACACAACTGGAGAATCTGGAGGAAACCAAATACTAAAATTAAATCATGCTCAAATAGGTCATCTAAATAATCCCATAACCCCTAAAGAAATAGAAGGGAAGCCGGGCGGTGGTGGAACACGCCTGTAATTCAAGCACTTGGGAGGCAGAGGCAAGCAGATTTCTGAGGCCAGCCTGGTCTACAGAGTGAGTTCCAGGACAGCCAGGGCTATACAGAGAAACCCTGTCTCGAAAAAAAAAGAAATAGAAGGGGTCATAGAAAGTCTTCCAACAACAACAACAACAACAACAACAACAACAACAACAACAGCACAGACCAGATGATTTTAGTGCAGAATTCTATCAGACCTTCAAAGAGGACCTAACACCAATGCTCTTCATACTATTCCACAAAATAGAATCAGAAGGAATACTACCCAACTCATTCTATGAAGCCACAATTATGCTGGTACTAAAACCACACAAAGATCCAACAAAGAAATAGAACTTCAGGAAAATTTCCCTTATGAACATCTATGCAAAAATGCTCAATAAAATTCTTGCCAACTGAAAACAAGAACACATCAAAATGATCATTCACCATGATCAAGTAGGCTTTATCCCAGGGATGCAGAGATGGTTCAATATACAGAAATCCATCTATGCAAACTACTACATAAACAAACTCAAAGAAAAAAAACACATGGTCATTTCAATAGATCCTGAATATGCTTTTGACAAAATCCAGCATCCTTTCATGCTAAAAGTCATGGAAAGAACTGGAATTCAAGGCCCATACCTAAACATAGTAAAAGCAATATACAGCAAACTGGTAGCCAACATCACACTAAATGGAGAGAAACTGGAAGCAATCCCACTAAAATCAGGTACTAGACAATGGTGCCCTCTCTCTCCATATCTTTTCAATATAGTACTTTAAGTACTAGATAGAGCAATTAGACAACATAAGAAGGTCAAAGTGATACAAATTGGAAAGGAAGAAGTCAAACTATCACCATTTGTAGATGATATGTTAGATACTTAAGTGAACTCAAAAAAACTCTACCAGAGAATTCCTACAGCTGATAAACAACTTCAGCAAAGTGTCTGGTTATAAAATAAACTCAGGCAAACCAGTAGTCTCCTATACTCAAAGGATAAGCAGGCTGAAAAACAAATTAGGAAAATGACACCCTTCACAATAGCCACAAACAACATAAAGTATCTTGGTGTGGCTCTAACTAAACATGTGAAAATTCTGTATGACAAGTATTTCAGGTCTCTGAAGAAGGAAATTGAAGAACACCTCAGAAAATGGAAAAATCTTCCATTCTCGAGAATTGGCAGGATTAATATAGTTAAAATGGCCATCTTTCCAAAAGCAATCTACAGATTCAATGCAATCCCCATCAAAATCACAAAACAGTTCTTCATAGAGTTAAAAAGAGCAATTCTAGAATTAATCTGGAATAACAAAAAAACACAAGATAATTCAAACTACTCTCAACAATAAAAGAACTTCTGGGGAAATCAGTATCCTGGACCTCAAGCAATATTACAGAGCAGAATTGTTAAAAACTGCATGGTATTGGTACAGTGACAGGCAGGTGTGTCAATGAAATAGGATTCCAGACCCAGAAATGAACCCACAGATTTATGTTCATTTGATCTTTGATAAAGGAGCTACAACCATCCAGTGGGGAAAAGATAGCCTTTTCAACAAATGGGGCTGGTTCAACTGGAGGTCAACATGCAGAAGAATGAGAATTGACCCACTCTTATCTCCTTGTACCAAGATCAACTCCAAGTGGATCAAGGACCTCCACATAAAACCAGACACACTGAAACTAATAGAAAAGAAACTGGGGAAGACCCTGGAGGACATGGGTACAGGGGGAAAGTTTCTCAACAGAACACCAATAGCTTATGCTCTAAGATCAAGAATTGACAAATGGGACCTCATAAAATTACAAAGTTTCTGCAAGGCAAAGGACACTGTCAGAAGGACAAAACAGCAACCAACAAATTGGGAAAAGATCTTTAACAACTCCACATCTGACAGAGGGCTAATATCCAATATATACAAAGAACTCAAGAATTTAGACCCCAAAGAACCAAAGAACCCTATCAAAAAATGGGGTACAGAGCTAAACAAATAATTTTCACCAGAAGAATTTCGCATGGCCGAGAAACACCTGAAGAGATGTTCAACAGCATTAGGCATCAGGAAAATGCAAATCAAAACAACCCTGAGATTCCACCTTACACCAGTCAGAATGGCTAAGTTTAAAAACTCAAGAGACAAAAGGTGCTGGAGAGGATGTGGAGAAAAAGGAACACTCCTACACTGTTGGTGGGATTGCAAGATGGTACAACCACTCTGGAAATCAGTCTGAGGGTTCCTCAGAAAATTGGGCATGACATTTCCAGAGGACCCTGTCATACCACTCCTGGGCATATACCCAGAGGATTCCCCTGCATGCAATAAAGACACATGCTCCACTATGTTCATAGCAGCCTTATTTATAATAGCCAGAAGCTGATAGGAGCCCAGATGTCCCTCAAAGGAGGAATGGATACAGAAAATGTGGTATATTTATACAATGGAATACTACTCAGCAATTAAAAATAATGAATTTGTGCAATTTGTAGGCAAATGGTTGGATCTGGAAAATATCATCCTAAGTGAGTTAGCCCAATCACAAAAGAATATGCATGAAATGCAGTCACTGATAAGTGGATATTAATGAGCCCAAAAGCTCTGAATACTCAAGGCACAATTAGCTCATCAAAAGATTCCCAAGAAGAAGGAAGGGGAGGACCCTGGTACTGAAAAGACTTGATCCAGTTTTGTAGGAGAGTATCAGAGCATAGAAATGGTGGGGGGGTGATTGGGGAATGGGCAGAGGGAAGAGGACTTATGGGACATATGGTGAGGGGAGAACTGGGATTGGGGAAAGCCTTTGGAATGTAAACAAAGAATATAAAAAATAAAAAATGGCCATCTTTCCAAAAGCAATCTACAGAATCAATGCAATCCCCATCAAAATCCCAAAACAGTTCTTCATAGAGTTAGAAAGAGCAATTCTCAAATTCATCTGGAATAACAAAAAACACAAGATAGTTAAAACTATTCTCAACAATAAAAGAACTTCTGGGGAAATCAGTATCCTGGTGATGGTTCAATTGAAGGTCAGCAGGCAGAAGAATGTGAATTGATCCATTGTTATCTCCTTATACTAAACTCAACTCCAAGTGGACCAAGAATGCCCACATAAAGCCAGACACAGTGAAACTAATAGAAAAGAAACTGGGGAAGACCCTTGAAGACATGGGCACAGGGGGAAAGTTCCTGAACTGAACATCAATAGCTTATGCTCTAAGATCTAGAATTGACAAATGGGACTTTATAAAATTACAAAGTTTCGGCTTCTGAGATTCTGTCTTCTATCTCTTGTATTCTATTGTTGATACTTGCGTCTATGGCCCCTGATTTCTTCCCCAGGTTTTCTATCTCCAATGTTGTCTCCCTCTGTGATTTCTTAGTTGTTTCTACTTCTGTTTTTAGTATCTGGATGGATGTGCTCACATCTTTCGCTTGCTTGATTGTGTTTTCATGTATTTCTTTAATAGATTTTTGTGCTTCCTCTTTCATAGCTTCTACTTGTTGGCCCACGTTCTTCTGTAGTTCTTTAAGTGACTTTTGTCTTTCTTCCTTATTGTCTTCTTCTCTTTGATCCATCTTATCCTGCATTTCTTGAAGTGATTTTTGTATTTGCCTCGTAAAGGCTTCTAACTTTTGATCCATTTTCTCCTCTATTTCTTTACGAGATTTTTCTATGTGTTCAGCTACCAGCATCCTGACCAGTGATTTTATATCCAAGTCTTGTTTTTCTGGTGTTTTAGGGTATCCAGGGATTCCTGTTGTTGGAGAACTGGGTTCAGATGCTGTCATGTTGCCTTGATTTTTGTTAGTAACGTTCCTTCGTTTTCCTTTTGCCATCTGGTTATTTCTGGTTTTAGTTGGCCTTGTTGTCAGTGGCTGGTGTTTGAATCTCCTGTGAGGCTGGGCTCACCTGTTGTTTCTCTATTGGTGAATATGTGTGACTGCTGCTTTAAGGGATCATAAGCTGGCTGCCACCCATGCCATTGTAGCCCCTGTTGGAGTCTGTCTACCTGGGCTTCTCCAGCTGTGTCCTGGTTGCAAGGAACTCCGAGAGCCTAGCAGATCCCCCGTGAGGGTAGCCCTGGAAGGGGTGTTTACCTGGGCCTTTCCAGCTGTGTCCTGGTTGCAATATGGAGGCCTGCCGCTACACCGCTGGTCTAGGGGCCGGCGAGCTGGTTGCAGAACGCAGCTTAGGTGCTCACCCGAGGGCGGGGATGTCCCACAGAGCCTGGGCCTTTCCAGCTGTGTCCTGGTTGTGATATGGAGGCCCGCCACTACACCGCTGGTCTAGGGGCCGGCGAGCTGGTTGCAGAACGCAGCCTATGTGCTCACCAGAGGGCGGGGATGTCCCACAGAGCCTGGGCCTTTCCAGCTGTGTCCTGGTTGCAATATGGAGGCCCGCCGCTACACTGCTGGTCCAGGGGCCAGCGAGCTGGTTGCAGAAGCAGCCTTGGTGCTCACCAGAGGGCTCGGGGATGTCCCACAGAGCCTAGGCGGGACTCCGCCTGCTTGGCTCCGAGACCCTAGCAGATACCCCCGTGAGTGTAGCCCTGGAAGGGGTGTTTACCTGGGCCTTTCCAGCTGTGTCCTGGTTGCAATATGGAGGCCCGCCGCTACACCGCTGGTCTAGGGGCCGGCGAGCTGGTTGCAGAACGCAGCCTATGTGCTCACCAGAGGGCGGGGATGTCCCACAGATCCTGGGCCTTTCCAGCTGTGTCCTGGTTGCAATATGGAGGCCCACCGCTACACCGCTGGTCCAGGGGCCGGCGAGCTGGTTGCAGAAGCAGTCTTGGTGCTCACCAGAGGGCTCGGGGATGTCCCACAGAGCCTAGGCGGGACTCCGCCTGCTTGGCTCCGAGACCCACTATCATTATTTGCAGACGATATGATAGTTTACCTAAGCGACCCAAAAAACTCCACCAGAGAACTTCTACAGCTGATAAACAACTTCAGCAAAGTGGCAGGTTATAAAATTAACTCAAGCAAGTCAGTGGCCTTCTTGTACTCAAAGGACAAGCAGGCAGAGAAAGAAATTAGGGAAATAACACCCTTCACAATAGCCACAAACAACATAAAGTATCTTGGCGTAACTCTAACCAAACAAGCGAAAGATCTGTACAACAGGAACTTCAAGTCCCTGAAGAAAGAAATCGAAGAAGACCTCAGAAGATGGAAAAATATTTCTTGCTCCTGGATTGGCAGGAACAATATAGTAAAAATGGCCATCTTGCCAAAAGCAATATACAGATTCAATGCGATCCCCATCAAAATCCCAACTCAATTCTTCATAGATCTAGAAAGAGCAATTCTCAAATTCATCTGGAGCAACAAAAAACCCAGGATAGCTAAAACTATTCTCAACAATAAAAGGACTTCTGGGGGAATCAATATCCCTGACTTCAAGCAGTACTACAGAGCAATTGTGTTAAAAACTGCATGGTATTGGTATAGCAACAGGCAAACAGATCAATGGAACAGGATTGAAGACCCTGAAATTAACCCACAGATTTATGGTCACTTGATCTTTGATAAAGGAGCCACAACCATCCGATGGAATAAAGATAGCCTTTTCAACAAATGGTGCTGGTTCAACTGGAGGTCAACATGCAGAAGAATGCGAATTGACCCACTCTTATCTCTTTGCTCTAAGATCAACTCCAAGTGGATCAAGGACCTCCACATAAAACCAGACACACTGAAACTATTAGAAAAGAAACTTGGGAAGACCCTGGAGGACTTGGGAACAGGGGAAAAGTTCCTGAACAGAACACCAATAGCGTATGCACTAAGATCAAGAATCGACAAATGGGACCTCATAAAATTACAAAGTTTCTGCAAAGCAAAGGACACTGTCCGAAGGACAAAACGGCAACCAACAAAGTGGGAAAAGATCTTTACCAACCCCACATCCGACAGAGGGCTAATATCCAATATATACAAAGAACTCAAGAAGTTAGACCGCAAAGAAACAAATAACCCTATCAAAAAATGGGGCACAGAGCTAAACAAAGAATTTTCACCAGAAGAAATTCGGATGGCCGAGAAACACCTTAAGAGATGTTCAACATCATTAGTCATCAGGGAAATGCAAATCAAAACAACCCTGAGATTCCACCTCACACCAGTCAGAATGGCTAAGATTAAAAACTCAAGAGACAACAAGTGCTGGCGAGAATGTGGAGAAAGAGGAACACTCCTCCACTGTTGGTGGGATTGCAAAATGGTAAAACCACTCTGGAAATCAGTTTGGCGGTTCCTCAGATAATTGGGCATGTCACTTCCAGAGGACCCTGCCATACCACTCCTGGGCATATACCCAGAGGATTCCCCTACATGCAATAAAGACACATGCTCCACTATGTTTATAGCAGCCTTGTTTATAATAGCCAGAAATTGGAAGGAGCCCAAATATCCCTCAAAGGAGGAATGGATACAGAAAATGTGGTATATTTATACAATGGAATACTACTCAGCAATTAAAAATAATGAATTCATGCAATTTGTAGGTAAATGGTTAGACCTGGAAAATATCATCCTGAGTGAGCTAACCCAATCACAAAAGAATGCACATGAAATGCAATCACTGATAAGTGGATATTAATGAGCCCAGAAGCACTAAATACTCAAGACACAAATAGCAAGTCAAATGATTCCCAAGAAGAAGAAAGGAGAGGACCCTGGGCATGTAAAGATTGCATCCAGTTTAGTAAAGAAACCGAGGGGGGAGGGGGAATGATTGGGGAATAGTTGGGGGGGAGAAGAACTATGGGAACTATGGTGGGTGGGAACTGGGAAAGGGGAAAGCCTTTGAAATGTAAACATAGAATATAGAAAATAAAAATAACTTAAAAAAAATTACAAAGTTTCTGTAATGCAAAGGACACCGTCAAAAAGACAAAGAGGCAATGTTAAAAAATTGGGAAAGGATCTTCACCAACTCTGCATCTGAAAGAGTGCTAATATCCAATATACACAAAGAACTCACGAAGGTAGACTCCAGAAAACCAAATTACCCTATTATAAAATGGGGTACAGAGTTAAACAAAGAATTTCACCTGAAGAAATCCAGGTGGCCGATAAGCTTCTTAAGAAATGTTCAGCATCATTAGTCATTAGGGAAATGCAAATCACAACAACCCTGAGATTTTCCCTCATCCCAGTCAGAATGGCAAAGTATAAAAACTCAGGAGACAGAAGGTGTTGGTGAGGATGTAGAGAAAGAGGAACACTCCTCCACTGCTGGTGGGGTTGCAAGCTGCTACAACCACTCTGGAAGCCAGTCTTGTAGTTCCTCAGAAAGCAGGGCACGACACTTCTGGGGGACCCTGCTATACCACTCCTGGACATATACCCAGAGGATTCCCAGGCATGCAATAAGGACATACGCTCTACTACATTCATAGCACACTTATTCAAAATAGCCAGCAGCTGGAAAGAACCTAGATGTCCCTTAATGGAGGAATGGATACAGAAATTGTAGTATCTTCATACAATGGAATATTACTCAGCAATTAAAAACAATGAATTAATGAAATTTTTAGGCAAAAGGTTGGAACTGAAAAATATACTAAGTGAGGTAACTCATTCACAAAAGAACACACATGGAATGCAGTCACTGAAAAGTAGATATTAGCCCAGAAGCTCAGAATACCCAAAACACAACCCACATATCAAATCATTCCCAAGAAGAAGGAAGGAGAGGGCCCGGGTCCTGGAAAGGCTTGATGCAACATTGTAGGGGATTGCCAGGACAGAGGAGTGGGAGTGGGTTGATTGGGGAACTGGTGGAGGGAAGAGGACTTATGGGACTTAGGGGGAGGGGTGAACCGGGAAAGGGAAAATCATTTGGAATGTAAACAAAGAATACAGAACATAAAATGTAATAAATAAATATAAAATAAAATGTGACAGTTTTATTCATATCTAAGAAAAGGGTCCAATATTTGTGTTTCTGGCTCCTGATTATCACAATCAGGATGATCTATACTGTTCCCTCCAAATTTCACATTTCTTAAGTTCTGGATAATATTCCATTGTGCAATTGTACCACGTTTTCATTATCTGTTTATCAGCTGATAGTGAATCTCCACTGTTCCCATTTCTAGCTGTTGTGAATAAACAGAAACAAACATATATAAGCAGGTAACTCTGTAGTGAGATGAAGAGTTCTTATGTACCTGCCCATGTGTGCTATAGCTGGATCTACCAGTGGAGCTATTGTCACCCTACTGAGCAACATTCATTTCTATACTAGCTATACCAGTTTGCATTTCTAACAATGAAGATTAAATGCTGCCCTTGTAAACCCTCACAAATAGCTGTTGACATTTGTTTTAATAACCCTGGGAATTCTGACTGGGTAAAATGAAACCTCAAATTGGTATTAATTTCACTTTCCTGATGGCTAATGGTGTTGAACATTCCTTAAACATTTCTTGGGTCATTCATTCTTTACCTTTTTAGAACTCTCTGTTTAGCCTAATACCATATATTTTTAAATAAATAAGGTAATATGTTTTATTCTTGTGGTAAATATTATTTGTGAGTTTCTACCCCACCATTAATCATTTAGTTCCCAAATAAGAGACACAAAACCTTCATATTTATGATAAGCCTTAAAGCTTTAGAGCTGAACATATGTCAACCTACTATGCTATTTTGTCTATGTGCCTCTCAATGACCCAGAGATATCACTTGCAGTATTCTGCCCGGCACTCCAACTTGAACAGACTGGCTCTTGTGTCCATGTGTTTATGATTCGCCTACCTCATGGTGACTTTCTTCTTCCTCTTCTCTCTTTCTTCCTCTGGCTGGCATATGTCCTGCCCTATTCTCTCTTCTGCCCAGCCATTGGGCCATCAGCATTTATTCACAGGGCAGAGAATAAATTATAAGAATTGTTTACATAGACTTGAGACAGGAGATTTTTGGCAAAAGCATTGTACTGCCATATCTGGATTAAAGCAGGATGCAGGATGTGAGGACAGAAAAATCAACATTTGAATAAGAAAAAGGGTAAACTTTATACATTGTACAAAAATATTATGCCTACATTTCTCCCTTTTGTCTAATAAAAGGCTCTTTCTAGTAATATATTCTATGTACTTTTATAATAATTATGAAGACTATTGGGCTATATTTACATTTTAGTGTCTAGTACATAAGTGTATGGGAAATTTGGGTAAAGTATTTTATTATCAATTCTATTTTGGTGAGTTCAGACTTTTGACACAAAATAATATTTCCTGCAATAACAGATTTTTATGTTTTCTATTTCTTTGCATATTATCGATAATAAACCTTTTGTAAGTATATAATAGCAAAATATTTTCCTAGTCTTTTGCTGTCAATTTGCGTAAATGATAATATCTTTTGATGTACAGAAAAGGTATATATTGCTTCTTGTATACTGAAAAAATGCCATACTTTAAGCCTTATGAAGTTCAATTTACTACTTTATTTCTGTAATACAACTTTAAATCTGGATAGCATTGTCTCCAGCAGTTGCTTTATTATTCAGGATTGTTTTGGCTATCCAGGTATATATGTTTGTGTGTGTGTATGTGTGTGTGTGTGTCTGTGTGTGTGTGTGTGTGTGTGTGTGTGCATGTTTGTATGTGCATGTGTATTTGCATGTATGTGTGTGTTTCTATATGCAGCTGAGATTTTGCTTTCACTATCTGTAAAGAATTATGTCAGAAACTTAATAGGGATTGCATTAAAACTATAGGCTATTTTTTGTAGGATGGCCATTTTTATTCTATTAATCTTACTGATCTGTGAGCATGGGTAGTTTTTACAGTTTCTATTTCTTCTTCAATTTCTTTCTTCAATGTCTTTAAAGTTCTTGTTAGACAAGTCATTTATTTGCCTAGTTAGAGTTATTTAAAAAAATAGACTATTTTGAAAAGTGCTATTTCTCTATTTCTTTCATATCACAATTGTTATTTCTATATGGTAAAACTACTTA
The DNA here is from genome assembly GCA_964023405.1 of Apodemus agrarius. Lineage (NCBI taxonomy): Eukaryota > Metazoa > Chordata > Mammalia > Rodentia > Muridae > Apodemus > Apodemus agrarius. The sequence goes on along the minus strand of OZ030013.1, from coordinate 33,232,053 downwards.
ATTTTGAGTGTAAATTTCATGTCATGTTAATTTGTTGAATGAGTTTATCAAACCATAGACATTCCCTGATTGAGTTTCTAGTGTCTTTTACATACAATACCACAGAGAAATCGTGGGTGGGGGAATGATTGGGGAATAGTTGGGGGGGAGAAGAATTATGGGACATATGGTGGGGGGGAATGGGAAAGGGGAAAGCCTTTGGAATGTAAACGTAGAATATAGAAAATAAAAATTAGATAAAAAAAAACACCTTGACTGCTTTTTCTCTTCAAAAGCCCCTGATTTCAAATCCTATGTTGAATAGACATTGAGTGCTTAGGCATCCTTGTCTTACTCCTGAATTTAGTGGAAAGATTTGAGTTTCCATTTGCTAGAAGGGTGTTGGCTGTGTACTAGCTGCAATTGCTTTTATTATTTGAGGTATGTCACTTGCACACATTCTCTCTCCAGAATTATTGTCATTCAAGTATGTTGGATTTTGTCAAAGGATTTTTCTGCATCTATTGAGATGATTATATGTTTTTGTCAATTATTTTGTTTATGTTGTAGATTATATTATTCATTTATGAATGCTGAAAGATCTACATGTCTCAGAGCTGAAGCCAACTTGATCATAGTGGATAATCTTTTTGATGCATTATTGATTTCATTTTGCAAGCACTTTATTGAGATTTTTTTATCTAGGTTCATATGAGCTATCTGTGTTTGCTGAGACTCTGTATAGTTATGGTATTGGTGTAATATGGTGTTGGTCTTTACAAAACAAATTTGGAGATATTCCCTCAATTTCTATTCTGTGGAAGTGTACTGGAATTAGATATCTTTGAATATCTAATAGAATATATAATTCAACTCACAATCTAACAGAATTCTGAGCTGAATCCATCTTCTGTTCTCTTTAAATTGGGAGCTATTTTAATCACACTTTCTATTTCATGAGTTATGGGTCTGTTTAGATTGTTTATTTTATATAGATTTAACTTTGGTAGGTCTAATATAACAAGAATTTTGTACATTTCTTTTGGATATTACAGTTTGTTAAAATGCTGTATTTTAAAGTATGTCCTTATAATTCATTGAATTTTCTCAGTTTTGGTTGTAATATCTCTCCTTTTATCTCTGATTCTATTAATTTGGGTGGATCCTCTCTACTTTGTTTGATTTAGATGAAGGTTTTTCAATCTCCTTGATGTTTATGTAAACAAAAGGTACCAGTTGATACAGAGATTCATAATTTGCTAAAGTACTGAGAATAGTGTCTCAGTCATAGGAGGGGATCTATAACTCTCCTACCCAGTCCAGGAAAGATTATGGAAGAGAGAGTAGAATGATTGTAGAAGCTAAGGGGTGAGAGAAGACCTGGGAATTTCTCTCTTTTGGATATGACTTAGCAGTTACAATCATTATCAGACCTATTTAGACAATGGTGTAACCAGACTCTGACTCTCCAAAATAGGAGTTGTTTCATCTTAAGTATTGTGAGTACCCAAACCACCATGAGAGGCAAAAAGAAGAGACAATCTTTCATCACAGATATTTGCACTTGGGCAGAATCTAATGTTATTTAAAATTAGAAATCCACTAATGCAGAATGACAAAAGCGAAAAAGGAGAAAATGTTCCTCTGAACATGAGTATGCAAATGAATTGTAGAACTTGAGCAAGAATGGGAGATTTTAAATGTCACAATGAATGGGCAGAGGCATTAAAAGAAACAGTGAATAAGATAACCCTCATTCACATTGCCTTCATACTTGCCTATATTTACAGTGATGTAGTAGGAAAAGAAAAGAAAGAAAGTAAAATTTCTCATGGATATTAATACTGTCTGATATAGAAATAAACTTCTGTAGAACCCGTTTCTTCATACAATTTAAGCAAAGGAGGAATATGACTTCACTTTACATTATATTAATTTCTGGAGAAACAGAAAAAGAAAAGAAAAACCATGGAGATGCCTAACAGAAATGTAACTCTAGAAATAGATGTATCATATTAATATACTTTTGGGATTAAAAAAAGATGTGAATAATGGTAAGATTTAAGGAGGGCATAGGAAGATGGAGTAGATAAGAGAGTGGGAGAAGATCTAACTAAGTTTAAGGATGTTAAAAATAACCTCGCATTTTATAAGCTTCCTAAGTATATATTCATGTTAAAAGATTAATTGTCCCTGAAGACATTGGTTACCAAGTAAAATGTGACGGTGCCAAGTGTGAGATGCCACCCTAGAGGATTTGGACATCAGACCTCCAAAGAACCAAAACCATTCCGGCTATTCCCCTCGTTTATTTGTGGACCAGAATTGGGAGTTAAGACTTTGTTGCTGAAAATAGCACATACTTTGTTTACAGGTCATGGAAGAATCAAGATCTTACAGACAAGGAAATTTCTCCCATGTATTCTGGTTTTTGCACTATTGGGTGCTAAATAGGCTGCTGTAGGAAGGGAATAATCTACAGTTTTATCTAGAGTGAACTCTCTTAACTACAATAAGAACTGCAGTGCCAAGGTATGCTAAAGTGAGTGAACACTACGGGAGTACCCAAATATTTAGGAACAGATTGAAGGCATACCATATAGAGAAAAAAAAATCATGCAGTATTCCATTGTAAATCTGGCCATGAACTCATACTTGGAGAGTACACAGGCTCTAGTAGCAACCTGATAAATATTTTGCTTAACTGATATAATATCAAACTAGATATAGTATCTAGTATCTATAGATATGGATTTACAGAGCCTATAGAATAATGCAACTCTCAGACATCAGAGGTGCTTTTTTACGCAGTTAATAGTCGTTAACATAGAATCCCCACAGTTGATCAAAATGTGGAGAAAAAAAATGTGTCCTGTATTCAGTCACAAAATGCTACTACCATCACCACCACAGTAGGAGTCAATGAGATCAATTTTGCCTTAAAGTTTTCCTTATTGCTCAAAAGCCTCCACTATAAGTTTGCATGTTGGTTATTTGAGGGAGTTTGTGTTGTTTCTGGAGTTTTTGGCAGCCAGTGCTTAGGAGATGGAGAACAGTATTTACAAATAGAAAAAAAAATGACTTTAACTTTATTTGCAGATTTGGACATATTTTGTATCACAGTGTTGTAAGGTAAGCTTAATCACCCAGAGGTCAGGATGTTTATGATTCTATAAGTGCAGTCAGAGAAATCATGACCATATCCCATCCATTCATTCACCTTTGGGCATCTTCTTAGAATGTTTTTATTTATTCAAATGATTTATGAGCCCTGTTTCTTACATAAAACATTAGGAGATAAATATCAAAAGACCCTTTTTTAAAAAAATCTAGGGGTAATATTGCATGAATAAACTACTACCCTATTAAGTCTCAGTTTTTAAAACTTCAGTATAAGAACAGTTGAAGCAGTTAAAAACCCAGTGAAAATGTTGCTATTTTAATAGTATTCATGCTTTAGTTTTCAGTTAATCATATTACTACACCTTAAAGGTCCTGACATATGAATACTCCGTGATTACAAATTTAAAATAGCTTTAAAAGTAGAACTTAAATGAGTCAGACTTTTTTTTTCTTTATCTGCTACAGGCAATGAAGGAATTTGCTGTGTTTCAATGAGACATTTGAAATTTCCCTTATTTAAACTGTCCCAACTTCAAAGCACTCTAAATATAAATCCATCTTCTTTGGCAGCCTCAATGTCACAAAGTTATCACGAGAACAAAGCCCACCTTCAGCTTAATAAAATGATACTTTTTTAAAAGACATTTTCATTATCTTCAGCCTAATGCAATCTATAAACAATCACCAGAATACTGAATTAAAAATAATCTATTTATGAAAAAATGTCAAAAATACTCACTATTAAAAATTTCAAAGAAATATAAATTCAAAAGACTCAAGTTACAACAATGTAGTCCATAGTACTGGGGGTGGGGGAGGAATACCAGTGTCTTGGTATAATAGCAAAGAAATTGACAAATCTTGAGTTTTCTTTTTCCTTCCTTCCTCCTTTCTTTCTTTCTTTCTTTCTTTTTTCTTTCTTTCCTTATTTATTTATGTATTTATTTATTTTTTCTTCCTTTCTTTCTATCATTGTATGTACTTTACTTGTTTTGACTCCTGGATCCTTATTAAAAAAAGAAATTGAGATTTACTTTAAAAAATGTTTATTCGCAATCAGAATAAATGGATCATTTGATTGAAAGTTATGGGTGTTGGTTTTCTTTTATTTAGGCTAAATACATTTGAATAAAATTTAATAAGCGTTGTAGTTTAAATAAGAATGGGCCCCAGAGACTCATGTGTATGAATGCTTGGCCCATAGAAAGATTAAGAAATGTGATCTTGTTGAAGTAAGAGTCACTGCCTTAGGCTTTTACTGCTGTGAGCAGACACCATGACCATAGCAACTCTTTATAAGGACAACATTTATTTGGGGCTGGTTTACAAGCTCAAAGGTTCAGTCCAGTATCATCAAGGGAGGAACATGGCAACATCCAGGCAGCATCCAGGAGGAACTGAGTGTTCTACATCTTTATCTCAAGGCTGCTAAAATAATACTGGCTTTCAGGCAGTTAGAATGTGGGTCTTAAAGCCCACACCTACAGTGACACTACTCCAACAGGGCCACACCTACTAATAGTGACCTGGACTGAGCATATACAAACTATAACATTCCACTTCCTGGCCCCCATAGGCTGGTTCAAACATATGAGTCTATGGGAACCATACCTAAACATAAAATAATGCAAAATATATTTAGTTCAACTTCAAAATTCACCATAGTCTATAGCAGTCTCAAGAATGTTAAAAGTTCAAAGTATCTTCTGACATTCATTCAATCACATAACTTTAATCCTCAAAGCAAGACAGGAAACTAGCTAGGCAAATTCCAAACACTGCCTTCCCATGTATGATGTCAAAGAAGTCTTCAGATCTCCTACTTCTTTTTCATGTTCATTGATTGCAACAAACTTCTTTCTTCTGAGCTGGTTCCCCTCCCTTTTACCAGCTTTCTCCAGCAGATATCTCATGGCTCTGGCATCTCAAACCTCTTGGGGCATCTAAGACAACTTTAATGCTTCAGCTTCTTGTTTCAGTGTCTGGGATGCACACATGATCTTCTGGCCTGCTTCTAAGGGCTCTTGTCGCTTCTCTAGCTCTGCCTTCTATCTCATTTTAACTTCAGTTTGATCCACTTCACTGCCACTGCTGTTCTTGGTGATCATCCCATGTTACTAGCATCTCCAATACACTGGGAACTTTTGCTGCAACTAAACTTCACCAGTAGCTTTTTGCAGGCTCTCTTCATGGTGCCAAGCCTCAATGCCTTTGCATGACCCCCTTCATTGATGGGTTGGTAACTGCAACTGGAGATGTACCTTCACCAATGGCCTTCCATGGCTCCTCACAGTGCGAAGCCTCAGCTGTTCTTCATGATGCCTTCAAGCCTTCAACACCAGTACTATCCGAGTGAGTCTTACACATTAGCAAGTACAGCTGCATCACAAGGTACATAAAGCCTTGGCTATCTCTGGAACATAACTTCTTTGTGCTCTCAGAAAACACTTCCAAAAAATTTCACCTCTGTGATGCTCATCTCTTCTTAATCACCACTAATTTCTTAGCTCCAGCTAACCACCATTGATTGTCCCAGTAGTCTCCTTCTCCTCTTGACTATAAAGCCAAGATGCATGGTCAAAGCTCAGTTCTGCTGCTTGCAGGAGCTGGAAGATCACCACCAACACCAACCCTGTTCTACTACATTATCACTAGCTTCTTCTTTTCTAACTCCTTCATGGCTTAAGTTCTGGCTGTCCTGGATCTTGATTCTGTATATTGATGTTGAACCCAGAGATCTACATGACTGTCTTCTGGGTTTAAAGGTGTATATTACCATGCCTGGTTTTAAGCTTTTCTTCACCTAGAACTTGCTTTTTCTCAGGCTGGTCTTGAACTCTGCTTGGCTTTAATCCTGGGATTAAAGGTGTGGCCCATCATGCCTAGATTTAAATTTAACTTCCTAGGATCTTGCTAAAGTCCCACTCCTTTGATTTGTTATCTCCTTGAATACAGGATTTAGCTACATTTCACTTCCTGGTGCCCCTTTAATACTCAAACCATATATTTTATATTTTTTCTTTCTCAGCTTGCTATGCTAGTTTAAAATATCCTTCAGGATACTCAACCAGAGAACAAAAATCTATGTTGGGTGTTTCTGAGACGTGCCTTGTCAATGCAATTAATCTGAGTCTCTTCACCTTTGCCTCAGGCAGACTCTTCAGACAAGGGCAAAATGTAGCCACATTCTTCATCCAAAATACCACAGAAACCATCTCTAGCATGCATTTTGAAATTCTCCACTGAAACTTCTTGGGCCAGGTCCTCACTCTCAAAACCAGTCTTCCATATTTGTGTTCAGCTGTCCCATTAAGTCCCATTTAAAGCATTCCTCTCCTTTCTAAATCCAAAGTCCCCAAATCCACATTCTTCCAAACAAAAGCATGGCCTATCACAATGCCCCAGTCCCTGGTATCAACTTCTGTCTTAGGATTTTACTGCTGTGAACAGACACCATGGCCAAGGCAACTCTCATAAGGATAGTGTTTAATTGGGGCTGGCTTACAAATTCAGAAATTCAGTCCAGTATCATCAAGGCAGGAACACAGCAACATCCAAGCAGGTATGGTACAGGAGGAGGTGAGAGTTCTACATCTTCATCTGAAGGCTACTAGCAGAATACTGGCTTCCAGGCAGCTACTACCTACTCCAATAGGGCCAATCAATTCTAATAGTGACACTCCCTGGGCCAAGCATATACAAATATATACACATATACAATATATATGGACAAATACATAATATATATGTACAAATATATATATATATATATATATATATATATATATATATATATATATATACACATATACAGTGACATTGTTGGAGAATGTGTATCACTATGGAAGTGGGCTGTGAGATCCTACAAGCTCAAGTTTGCTCAGTGTGTCTCAATTTTCTTCTGCTGTCTGAGGATCAAGATGGAACTCACAGTTCCATCAAAGTCTTCCTGCATGCCACATTATCTTTCATGCCATGAAGATAATGGACTGAGCCTCTGAAACTGTTAGCTAGTTCCAATTAGATATTTCTCTTCATGTTCATGGTGGCTCTTCACAGTAATGGAAACCTTAACTAAGAAAGAATCAACTATAATACTTGAGCCAATTTTTCCTTTACATCATTAACAGATGGTTGCTAGTCAAGACAGTGTAAAGAATGACTTTAGCGCAGTAAGACTCTGTTTTGAGTTTGCTGGTACTCATACTTGAAGAATTAAACATCTTCACAAACATCAAGCTGTACATATATTGATTAAGTACTGAAAATAATTTACCCCCTTTTCAAAACACCCAATTTTAATTAAAATATATCCCAGAATACATCCTGAAACAAAGATGGTCCAAAATGGACATTACTGAATGGCAATATAGCAAACTGTAGTGTTTATTGGAATAACTAAGAAGAATCCTTTACTTATCATGTAATATCTATACATAATATATATATATATATATATGTATATACACACACACACACACACACACACACACATATATATATATATATATATATATATGATTAAATTCAGGTGACTTATGGGAAGGAGGATTCACAGAGAAGAAAAAATTATATAAGTGAATTCTGTCAATAAAAGATTAAAGCAATGAGACTATGCACTTAGTAACCAAATACCTCCTTGTTTTCAACTGAATAAATGAAAGTTCAAATAATAATTGGGGACTCATTGTCACTGTTTACGACATTTTTATTTCTGACCTTTGAATAAGTTTTCCTACTTCTTTTCAAATTTATGTAACAGTTTATTTGAATTCCTTTAGTAAAATGTCACAAACCTGAAAATATTTAACCCAGATCATGCCCATAGGCAGAAAATGTGTAGTGATGGAAAAAATTGCCTAAAATTTACGACTTCTGGTTTCTCTTCATTAATTGTTGAGGTAATTTGAATGAAAAGGGACCCCTATAGGCTCCAAGGGAATGACACTATTAGGAGCTGTGGTACTACAATCTTATAGTATTGTGATCTTCTTGGAGTCAGTATATCATAAGAGGGCAGGTGTGGAAGTGGTTGCAGATGCTCAAGCCAGAATCAGAGTGATACTCTCTTCTTGCTCTTTGTTGATTCAGAATTAATATCTATTCTGTTCTAGATGTAACAATACAATCATATTGTTCATTTAGGAGCTAAGGCAAACAATGGCTCTCACTCAGAATTAAGTAATACTATTGTCAAATATATGGATTATCTAAAGTTAATCTTAATCAACTTACTAATGTGAGTATAGGGTTGCTTTTAATATGCTTGTTTTACAAAATAGATTATCTACTTGAAATATCACTCACTTTCAGACGTGTCACTCCTAAAAACAAAATACGAATTAGGAGCATATTTCTGATGCCTCATCCCTTGTATTCTTCTAGTTATGCCATGTGGCTTTCCCAACCTCTGACTTGACTGATATTGAAGTTGCTGAAATTTTTCCCAGTACAAAGGCATAATTACCATTTTACCCATATGGATTGGCTCATTTTTAATATAATTTCTTCCTTTTAAAATTTAATTTAATTATTGTTAATTTTTTTACTTTACATCTCACTCACTGCCCCCCCACCCCCCTTTAGTCACACTATCCCACAATTCTTCCACCATTCTCCTTCCCCTTATCCTCAAGGCAGTTGGGCGATGCCTAGGTATCTTTCTACCCTGGTACTTCAAGTATCTGCAAGGCTAGGTACTTTTGCTCCCAGTGAGGTCAGACAAGACAGCTCAGTGAAAAGAGCATATGTCACAAACAGGCAAGAGCTCTTAGGATAACCTCTTCCCCAGTTGTTCAGGATCCACATGAAGATCAAACTGCACGTCTGCTCCATATGAGTAGGGAGGAGAAGTTCTGAACCATGTATGTTATTTGGTTGGTGGTTCAGGCACTGAGAGTAAGATGGTTGTTTGAGTCTGTTGTTCTTCCTGTGGAGTTCCTATCCCCTTCAGGGCCCATAATCCTCCTTCCTATTTTTTCCATAAGACTCCCCAAGCCCCATCTACTGTTTGGCTGTGGGTATCTGTATCTTTCTGAGACAGCTACTTGTTTAGGCCTCTCAGAGGGCAACATGCTCCTGTCTACAAGTATAGCAGAATATGGTGTCAGGGATGGGTGCTTGCCCATGGGATGGGATTCAAGTTGGCTTGGTTATTGATTGGCCATTCTTTCAGTCTCTCCTCCATTCCCTGTGCCTTTATTACACAGGATAATTTTGGGTTGAAAGTTTTGTGAGTGGGTTGGTGTCTCTATTGTTTCACTGGGTTACTTCCTGGTTAAAGGAGGTGGCCTCTTCATGTTCCATATCTCCAAGGTTGTGAGTCGTAGCTAAGCTTACCCTCATTGATTCTTGGATGCCTCTCTTATCCCAGGTCTCTGTCTCATCTGGGAGATACCCACTACCTCCTCACCCCTGTCAATTGCATATGTCCATTTATTCTCATGGTCATCTGGCAATTTCTCCTATCCTTCCCCACACCTGATCCTGAACCACCCATTCCTCTCCCCATCCTACTCTCCCTCTCAGTTCCATCCTTCCCTCTGCCTCCTATGACCATTTTACTCCCCATTCTAAGTGAGATTCAAGCTCCCTTGATTGTGCATTCCTTCTTACTTAGCTTCTTTTAGTGTGTGGAGTAACCTGTATTTTATAGATAATATCTATTTATAAGTGAGTACATACTGTGCATGTCCTTTTGGAAACTGGATTACCTCACTCAGCAAGGTATTCTCAAGTTCCATTCATTTGACTGCAGAAATCATGATGTCTTGATTTTTTAATAGCTGAAGAGTATTCCATTGTGTAGATTTACCACATTTGCTTTATCCATTCTTCAATTGAGGGACATAAAACTGGATACACAAAATGTCATAGAAGAGAAAGTGGGGACCTAAGCTGCGTTCTGCAACCAGCTCGCCGGCCCCTAGACCAGCGGTGTAGCGGCGGGCCTCCATATCGCAACCAGGACACAGCTGGAAAGGCCCAGGTAAACACCCCTTCCAGGGCTACACTCACTGAGGTATCTGCTAGGGTCTCGGAGCCAAGCAGGCGGAGTCCCGCCTAGGCTCTGTGGGACATCCCCGAGCCCTCTGGTGAGCACCAAGGCTGCATTCTGCAACCAGCTCGCCGGCCCCTAGACCAGCAGTGTAGCGGCGGGCCTCCATATCGCAACCAGGACACAGCTGGAAAGGCCCAGGTTCTGTGGGACATCCCCGCCCTCTGGTGAGCACCTAAGCTGTGTTCTGCAACCAGCTCGCCGGCCCCTAGACCAGTGGTGTAGCGGCGGGCCTCCATATTGCAACCAGGACACAGCTGGAAAGGCCCAGGTAAACACCCCTTCCAGGGCTACACTCACGGAGGTATCTGCTAGGGTCTCGGAGCCAAGCAGGCGGAGTCCCGCCTAGGCTCTGTAGAACATCCCCAAGCCCTCTGGTGAACACCAAGGCTGCATTCTGCAACCAGCTCGCCGGCCCCCAGGACACAGCTGGAAAGGTCCAGGTTCTGTGGGACATCCCCGCCCTCGGGTGAGCACCTAAGCTGCGTTCTGCAACCAGCTTGCCGGCTCCTAGACCAGCGGTGTAGCAGCGGGCCTCCATATCACAACCAGGACACAGCTGGAAAGGCCCAGGTAAACACCCCTTCCAGGGCTACACTCACGGAGGTATTTGCTAGGGTCTCAGAGCCAAGCAGGCAGAGTCCCGCCTAGGCTCTGTGGGACATCCCCGAGCCCTCTGGTGAGCACCAAGGCTGCATTCTGCAACCAGCTCGCCGGCCCCTGGACCAGCAGTGTAGCGGCGGGCCTCCATATTGCAACCAGGACACAGCTGGAAAGGCCCAGGCTCTGTGGGACATCCCCGCCCTCTGGTGAGCACCTAGGCTGCGTTCTGCAACCAGCTCGCCGGCCCCTAGACCAGCGGTGTAGCGGTGGGCCTCCATATTGCAACCAGGACACAGCTGGAAAGGCCCAGGTAAACACCCCTTCCAGGGCTACACTCACGGAGGTATCTGCTAGGGTCTCGGAGCCAAGCAGGCGGAGTCCCGCCTAGGCTCTGTAGAACATCCCCAAGCCCTCTGGTGAACACCAAGGCTGCATTCTGCAACCAGCTCGCCGGCCCCCAGGACACAGCTGGAAAGGTCCAGGTTCTGTGGGACATCCCCGCCCTCGGGTGAGCACCTAAGCTGCGTTCTGCAACCAGCTTGCCGGCTCCTAGACCAGCGGTGTAGCAGCGGGCCTCCATATCACAACCAGGACACAGCTGGAAAGGCCCAGGTAAACACCCCTTCCAGGGCTACACTCACGGAGGTATTTGCTAGGGTCTCGGAGCCAAGCAGGCAGAGTCCCGCCTAGGCTCTGTGGGACATCCCCGAGCCCTCTGGTGAGCACCTAGGCTGCGTTCTGCAACCAGCTCGCCGGCCCCTAGACCAGCGGTGTAGCGGTGGGCCTCCATATTGCAACCAGGACACAGCTGGAAAGGCCCAGGCTTTGTGGGACGGTGTAGCGGTGGGCCTCCATATTGCAACCAGGACACAGCTGGAAAGGCCCAGGCTTTGTGGGACATCCCCGCCTTCGGGTGAGCACCTAGGCTGCTTCTGCAACCAGCTCGCCGGCCCCTAGACCAGCGGTGTAGCGGCGGGCCTCCATATTGCAACCAGGACACAGCTGGAAAGGCCCAGGCTCTGTGGGACATTCCCCGTGCCCTCTGGCGAGCACCGAGGCTGCATTCTGCAACCAGCTCGCCTGCCCCTGGACCAGTGGTAGCAACGGGCCTCCATATTGCAACCAGGACATAGCTGGAAAGGCCCAGGTAAACACCCCTTCCAGGGCTACCCTCACGGGGGATCTGCTAGGCTCTAGGAGTTCCTTGCAACCAGGACACAGCTGGAGAAGCCCAGGTAGACAGACTCCAACAGGGGCTACAATCGCATGGATGGCAGCCAGCTTACGATCCCTTAAAGCAGCAGTCACACATATTCACCAATAGAGAAACAACAGGTGAGCCCAGCCTCACAGGAGATTCAAACACCAGCCACTGACAACAAGGCCAACTAAAACCAGAAATAACCAGATGGCAAAAGGAAAACGAAGGAACGTTACTAACAAAAATCAAGGCAACATGACAGCATCTGAACCCAGTTCTCCAACAACAGGAATCCCTGGATACCCTAAAACACCAGAAAAACAAGACTTGGATATAAAATCACTGGTCAGGATGCTGGTAGCTGAACACATAGAAAAATCTCGTAAAGAAATAGAGGAGCAAATGGATCAAAAGTTAGAAGCCTTTACGAGGCAAATACAAAAATCACTTCAAGAAATGCAGGAGAAGATGGATCAAAGAGAAGAAGACAATAAGGAAGAAAGACAAAAGTCACTTAAAGAACTACAGAAGAACGTGGGCCAACAAGTAGAAGCTATGAAAGAGGAAGCACAAAAATCTATTAAAGAAATTCATGAAAACACAATCAAGCAAGCGAAAGATCTGAGCACTTCCATCCAGATACTAAAAACAGAAGTAGAAACAACTAAGAAATCACAGAGGGAGACAACATTGGAGATAGAAAACCTGGGGAAGAAATCAGGGGCCATAGACGCAAGTATCAACAATAGAATACAAGAGATAGAAGACAGAATCTCAGAAGCCGAAGATACCATAGGAACCATTGATTCAACAGTCAAAGAAAATACTAAATGCAAAAAGGTGGTAACCCAAAACATCCAGGAAATCCAAGACACTATGAGAAGACCAAACCTAAGGATTATAGGTATAGACGAGAGTGAAGATTTACAAGTTAAAGGGCCAGCTAATATCTTCTATAAAATTATGGAAGAAAACTTCCCCAACCTAAGGAGAGAGATGCCCATGAATATACAAGAAGCCTATAGAACCCCAAATAGACTGGACCAGAACAGAAATACATCCCGTCACATAATAATCAAAACTCCAAATGTAATAAACAAAGAAAGAATACTAAAGGCAGCAAGAGAAAAAGGCCAAGTAACATATAAAGGAAAACCTATCAGAATAACACCAGACTTCTCACCTGAGACCATGAAAGCTAGAAGATCCTGGGCAGATATCATGCAAACTCTAAGAGAACACAAACTTCAGCCAAAACTACTTTACCCAGCAAAACTCTCAATTGCCATTGACGGAGACATCAAGGTATTCCATGACAAAACCAAAATTGCAAGATATCTCTCCACAAATCCAGCCCTACAAAGGATAATAGGGGAAAAACACCAAGACAAGGACGGAAACTACACCCGGGAAGAAGCAAGATAGAAACCTCCTCTCATCAAACCCAAAAGAAGATAACCTCTCGAATATAAAAAATAAATAAGATAAATAAATATAATTTCAAAAATGTCTGGAGGTAATAATTACTATTCCTTAATATCTCTTAACGTCAATGGACTCAATTCCCCAATAAAAAGACATAGATTAACAGACTGGATACGGAAACAGGACCCTACATTTTGCTGCATACAGGAAACACATCTCAGTGTTAAAGACAAACACTACCTTAGAGTAAAAGGCTGGAGGACAATTTTACAAGCAAATGGTCTCAGGAAACAAGCTGGAGTAGCCATTCTAACATCAGATAAAATTGACTTTCAACCTAAAATCATCCAAAGAGACTCAGAAGGTCACTTCTTGCTGGCCAAAGGGAAAATCCACCAGGAAGAGCTCTCAATACTGAATATCTATGCTCCAAATGCAAGGGCACCCTCATTCGTAAAAGAAACCTTACTAAAGCTTAAAACACACATTACACCTAACACAATAATTGTGGGTGACTTCAACACCCCACTCTCCTCAATGGACCGATCAGGAAAGCAGAAACTAAACAGGGACACAGTGAAACTAATTGAAACTCTGGACCAATTGGATTTAACAGATATATATAGAACATTTCATCCTAAAGCTAAAGAATATACCTTTTTCTCAGCACCGCATGGTACCTTCTCCAAAATAGACCATATAATCGGTCACAAGACAGATGTCAACAAATACAAGAAGATCGAGCTAATCCCATGCCTCTTATCAGATCACCATGGAGTAAGAGTGGTCTTCAATAGCAACAAAAACAACAGAAAGCCCACATACACATGGAAACTGAACAATACTCTACTCAATGACACCTTGGTCAAGGAAGAAATAAAAAAAGAAATCAAAGACTTTTTAGAATTCAATGAAAATGAAGGTACAACCTACCCAAATCTATGGGACACAATGAAAGCAGTGCTAAGAGGAAAACTCATAGCTCTAAGTGCATACAAAAAGAAACTGGAGAGAGCATACACTAGCAGCTTAATGGCACACCTTAAAGCCCTGGAAGAAAAACAAGTTAATTCACCTAGGAGGAGTAGAAGACAAGAAATCATCAAACTCAGGGCTGAAATCAATCAAATAGAAACAAAGAGAACCATACAAAGAATCAACAAGACCAGGAGCTGGTTCTTTGAGAAAATCAACAAGATAGATAAACCCTTAGCCAGACTAACCAAAGGACACAGAGACAGTATACAAATTAACAAAATTAGAAATGAAAAGGGAGACATAACAACAGAAACTGAGGAAATTCAAAAGATCATCAGATCCTACTACAAAGGTCTATACTCAAAACAACTGGAGAATCTGGAGGAAATGGACAATTTCCTAGACAGATATCAAATACCAAAATTAAATCAGCACCAAGTAGACCAGCTAAATAGTCCCATAACCCCTAAAGAAATAGAAGGGGTTATAGAAAGCCTCCCAACCAAAAAAAGTACGGGACCAGATGGTTTTAGTGCAGAATTCTACCAGACCTTCAAAGAAGACTTAACACCAATACTCTCCAAACTATTCCACAAAATAGAGACAGAAGGGACACTGCCCAACTCATTCTTCGAAGCCACAATTACGCTAATACCTAAACCACAAAAAGATCCAACAAAGAAAGAGAACTACAGGCCAATTTCTCTGATGAATATAGATGCAAAAATACTAAATAAAATTCTTGCTAACCGAATCCAAGAGCACATCAAAACGATCATCCACCATGATCAAGTAGGCTTCATCCCAGGGATGCAGGGATGGTTCAACATACGGAAATCCATCAATGTAATCCACTACATAAACAAACTGAAAGAAAAAAACCACATGGTCATCTCATTAGATGCTGAAAAAGCATTTGACAAAATTCAGCATCCTTTCATGCTAAAAGTCTTGGAAAGAGCAGGAATTCAAGGCCCATACCTAAACATAGTAAAAGCAATCTACAGCAAACCAGTAGCCAACATCAAAATAAATGGAGAGAAACTTGAAGCATTCCCACTAAAATCAGGGACTAGACAAGGCTGCCCTCTCTCTCCATATCTTTTCAATATAGTACTTGAAGTTCTAGCAAGAGCAATTAGACAACATAAGGAAGTCAAAGGGATACAAATTGGAAAGGAAGAAGTGAAACTATCATTATTTGCAGACGATATGATAGTTTACCTAAGCGACCCAAAAAACTCCACCAGAGAACTTCTACAGCTGATAAACAACTTCAGCAAAGTGGCAGGTTATAAAATTAACTCAAGCAAGTCAGTGGCCTTCTTGTACTCAAAGGACAAGCAGGCTGAGAAAGAAATTAGGGAAATAACACCCTTCACAATAGCCACAAACAACATAAAGTATCTTGGCGTAACTCTAACCAAACAAGCGAAAGATCTGTACAACAGGAACTTCAAGTCCTTGAAGAAAGAAATCGAAGAAGACCTCAGAAGATGGAAAAATATTTCTTGCTCCTGGATTGGCAGGATCAATATAGTAAAAATGGCCATCTTGCCAAAAGCAATATACAGATTCAATGCAATCCCCATCAAAATCCCAACTCAATTCTTCATAGATCTAGAAAGAGCAATTCTCAAATTCATCTGGAGCAACAAAAAACCCAGGATAGCTAAAACTATTCTCAACAATAAAAGGACTTCTGGGGGAATCAATATCCCTGACTTCAAGCAGTACTACAGAGCAATTGTGTTAAAAACTGCATGGTATTGGTATAGCAACAGGCAAACAGATCAATGGAACAGGATTGAAGACCCTGAAATTAACCCACAGACTTATGGTCACTTGATCTTTGATAAAGGAGCCACAACCATCCGATGGAATAAAGATAGCCTTTTCAACAAATGGTGCTGGTTCAACTGGAGGTCAACATGCAGAAGAATGCGAATTGACCCACTCTTATCTCTTTGCTCTAAGATCAACTCCAAGTGGATCAAGGACCTCCACATAAAACCAGACACACTGAAACTATTAGAAAAGAAACTTGGGAAGACCCTGGAGGACTTGGGCACAGGGGAAAAGTTCCTGAACAGAACACCAATAGCGTATGCACTAAGATCAAGAATCGACAAATGGGACCTCATAAAATTACAAAGTTTCTGCAAAGCAAAGGACACTGTCCGAAGGACAAAACGGCAACCAACAAAGTGGGAAAAGATCTTTACCAACCCCACATCCGACAGAGGGCTAATATCTAATATATACAAAGAACTCAAGAAGTTAGACCGCAAAGAACCAAATAACCCTATCAAAAAATGGGGCACAGAGCTAAAAAAAGAATTTTCACCAGAAGAAATTCGGATGGCCGAGAAACACCTTAAGAGATGCTCAACATCATTAGTCATCAGGGAAATGCAAATCAAAACAACCCTGAGATTCTACCTCACACCAGTCAGAATGGCTAAGATTAAAAACTCAAGAGACAACAAGTGCTGGCAAGGATGTGGAGAAAGAGGAACACTCCTCCACTGTTGGTGGGATTGCAAAATGGTAAAACCACTCTGGAAATCAGTTTGGCGGTTCCTCAGAAAATTGGGCATGGCACTTCCAGAGGACCCTGGCATACCACTCCTGGGCATATACCCAGAGGATTCCCCTACATGCAATAAAGACACATGCTCCACTATGTTTATAGCAGCCTTGTTTATAATAGCCAGAAGTTGGAAGGAGCCCAAATATCCCTCAAAGGAGGAATGGATACAGAAAATGTGGTATATTTATACAATGGAATACTACTCAGCAATTAAAAATAATGAATTCATGCAATTTGTAGGTAAATGGTTAGACCTGGAAAATATCATCCTGAGTGAGCTAACCCAATCACAAAAGAATGCACATGAAATGCAATCACTGATAAGTGGATATTAATGAGCCCAGAAGCACTAAATACTCAAGACACAAATAGCAAGTCAAATGATTCCCAAGAAGAAGAAAGGAGAGGACCCTGGGCATGTAAAGATTGCATCCAGTTTAGTAAAGAAACCGAGGGGGGAGGGGGAATGATTGGGGAATAGTAGGGGGGGAGAAGAACTATGGGAACTATGGTGGGTGGGAACTGGGAAAGGGGAAAGCCTTTGAAATGTAAACATAGAATATAGAAAATAAAAATAACTAAAAAAAAAAAAAGAAAAAAAAAAAGAAGAGAAAGTGGGAAAAACCATTGGATACATTGTTAGAGGAGAAAATTTCCTGAATAGAACACCAATATCTCAGTCTTTAAGATCAAAAATTGATAAATTGGACCTCATGAAACTGCTAAGCTAAGCTGTCAAGCAAAGGGCATTTTCAATAGAATAAAACAGAAGCCTACTGATTGGGAAAAGATCTTCACTGATCCTACATCTGACATAGAGCTAATATGCCAAAATTTTAAATAACTTAAAAAGTTATATATCAACAACTCAAATAACCCAATTAAAAAGTGGGGTACAGACCTAAACAAAATTCTCAAAGAACCTCAAATGACAGAAAAGCACTTAAGGGGATGTTCAAACTCTTTAGTCATCAGAGAAATGCAAATCAAAACAATACTGAATTTCCATCTTACAGGAATCAAAATGGCATACATCAAACACTCAAGAGATAGCACATGCTGGTGAGGATGTGGAAAAAAGGAAACACATCTTCATTGCTGGTGGCGGGTGCAAACTTGCACAGCCTCTTTGCAAGACATTTTGGTGGTTTCTCAATACGCAGCTATACCACTCCTGGACATATACCCAAAAGATTCTCCAACATTCCACAAAGGCACTTACTTGCTCAACTGACTTTATAGCAGCTTCATTTGTAATAGCCAGATACTGGAAACAATTTCTTCTTTGACTTAAAGAATCTCCTACTTTATGCTAGCCCATCAGCTTTGGTTGCCTGCCATTATGCTCCAAAATAAATAAAAAAATAAGTAAGTAAGTAAGTAAGTAAGTAAGTAAGTAAATAAATAAAATATTGTTATGAGACTGAATTTATTTGATTAGAAGGATTAGTTAAAATGATTAAAGATCTTTGTAGCCCAATGCTCAAGCCATCCAATATTGGTCCTTCACTTTTTAGCAGCTCTTAGTGGCAACCTATTTGGTTCTACAAAACATTTGTGTAGTTAGAGACCTTATTATTTATTGCTAAAATCTTTTTGTCTCTCATTATGAATTCAAGGCAGGAACATGCAAACATTATAGATATATAGATGATATAGATATAGATATAGATTAGAGATAGAGATAGAGATAGAGATATATAGATAGATGATATAGATAGATGATATAGATATAGATGATATAGACTTAGATACAGATATAGATATATAGATATGCCAAAAAACAGAAGTATTAGTCAAATTCCTGTTGCTGAATAGAAGTCAATTATTCATTTTGTTGCTGTGCTAAAGGAAGTAGTTAAGAGAAAAAGTTAGCCTAGATAAACATTTAAAATGAATCAAATCAAATGTTTAGGCAATATTATTCACCCTAGTATGTGAAAAATAAGAAATTATATACTCATTATTCTTTGCTAAAAAAGCAATAAAACTGAAGTTTATGCTATAAAGTTATATTTATATGAAAGCATACCATCTAAGAACACATTCTTTTTTAATTTTCTAGATAATCTCAGGGCAAATAATGAGAATTTTTTATCCCTTCCATTCTCCATTCTAAAGCTGATCCCTTACTCATCCATCTGCTTATCTAACTCTGGCTCCAGAAGCGTCTCAGTAACAACTTTACCATTTTATTTTTTCTTTGTGATAATGGTGTTGGTTGTGAGTACTTGCAATATATTTTCATCTGTCTAGCTTCTTGCAAAACAATCAAAGAAAACCAAGGTTTATTACGACTGCTATACACAATGTTCAAAGTTCCACCACAGTCAATTTTGCCATCCTTTTATATTTACTCACAGATTTGAGGTTAAGAAACCTTAACATGTAGGCAGGATGGAGGTAGGGAAAAAAATCTATGGCAAGATGAAAGTTAGTTGCAGAACAAAGCATTTTCCTCTTTGTCAATAAACACTTTAAATACAAAAGAGCCACTGATCTGCAATCAAGGTCCTGTCTCAGTCCATGCTGAGTCAATAAGCTTTATATGGAAGCAGTAGATTTTAGAAACATAAAAGATAATAATGTGGTACAAGTGGAAAGACTAAAACTGAACCAGTAAGGAAAGCAGCGCCTGAAAAACCCAACATTGACAGTATCTATGTATGTGAAACACTCTTTGGGAAATTATCCAGTTTTGTAAGATTCAATATCTAAGTAAGCATCTCAAGCTTTATTGATTTTAAAATGCATGCATATTCATGGATATAAGGTAATTGAACATATGTTATATATTCTGTATATATCCCATACCCTTAATTCCCAAGTTTATCAACTTGTGTGGCTTTTATTTTGTGATTTCAAAATAACATAGTTAGAGCATCAAAGTCTATTTTTATTGGATATATTCTATATTTACAATTCATTTCCCTTTTTCTGGTTCCCCGCCCGCCAAAGGTCCCACATGCCCTTTTCCCTCCCCCTGCTCCCTCTTCCACCCCTTCCCTCTTCTCTGTTTTTGTATTCCCCTACACTGATGCTTTGAATCTTTCTAGCACCAGTGTCCACTCCTTTCTTCTTGTCAGACATCATTTGCTATGTGAATTGTGTCTTTGGTGTTCCAATATTCTAGGCTAATATCCACTTGTCAGTGACTGAATACCATGGGTATTCTTTTGAGACTGGGTTACCTCACTTAGTATGATGTTCTCCAGCTATATCCATTTCTCTAAGAATTTCATGAATTCATTGTTTCTAGTGGCTGAATAGCAATCCATTGTGTATATATACCACATTTTTTGTATCCATTCCTCCATTGAGGGACATCTGGCTTCTTTCCAGCTTCTGGCTATTATAAATAAGGCTGCTATTAACATAGTGGAGCATGTATCCTTCTTGCATGCTGGGGAATCTTCTGGGTATATTCCCAGGAGTGGTATAGCTGGGTCCTCTGGATGTATCATGTCCAGTTTTCTGAGGAACCGCCAGACTGATTTCCAGAGTGGTTGTACCAGCTTGCAGTCCCACCAGCAGTGGAGGGTCTATTTTTAACAAACACTTTGTCTTTCATAGCTTTGCCCTCTTATTGAAAGGTTTCTACAAATACATCCACATCAGTGCCTCTACATCTGTGGTTTAGGGAATATCTTGGATGAGGAATATCTTGGATGTGTGAGCAGGGGACATGGGAGGCGACATAAAGAGGGTGCTGAGAGGTGATAGGAGGAGAATAATAAGCAGAAAGTAACTTAATTCTATTTCAATAAAAACATTGAAACCTTTTTCTAACAATTCAACCCTCATTTTCTCTCATCACAGCTTGACATGGAGGTGTTCCAGAATATTCTTTACAAATGTCTGTCTGGCATACTCCTCCAATTTACCAGGAAAAGAATTATTCTAACCAGTGATTCTATATTAATTTCTTAAGGACAGAATTGATACTGCATTATAATATTAATAAACACTTGCTAACATTTGATTCTAACATTATTAAGTCCTTTGACAGAATGGAAACCATAAGCATTCACTCTTACCACGTGCTTTTAAAAAGGGAACAGTCTCTTTACTTCTGGGAACACTTTTGTTTTCTAGAACCACTGGGTTTGTGATCAGCTTCTATTTATATACCCAGAAGGAAATTCCCATTGTCTTCTGTGAAGGTAGAGGGAAGATAAGAATTCATAGAAGGCTACTGACCACTGAGTCTCCTAGTTTTTAATAAGGTATTCTGGATTGTTTCCCACCTGACTCCCAAGAATAAAGCAAGAGTATGTCTCCACAAGAACTCTACTGTTAACCACAAAATACAGAATGTGTTCATAAATCCCACATTTGCCACTTTTTCAAATTAAAAAAAAATCCAGATTCCACTTTAAGCATGAGAAAGTTTGCTAAGTATAAAATAGCAGTCCCTCCCCCTTGCACGATCAATATGGATTCTATGTATTGAAGCATTAACTTAGTTCAAATTACTATCTCTTATAGGACTATCTTTTAGAATGTCAAATAAAATGTACCATTTAAGAATGACTGATAAGTCATAATTTTGTATTTAATGTATAAAACTTTAAACAACTGCATTTGAATACTGTTCTGTTTCATATACCTCACTCTACCTTTCTTTTTATGGTGGAAATTAGCAATTGCTGCATAATTCTTATGTAGTTCACACTTGAATTGGAATTTTGAAATGTTTTCAGATGATTTATGCTATAATATAAAGTTGAAGAAGAAAAAAAGAAGTATAAAGAACTGGAAAGTTTAAAAAATTAGTTTGAAATAAAGTTGCTCAGTGTCTGCTTTATTGACTCATGGTGTTTAATTTGTTTAAAAAAATCATGTAATGAAATAATCACACATACAAGAAGCAACATTGAGTATCTGCATCTCACTTTGGTTTCTAGATCCTTATTTTCAAGTCTAATCCTCTCATACATACCTATTTCTACACATTTCTACTAGTGTGTGAAATGTTTTACAACATCAGTTTGGCAAACAATATCTAAAGATTTGTTAATAGATCCAGTATTTGATTCATGCACTTTCTTTATAAAAATTCAGGTGAATAATTGAACTATATAAAGGAAGTAGCATTTGCTATTTCTATAAGCATTGGTGCATGTGTTTCACACCATACATTTATTAAATGCCTTCACTGTTATATCTGGACTTCATCAATTTTATTTAGACTGCCAGTTATTTGTTACTTATGTCCTGGAAAATTAAAGATAAGAGGAGAGAGAGGGGGGAGGAGTAGAAAGGGAGAGAAGATGGAAAATGAGGACAAGAAAAGAAGTGAAACAGGGAGAGGGGGAAAAAGTCAGTCATTTTTTTCTGTGTGGGAATCTCTGGGTATTAAACACATTGCCTTGATCACACAAACCATCTACCCCCACAATCACTGATACCCCCAGACAACATAGGTCATTCCAACCTTAAATTAACTCCCTAGATAGTTTGTTGGCTACAAATAAACTGAAAACTTTAAATTAGTTTTAAGTTTGATTACATAGAAAACATGCAGAGCAGGGGTCTATGATCAAGGGAAACCCAGTAAACTTTATAGAGACCCAGTCTTCTAAAGGAGACACCACTTTTGCTTTCAACTTTGTGGGCATTTCAAGCTTGATGAAAGAAGGTAAGTCTAAATAAAATCTAAGCAAAGTATGCATGTCTCTTTTGCTTGTGCAGATAGAAAAATCGAAGAGTAAAATGAAAAATGAAGTAGTTTTATAAGCATGTATCAATGAAGAGAACAGAAAAACTACTGTTAGTCAATTTAATGATGCTTTTAATACCTTTATAATGCCTTTAATATCTTCATAATGCCTAAGAGTATCTCTAATAAAAGAAGCTAGGTTATCATTTTAATACACTCAATAGTCCCAATTATGTATTGCCTGGAAATCATACATATCACCATGGATAGGACTCTACATGTAGATTTGAGCCATGGAATGATTATAAAAACATTTATTGATTCCACAAACATGTATTGAACATCTACTATGTCAAAGACTCAGTGAATTAAATGACAAATTAACAGACATAAAGCTTGCACTCAAATACTTTAGACTCTCCTAAGGGATATTGGATAGCAAAAACACAACAGGAATAAAGTGTGTTATAAATAGAGTCATAAAAGCTCATTACCCAGAATAGTAAATTGGCTATGCCAATGCCTCCCCTCCTTGTGTGTGTGTTTGTGTGTGTGTGTGTGTGTGTGTCTGTCTGTCTGTATTGCTCTTTCTGTAAACTTCCATTTATTGTTTTAGTGAAAATCAGTTTTACATATAATACATATGCTAATAATTAGGTACCCCCTGAGCACTCTTAAGACCTTTCCAAACTCGTATACAACTGCACACCTTTGTTCTCCCTCCTTGAAAATAAGCAAGCAACAAAGAAAATAAACCAGGTTTAAAAAGTTAAAATATACACAAAACCCCAAATTCACACACATGCATGCACGTGTGTACACACACACACACACACACACACACACACACACACCACAGCCAAAAGGCAAAATACAAATAAAAATGCAGTTGCAGTCATATAAAAATACAAACTTAGGTGTAATGTGTGCTTTAAGCTTTAGTAAGGTTTCTTTTATGAATGAGGGTACACTTGCATTTGGAGCATAGATGTTCAGTGTTGAGAGTTCTTCTTGGTGTATTCTTCCTTTGACTAGCAAGAAGTGACCTTCTGAGTCTCTTTTGATGACTTTAGGTTGGAAGTCAATTTTATCTGATATTAGAATGGCTACTCCAGCTTGTTTCCTGAGACCATTTGCTTGTAAAATTGTCTTCCAGCCTTTTACTCTAAGGCAGTGTTTGTCTTTAACACTGAGATGTGTTTCTTGTATGCAGCAAAATGTAGGGTCCTGTTTCCTTATCCAGTCTGTTAATCTATGTCTTTTTATTGGGGATATGAGTCCATTGATGTTAAGAGATATTAAGGAATAGTAATTATTACCTCGAGACATTTTTGAAATTTTATTTATTTATTTATTTATTTATTTATTTATTTATTTTCATATTTGAGAGGTTATCTTCTTTTGGGTTTGATGAGAGGAGGTTTCTATATTGCTTCTTCCCGGGTGTAATTTCTCTCCTTGTGTTGGTGTTTTCCCCCTATTATCCTTTGTAGGGCTGGATTTGTGGAAAGATATCTTGCAATTTTGGTTTTGTCATGGAATACCTTGATGTCTCCATCTATGGCGATTGAGAGTTTTGCTGGGTAAAGTAGTTTTGGTTGAAATTTGTGTTCTCTTAGAGTTTGCATGATATCTGCCCAGGATCTTCTAGCTTTCATGGCCTCAGGTGAGAAGTCTGGTGTTATTCTGATAGGTCTTCCTTTATATGCTACTTGTCCTTTTTCTCTTGCTGCCTTTAATATTCTTTCTTTGTTTAGTACATTTGGAGTTTTAATTATTATGTGACGGGATGTATTTCTGTTCTGGTCCAGTCTGTTTGGTGTTCTATAGGCTTCTTGTATATTCATGGGCATCTCTCTCTTTAGGTTGGGGAAGTTTTCTTCCATAATTTTGTAGAAGATATTTGCTGGCCCTTCAACTTGTAAATTTTCACTCTCATCTATACCAATAATCCTTAGGTTTGGTGTTCTCATTGTGTCCTGGATTTTCTGGATGTTTTGGGTTACAACCTTTTTGCATTTAGTATTTTCTTTGACTGTTGAATCAATGGTATCTTCGGCTTCTGAGATTCTGTCTTCTATCTCTTGTATTCCATTGTTGATATTTGCATCTATGGCCCCTGATTTCTTCCCCAGGTTTTCTATCTCCAATGTTGTCTCCCTCTGTGATTTCTTAGTTGTTTCTACTTCTATTTTTAGTACCTGGATGGATATGCCTAGATCTTTCCCTTGCTTGATTATGTTTTCATGTATTTCTTTAATAGATTTTTGTGTTTCCTCTTTCATAGCTTCTACTTGTTGGCCCACGTTCTTCTGTATTTCTTTAAGTGATTTTTGTCTTTCTTCCTTATTGTCTTCTTCTTTTTGATCCATCTTCTCCTGAATTTCTTGAAGTGATTTTTGTATTTGCCTTGTAAAGGCTTCTAACTTTTGATCCATTTTCTCCTCTAATTCTTTATGAGATTTTCTATGTGTTCAGCTCCCAGCATCCTGACCAGTGATTGTTTATCCAAGTCTTGTTTTTCTGGTGTTTTAGGGTATCCAAAGCACACATTACACCTAACACAATAATTGTGGGTGACTTCAACACTCCACTCTCCTCAATGGACCGATCAGGAAAGCAGAAACTAAACAGGGACACAGTGAAACTAATTGAAACTTCGGACAAATTGGATTTAACAGATATATATAGAACATTTCATCCTAAAGCTAAAGAATATATCTTTTTCTCAGCACCGCATGGTACCTTCTCCAAAATTGATCATATAATTGGTCACAAGACAGATGTCAACAAATACAAGAAGATCAACCTAATCCCATGCCTCCTATCAGATCACCATGGAGTAAGAGTGGTCTTCAATAGCAACAAAAACAACAGAAAGCCCACATACACATGGAAACTAAGCAATACTCTACTCAATGACACCTTGGTCAAGGAAGAAATAAAAAAAGAAATCAAAGACTTTTTAGAATTCAATGAAAATGAAGGTACAATCTACCCAAATCTATGGGACACAATGAAAGCAGTGCTAAGAGGAAAACTCATAGCTCTAAGTGCATCCAAAAAGAAACTGGAGAGAGCATACACTAGCAGCTTAATGGCACACCTTAAAGCCCTGGAAGAAAAACAAGTTAATTCACCCAGGAGGAGTAGAACACAAGAAATCATCAAACTCAGGGCTGAAATCAATCAAGTAGAAACAAAGAGAACCATACAAAGAATCAACAAGACTAGGAGCTGGTTCTTTGAGAAAATCAACAAGATAGATAAACCCTTAGCCAGACTAACCAAAGGACACAGAGACAGTATACAAATTAACAAAATTAGAAATGAAAAGGGAGACATAACAACAGAAACTGAGGAAATTCAAAAGATCATCAGATCCTACTACAAAGGTCTATACTCAAAACAACTGGAGAATCTGGAGGAAATGGACAATTTCCTAGACAGATACCAAATACCAAAATTAAATCAGCATCAAGTAGATCAACTAAATAGTCCCATAACCCCTAAAGAAATAGAAGGGGTTATAGAAAGCCTCCCAACCAAAAAAAGTATGGGACCAGATGGTTTTAGTGCAGAATTCTACCAGACCTTCAAAGAAGACTTAACACCAATACTTTTCAAACTATTCCACAAAATAGAGACAGAAGGGACACTGCCCAACTCATTCTTCGAAGTCACAATTACACTAATACCTAAACCACAAAAAGATCCAACAAAGAAAGAGAACTACAGACCAATTTCTCTTATGAATATCGATGCAAAAATACTAAATAAAATTCTTGCCAACCAAATCCAAGAGCACATCAAAACGGTCATTCACCATGATCAAGTAGGCTTCATCCCAGGGATATAGGGATGGTTCAATATACGGAAATCCATCAATGCAATCCACTACATAAACAAACTAAAAGAAAAAAACCACATGGTCATCTCATTAGATGCTGAAAAAGCATTCGACAAAATTCAGCATCCTTTCATGCTAAAAGTCTTGGAAAAAGCAGGAATTCAAGGCGCATACCTAAACATAGTAAAAGCAATCTACAGCAAACCAGTAGCCAACATCAAAATAAATGGAGAGAAACTTGAAGCATTCCCACTAAAATCAGGGACTAGACAAGGCTGCCCTCTCTCTTCATATCTTTTCAATATAGTACTTGAACTTCTAGTGAGAGCAATTAGACAACATAAGAAAGTCAAAGGGATACAAATTGGAAAGAAAGAAGTCAAACTATCATTATTTGCAGATGATATGATAGTTTACTTAAGCAACCCAAATAACTCCACCAGAGAACTTCTGCAGCTGATAAACAACTTCAGCAAAGTGGCTGGTTATAAAATTAACTCAAGCAAATCAATAGTCTTTTTGTACTCAAAGGACAAGCAGGCTGAAAAAGAAGTTAGGGAAATAACACCCTTCACAATAGCCACAAACAACATGAAGTACCGTGGCATAACTCTAACCAAACAAGCGAAAGATCTGTAAGACAGGAACTTCAAGTCCTTGAAGAAAGAAATCTAAGAAGACCTCAGAAGATGGAAAAATATTTCTTGCTCCTGGATTGGCAGGATCAATATAGTAAAAATGGCCATCTTGCCAAAAGCAATATACAGATTCAATGCAATCCCCATCAAAATCCCAACTCAATTCTTCATAGATCTAGAAAGAGCAATTCTCAAATTCATCTGGAGCAACAAAAAACCCAGGATAGCTAAAACTATTCTCAACAATAAAAGGACTTCTGGAGGATTCAATATCCCTGACCTTAAGCAATACTATAGAGCAATTGTGTTAAAAACTGCATGGTATTGGTACAGCAACAGGCAAGTAGATCAATGGAATAGGATTGAAGACCCAGAAATTAACCCACAGACTTATGGTCACTTAATCTTTGATAAAGGAGCCACAAACATCCCGTGGAATAAAGATAGCCTTTTCAACAAATGGTGCTGGCTCAACTGGAGGTCAACATGCAGAAGAATGTGAATTGACCCACTCTTATCTCTTTGCACTAAGATCAACTCCAAGTGGATCAAGGACCTCCACATAAAACCAGACACACTGAAACTATTAGAAAAGAAACTTGGGAAGACCCTGGAGGACATGGGCACAGGTGTCCTGAACAGAACACCAATAGCTTACACACTAAGACCAAGAATTGACAAATGGGACCTCATAAAATTACAAAGTTTCTGCAAGGCAAAGGACACTGTCAGAAGGACAAAATGGCAACCAACAAAGTGGGAAAAGATCTTCACCAACCCCACATCCGACAGAGGGCTAATATCCAATATATAGAAAGAACTCAAGAAGTTAGACCCCAAAGAACCAAATAACCCTATCAAAAAATGGGGTACAGAGCTAAATAAAGAATTTTCACCAGAAGAAATTCTGATGGCCAAGAAACACCTTAAGAGATGTTCAACATCATTAGTCATTAGGGAAATGCAAATCAAAACAACCCTGAGATTCTACCTCACACCAGTAGAATGGCTAAGATTAAAAACTCAAGAGACAACAAGTGCTGGCGAGGATGTGGAGAAAGAGGAACACTCCTCCACTGTTGGTGGGATTGCAAAATGGTAAAACCGCTCTGGAAATCAGTTTGGAGGTTCCTTAGAAAATTGGGCATGTCACTTCCAGAGGACCCTGGCATACCACTCCTTGGCATATACCCAGAGTATCCCCTGCACACAATAAAGACACATGCTCCACTATGTTTATAGCAGCCTTGTTTATAATTGCCAGAAATTGGAAGGAGCCCAAATATCCCTCAAAGGAGGAATGGATACAGAAAATGTGGTATATTTATACAATGGAATACTACTCAGCAATTAAAAATAATGAATTCATGCAATTTGGAGGTAAATGGTTAGACATGGAAAATATCATACTGAGTGAGTTAACCCAATCACAAAAGAATACACATGAAATGCATTCACTGATAAGTGGATATTAATGAGCCCAGAAGCCCTAAATACTCAAGGCACAATTAGCAAGTCAAATGATTCCCAAGAAGAAGAAAGGAGAGGACCCTGGGCCTGTAAAGATTGGATCCAGTTTTGTAGAGAAACCATGGGGGGAGGGGGAATGATTGGGGAATAGTTGGGGGGGAGAGGAGTTATGGGACATATAGTGGGGGGGAACTGGGAAAGGGGAAAGCCTTTGGAATGTAAACATAGAATATAGAAAATAAAAATTAAAAAAAAATACAAACTTAGAAGCCATAATATAAAGAAAGAACCCAGGAATGTCTGAAGAAACACACCAGCCACCTGCTGTGGGTACCACTACAATGAATGGCAAGTGTGTGATGGAGAGATGGGAAAGAAGTAGTACAAGACAGAGAGATAGAAAGTGAAGCTGTGGAGAAAGGTGAGACTAGAGACTACACAGTGGTGATAAAGAAAGAGATATGAAAAGACCTTGGAGCACATGAAAGGAACAGTCCTACATATCCAAAGCTGTAGCATCTCCAGGATGAAGGGCAACAAGATATCCCAGAGGAATTCCTATGTGGATCCAGTATTGATACCGTGGCAGAATCTAGAAGCCTTGAAAAAGACCAAATAATTATTGCAATGAATATTTACCAATAAAGATGTGTGGATACAAGAGTATCTTGGGTGACATGCTGTGTCACACTACAGCTTCTACAGCAAGATATTTTTTCCAACTTATTTTATTCTATCTTGCCTGGGGAGGTTGCAAGGGTAGAGAGCAGGTAAACAATTTTAAAAAATAAACCATAATAATATACAAGCAAAAGAATCGTAAGACAAAAAAACAGTTTTACTAAAATAATACAAATGTCTATAACAATAGCATTGAGTTCATTTTGTGTTGGCCATCTATTGTTGGGGAAAGGACCTACACATAAATATGACTAATATCCGCAATGAAACTATATTGGAAAAAAACTAGATTTGTCCTTTGCAAATGGATGTCAGTTGGAGATAGCTCTTTTTTCTTCACTTTTTCCTTTCTGTACTGGAACTACATTTGGCTTGGACATTTTCAGACCCTGTGATTCCTTTACAGTCTCTGCGAGTATATGTGGACCAATACTGTGTGCCTGGAAGACATGGGTATGTTGCTGTTATATACTCCCACTGTCTCTTGCTGTCTTTCTTTTTTTTTTTTTATTTGATATACTTTTTGTTTACATTTCAAATGATTTACCCTTTGCTGTATCCCTGCTCCCAAAAGTCCCATAAGCCCTCTTCACTCCCCCTCTTCCCCTATCTACCCCTTCTCACTTCCCTGTTCTGGTAGTCCCCTACACTGCTGCACTGAGCCCTTCCAGAACCAGGGGCCACTCCTTCCTTCTTCTTGGACATCATTTGATATGTGAATTTTGTCTTGGGTATTCCAACCTTCTAGGCTAATATCTGCTTATCAGTGAGTGCATACCATGAGTGTTCTGAGACTGGGTTACCTCACTTAGGATGATGTTCTCCAGATCCATCCATTTCTCTAAGAATTTCATGAATTCATTGTTTCTAATGGTGGAATAGTATTCCATTGTGTATATAAACCATATTTTTTGTATCCATTCTTCCATTGAGGGACAACTCGCTTCTTTCCAGCTTCTGGCTATTTTAAATAAGGCTGCTATGAACATAGTGGAGCATGTATCCTTATTACATGCTGGGGAATCCTCTAGGTATGTGTCCAGGAGTGGTATAGCAGGGCTCTCTGGAAGTGTAATGCCCAGTTTTCTGAGGAACCCCCAGACTGATTTCAAGAGTGGTTGTACCATCTTGCAATCACACCGGCAGTAGAGGAGTGTTTTTCTTTTTCCACATCCTCGCCAACACCTGCTGTCTCCTGAGTTTTTAATCTTAGCCATTCTGACTGGTGTGAGGTGGAATCTCAGGGTTGCTTTGATTTGCATTTCCCTAATGACTAAAGATGTTGAACATTTCTTAAGGTGCTTCTCAGCCATTCGAAATTCTTTGTTTAGCTCTGTACCCCATTTTTAATAGGGTTATTTGGTTTTCTGGGGTCTAACTTCTTGAGTTCTTTGTATATATTGGATATTAGCCCTCTGTCAGATATAGGGTTGGTGACGATCTTTTCCCAATTTGTTGGTTGCCGTTTTGTCTGATTGACAGTGTCCTTTGCCTTACAGAAACTCAGGATCAAATAGATCATTTAAACAGTTCCATAATCCCTAAAGAATTAGAAGGGGTCATAGAAAGTCTTCCAAGCAAAAAAAAAAAAAAAAAAAAAAAAGCACAGGACCATATGGTATTAGTGCAGAATTCTATCAGACCTTCAAAGAAGACCTAACACCAATACTCTTCAAACTATTCCACAAAATAGAAACAGAAGGAACACTACCCAACTCATTCTCCAAAGCCAGAGTTAAGCTGATATGAAAACCACACAAAGGTCCAACAAATAAAGAGAACTTCAGACAAATTTTCCCTTATGAACATTGATGCTAAAATACTCAATAGAATTCTTGCCAACTGATTCCAAGAACATATCAAAATGATCATTCACCATGATCAAGTATGCTTCATCCCGGGGATGCAGGGGTGGTTCATTATATAGAAATCCATCAATGTAATCCACTACATAAACAAACTGAAAGAAAAAAAACCACAGGGTCATTTCATTAGATGCTGAAAAAGTATTTGACAGAATTCAGCATCCTTTCATGCTAAAAGTCTTGGAAAGAACAGGAATTCAAGGCCTATAGCTAAGCATAGTAAAAGCAATATACAGCAAACAGGTAGCCAGCATCAAACTAAATGGAGAGAAACTTAAAGCAATCCCACTAAAATTAGGGACTAGACAAGGCTGCCCTCTCTATATATATCTTTTCTATATAGTACTTTGAAGTTCTAACTACAGCAATTAGACAACATAAGGAGATCAAAGGGATACAAATTGGAAAGGATAAATGGGACCTCATAAAATTATAAAGTTTCTTGCTGTCTTTCAGCTTCCTCTATGTATTGTGCACTGAGGAGTTCAGTTTACTGAAGATATCCACGTTAGGACTGACTGAAAAAGCTGTATTTTAAGCTTTGACCTTGACAGTTAGAATGTGGTAGGGGAGAGGACCCTGGGCCTGTAAAGATTGGATCCAGTTTTGTAGACCCAGAACAGAGAAATCGTGGAGGGGGAATGATTGGGGAATAGTTGGGGGGGGGAGAGGAATTATGGGACGTATGGAGGGAGGAACTGGGAAAGGGGAAAGCCTTTGGAATGTAAACATAGGATATAGAAAATAAAAATAAAAAAAAGAAATGTTCAAACATCAAAAAAAAATAGAAAAGCATATATTAACTTAGCAGTGAGCACATACACACACACACACACACACACACACACACACACAATCCTAGAAAAACAACAACAAAATGTTGCAGGCCATAGAAAAGTTCAGTTGTTCTGGATCAGGAATGGTCCATATCTTTTGTATCCCACCCGGAGTTGGGCAATTATAAAACTGTGAATGATAATGTTTGCAAGCTGTTTCAAAATGCATGGATTGCAAGATTGAGTGTGATAAAGAAACATTAAAAAAAGTTAACTCAGAGTAATGAGACCAGAATACACTTTACAGAAACCATCCCAGTTGCATGTATATCATACATTTTTCAGGAGTTCAAACGAATAAATTGAGAAAGGTATGTTAGAAGTGACTACCTCATTATGTATTGTATGTTGAAATAATACAATATAAACAGTTCTCAGCTTTCACCAGGTAACAGTTACCTGGACCCTTATTCATGTCTATATTTTATTCAGTGGGAAGGTCTGCCACCCTAACTCTTGTTCCTTAGAATAAACAGCTCCTGCCTTGTTCTTTGTGTCTCATCCTACTGAATAAATTATCCCATGTAGCAGTTTGATTGATGAAGCACAACTTGACTAGTACACAGAAGGCCAATGGCCACAATTTCAGTCTTGAACTCAATCTTCCTTCCAAGGCATGAAAAAAGGCTCCTCCTTGCATCAGATGCAGAGAGAATTGAGATGTGTGTGGTTCTGTTATACTTAATTGGTTAATTATTTACATAGAACTTAATCTGTACAGGAAACATAATGAACTATATTGTTAGATTTTGACTATTCAGACTTATCCAATGGTATGAATGGAATAAACAGAATATAGAAGGAGAAAAAACTATCTTGAGGAAATCTTCTATTTGAAACATGAAAAACAGGGCCATTAAGATGGTTCAGTGAGTCAATGAGCTTCAGTCAAGCCAGAAGCTGAAGGATTTATCAGATGTCAGCTCTGGTCACCAATCTTAGAGACAATCCTGGTAAATATTCTGTTGGGTAGTTTAAATGCTGTTCCAGTGGAAGTAAATGTTACCTGAAATTTTTTTCTTGATTTCTTGAAGTACATCACCTATACCAATCTGATATAGATATAATTACATAAGTTGTTAAGAATGTATAATAGTCACATGTATGCATGCATATAACATTCTATTATTCTGAATGTATGTATAGAATTTGGAAAAACTCTAAAAGTAACATTTTAAAGAATTTACTGATAGGCCTTTTTTCATCATTGTCAATGAAACTTTTACTTTGCAGATGGTATTGTCATCTTGGGAGCTTCCTGCTGAATAGATTCACCCATTCTAGCTCTCTCAGAACTCTGGCTTGTTGTATCATCTCAGCTCTTCTGCCTTAACCTACTACCCAAACGAAATGATTTAAACCAGCTTCTCATTGGCTTCTCACTGAATTTCTTTGCTTGGGCTTATAACTAACTTTGGGAATATGTTTTAATCTTCTAGTTCCTACTCATTGTCTGGCTCATTTGTGCCCAGCTTGCTCTCTCTTCAACCTTTCTCTATCAAATGATCCCAGTAAAAATGCCATAAAGTCATGACATATACACACCACACCTCTACTTCTCTCTGTCCTCAAGAGAACTGGCCATTTCTGGTTCTGTAAAATCTTTCTCTGATTCATCACTTTTTTTTTCTGTCCCTCAATTATAGGTCACTTTTGAACAGGGCTGTTTCCTTCTATAAACTAAATATTCCTTCATTGTTAGGGATTAAAGTTGTGTACTAAGGGCATGTGTGTATTAAAGAAGACCATATAAATGTAAAATGCCTTTGGATGTTATCCTATGACTGAATAGCCATGATGCTAAATTAAAATTCTACATATCATAACATTGATAAAAATTTTTTACTCATATTGACTAATGTGGGCCTACACAGATGTATTTCTCTGCATTTGAGATTAAATTCTTATAAATCTTGTAAAAAGACAAATTATTGAGCCAGCACCATTTGTTGAAAAGGCTATCGTTTTTCCACTGGATGTTTTCAGCTCCTTTGTCGAAGATCAATTGGCCATAGATGTGAGGGTTCAATTCTGGGTCTTCGATCCTATTCCATTGATCTGCCTCCCTGTCACTGTACCAATACCATGCAGTTTTTAACACTACTGCTCTATAGTATTGCTTGAGGTCCGGGATATTGATTCCCCCAGAAGTTCTCTTACTGTTGATGATAGTTTTAGCTATCCTGGGTTTTTTGTTATTCCAGATGAATTTGAGAATTGCTCTTTCTAACTCTATAAAGAACTGAGTTGGGATTTTGATGGGGATTGCGTTGAATCTGTATATTGCTTTTGGCAAGATTGTCATTTTAACTATATTAATCCTACTGAAAACATACAGTGGAAAAAAGATAGCCTTTTCAACAAATGGTGCTGGCTCAACTGGAGGTCAACATGCAGAAGAATGAGAATTGATCCACTCTTATCTCCTTGCACTAAGCTCAATTCCAAGTGGATCAAGGACCTCCACATAAAACCAGACACACTAAAACTAATAGAAAAGAAACAGGGGAAGACCCTTGAGGACATTGGCTCAGGGGGAAAATTCCTGAACAGAACACCAATTGCTTATGCTCTAAGATCAAGAATAGACAAATGGGACCTCATAAAATTACAATGTTTCTGTAAGGCAAAAGAGACTGTCAAAAGGACAAATCAGCAACCACCAAATTGGGAAAAGATCTTCACCAACCCCACATCCTACAGAGGGCTAATATCCAATGTATACAAAGAACTCAAGAAGTTAGACCCCAGAAAACCAAATAACCCTATCCAAAAATGGGGTGCAGAGCTAAACAAAGACTTTTTACCCAAAGAAATTCGGATGGCTGAGAAACACCTTAAAAAATGTTCAACATCATTAGTCATTACAGAAATGCAAATCAAAACAACCCTGAGATTTCACCTCACACCAGTCAGAATGGCTAAGATCAAAACTCAGAAGACATCAGGTGTTGGAGAGGATGTGGAGAAAGAGGAACACTCCTCTATTGCTGGTGGGACTGAAAGCTGGTACAACCACCCTGGAAATCAGTCTAGCGATTCCTCAGAAAACTGGACATGATATTTCCGGAGGACCCAGCCATACCACTCCTGGGAATATACCCAGAAGATTCCCCAGCTTGCAATAAGGGTACATGCTCCACTATGCTCATAGCAGCCTTATTTATAATAGCCAGAAGCTGAAAAGAACCCATATGTCCCTCAATGGAGGAATGGATACAAAAAATGTGGTATATATACACAATGGAGTACTATTCAGCCATTAGAAACAATGAATTCATGAAATTCTTAGAGAAATGGATGGAACTGGAGAACATCATACTAAGTGAGGTAACCCAGTCTCAAAAGAATACCCATGGTATGCAATCACTGATAAGTGGATATTAGCCTAGAATCTTGGAACACCAAAGACACAATTCATATACCAAATGATGTCTGACAAGAAGAAAGGAGAGGACACTGGTGCTGGAAAGGATCAAAGCATCATTGTAGGGGAATACAAGAACATGGAAGTGGGAAAGGGTGGAAGAAGGAACAGGGGGAGGGAAAATGGCATGTGGGACTTTTGGGGGACGGCGAACCAGGAAAAGGGAAATGAATTGTAAATATAGAATATATCCAATAAAAAACAGACAAATTATTGAAGGCTAAAATGCAATATAAGAACTAAAGCTTACTAAGTTGGAGTGTCTAAATAAAGTAAAATCTTATATAATCTTAGTAAAATAAATAATTGAGTATTTGTGTGTAATATTTTATGCTACTTTTTATCATTATAAACTACAGATATGATTTTAAATTGTAAACTACAGAGAAGTAACATTTTTAATACATGGCCAACCATTCATGGAACAAATGAAGACTAATATTAAACTAAGTGTTATGACCTTGACATTATGAGTAATCTCTTTTATACCTGTAATCTCAAATTATTGTTTGTTAAATTAAATAGAAATGTATTTCTTCATTTTCAAGGAAGCCAAACTGTAGGATGTAAGAATACTTAGAACTGGTGATATAAGAAGTGAGGGCATTTTTGTTTAAAGGTTCACATACAGCTTTCTCTTTGATGCCTAGGGGATCCATTCTAGGAAGGCATTTGAGTATGCATCTTGCCTTAGTGTGAAGTGGAGCTGCATGTCCATGATGAGAAGAAAGTGGGCTTTTATTGTTAATTATCAGGCTGGTTTTAGTATCATTTCAATGAACTGTTTATTGGCAATACAAGTGTTATATGTAGATTACTTTGTTTCCTGACAGTTTTTTTCTAAAGGGGGTGAAAGTTCTGGACATACCAAAAGCAGGTAAAAAAAATACCACTTAATTATAACATTAAGGTCTTCAATAACATTATAAAAATGCAATTTAGGCTACAATCACTATAAATTTGTAACATTTTATGAGCTGTTGTTCTGTTACAAGGCTAAACAGCACAATTGCTTTATATACTTACTTGTATATACATGTGTAAACATGTACACACACCAACACATGGTGAGAGATAAACACACATTCATATATATATTTAATATAAAGATTGGATCATTCATTATATGTATTATCCATTGTGCATACTAAACTCCAACTGAAAAGGCAATATTCATTTCAGAGTTAGTTAATAAATCATTTTCTGTTGTTTTAAACATGGTGATTTGTCATTCAGTCCCAGAGCAGAGTGTGCTTGAAATTTTCATAAGGAGGGAGTTTTGTTCTAGATTAAAGCTCACTCCCTTCAGCCAGCCAAGCAGTCTGGCACTGGAACAGTTAACTCCAGGCTCATTATTACATTCGAATAAATTTATTTTCCATTCTGTCAAGTGGTAATGCCCAATCCATGCATATTTATTTTTCATTATTTCTTTGAGAACTTTATATATTGTGTTTTGATGAAAACCACTCTAACTTTTCCCAGATCCTTTGATACTAACCAAACTTTGACACTTTGACAACTTCTTGAATTTTTGGTATATGTCGGATATTAGCCCTCTAATGGAAGTAGGATTAGTAAAGATCTTTTCCCAGTCTGTTGGTTGCCATTTTATCCTACTGACAGTGTCCTTTTCCTTATAGAAGCTTTGCAATTTTATGAGGACTTATTCATCTAGTTTTGATCTTAGAGCCTAAGCCATTGGTGTTCTCTTCAGGAAAATTTTCCCTGTACTCATGTGTTCCAGGCCCTTTCTCACTTTCTCTTCTGTTAGTTTCAATGTATCTGATTTTATGTGGAGGTCCTTTATCCACTTGGATTTGAGCTTTATACAAGGAGATAAGAATGGATCAATTTGCACTCTTCTAAATACTAACCTCCAGTTGAACCAGAACCATTTGTTGTAAATGCAGTCCTGTTTTCAAAGATCAAGTAAACATGGATGTGTGGGTTCATTTCTGGGTCTTCAATTCTATTCCATTGATCTACCTGCCTGTCTTGGTAACAATACCATACAATTTTTTATGTCTACCATTTTTTCTATATAATTTGTTTACATTCCAAAGGATTTCCCCTTTCCCAGTTCCCCCCTCACCATATGTCCCATAAGTCCTCTTCCCCCCCCATTCCCCAATCACCCCCAACCCTTTCTCTGTTCTGGTACTCTCCTGCAAAACTGGAACCAGTCTTTCCGGGACCAGTGTCCTCTCCTTCCTTCTTCTTGGGAATCATTGGATTTGCTAATTGTGCCTTGAGTATTCAGAGCTTCTGGGCTCATTAATATCCACTTATCGGTGATTGCAATTCATGTGTATTCTTTTGTGATTGGGTTAACTCACTTAGGATGATATTTTCCAGATCCAACCATTGGCCTACAAATTGCACGAATCATTATTTTTGATTGCTGAGTAGTATTCCATTGTATAAATATGCCACATTTTCTGTATCCATTCCTCCTTTGAGGGCTCCTTCCAGTTTCTGGCTATTATAAATGAGGCTGCTATGAACATAGTGGAGCACATGTCTTTATTGCATGCAGGGGAATCCTCTGGTTATATGCCCAGGAGTGGTATGACAGGGTCCTCTGGAAGTGTCATGCCCAATTTTCTGGAATTCGAACCTCCAGACTGATTTCCAGAGTGGTTGTACCATCTTGCAATCCCACCAACAGTGGAGGAGTGTTCCTCTTTCTCCACATCCTTGCCAGCACCTGTTGTCTCTTGAGTTTTTAAACTTAGCCATTCTGACTGGTGTGAGGTGGAATCTCAGGGTTGTTTTGATTTGCATTTCCCTGATGACTAATGATGCTGAACATCTCTTAAGGTGCTTCTCAGCGATCTGAATTTCTTCTGGTGAAAGTTCTTTGTTTAGCTTTGTTCCCTATTAAATTACCATACAGTTTTTAATCACTCTTGCTCTTGAGTCAGGGATGGTGATTCTCCCCAGAAGTTCTTTTTAGTTTTGAGAATAGTTTTCCTATCCTGGGCTTTTTGTTATTCCAAATGAATTTGCAAATTGCTCTTTCTAACTCTGTGAAGAATTGACTTGGAATTTTGATGAAGACTGCATTGGATCTGTAGATTTCTTTCAGCAAGATGACCATTTTTACTATATTAATCCTGCTAATCCATGAGCATGGGAGAACTTTCCATCTTCTGAGATCTTTGATTTCTTTCTTCAGATACTTGAAGTTCTTGTGATACAGGTTCTTTCATTTGCTTGGTAAGAGTAAGACCAAGGTATTTTATATAATTTGTGACTATTGTGAAGGGAGTTGTATCTCTAATTACATTCTCAGCCTGTTTATCCTTTGAGTAGAGGAAGGCTACTCTTTTGTTTGAGATAATTTATATCCGGCCACTGCTGAAGTTGTTTATCAGGTTTAGTTCTCTGGTGGAATTTTTGAGGTCTCTTGAGTATACTATCACATCATCTGCAAATAGTGATATTTTGAATTCTTCCTTTACAATTTGTATCCCCTTGACCTCCGTTTTTTGTCTAATTACTCTATATACAACATTGAGGAGTGTATTTAATAGGTAGGGAGAGATAGGGCAGCCTTGACTTTAGTGGGATTGCTTCAACTTTCTCTTCATTTAGTTTGATGTTGGCTACTGGTTTGCTATGTATTGAATTTACTATGTTTAGGTATGGGCCTTGAATTCCTCATCTTTCCAATACTTTTATCATGAAGGGGTATTGAATTTTGTCAAACACTTTCTCAGCATTAAATGAGATGATCATGTGTTTTTTTCCTTTTAGTTTCTTTTTATAGAGAGGATTATGTTGATGGATATCCATTCATTGAACCATACCTACATCTCTAGGATAAAGCCAACTTAATCATGATGGATGATTGCTTTGATGTGTTCTTGGATTCGGTTTGTGAGAATTCTATTGAGTATTTTTGAATCAACATTCATAAGGGAAATTGGTCTGAAGTTTTCTTTCTTTGTTGGGTCTTTGTGTGATTTTGGTATCAGCACAACTGTCACTTCATAAAACAAATAAGAGTTTTCCTTCTGTTTCTAGTTTGTGGAATAGTGTAAAGAGAATTGGTATTAGGTCTTCTTTGAAAGTCTGATAGAATTCTGAATTTAACCCACCTGGTTCAGGGCTTTGTTTGGTTTGGAGAATTTTAATAACTGCTTCTATTTCCATAAGGATTATGGGACTTTTTGGATGGTTTATCTGATCCTGATTTAACTTTGGTATTGGATATCTATCTAGAAAATTGTCCATTTCATCTAGATTTTCCAGTTTGTTGAGTGTAGGCTTTTGTAGTAGGATCTGATGATTTTTTTTAACTTCCGCAGTTTCTGTTGTTATATCTTCCTTTTCATTTCTGATTTTCTTAATTTGGATACTGTTTCTGAGCCCTCTGGTTTGTATTGCTAAGCGTTTATCTATCTTGTTGAATTTCTCAAAAAAAAAAAAACAGCTTCTGGTTTGATTCTCTGTATAGTTCTTTTTGTTTCTACTTGATTGAGTAGAATCCTGTGTTTGATTATTTCTTGACATCTACTCCTCTTGTGTTTATTTGCTTCTTTTTCTTCTAGAGATTTTAAGTGTGTTGTTATGCTGCTAGTATATGTTCTCTTAAGTTTCTTTTTGGAGGCATTCAGAGCTATGAGTTTTTCTCTTAGCACTACTTTCATTGTGTCCCATAAGTTTGGCTATGTTGTACCTTTATTTTCATTTAATTCTATAAAATCTTTAATTTCTTTCTTTATTTCTTCCTTGAACAAGTTATCATTGAGTAGAACATTGTTCAGCTTCTATATATATGTGTGATTTCTGTTGTTTTTGTTGCTATTGAAGACCAGCCTTAATCTATAGTGACCTGATAGGAGGCACAGGATTATTTCAGTCTCCTTATATCTGTTAAGGTCTGTTTTGTGACTAATTATATGGTAAATTTTGGACAAAGTACTATGAGGTACTGTGAATAAGGTATATTCTTTTTATTTAGGATGAAATCTGTTAAATCCATTTGTTCCATAACTTCTGTTAGTTTCATTTTGTCTCTATTTAGTTTGTGTTTCCATGATCTGTCCATTGATGAGAGTGGGGTATTGAAGTTCCCCACTATTACTGTGTGAGGTTCTTTGAGCTTTACTAAAGTTTCTTTTATGAATGTGGGTGACCTTGCATCTGGAGCATAGATGTTTAGAATTGAGTTTTTCTTAGTAGATTTTTCCATTGATGTGTATGAGGTGTCCTTTCTTTCTTTCTTTCTTTCTTTCTTTCTTTCTTTCAGGAATCACTTTTGGTTGAAAGTTGATTTTATTCAATAATAGAATGACTACTCCAACTTGTTTCTTGGGACCATATTCTTGGAAAATTGTTTTCCATCCCTTTACTGTGAGGTAGTGTCTGTCTTTGATGCTGAGGTGAGTTTACTTTATGCAGCAAAATGCTGTGTCCTATTTATGTATCCAGTCTGTTAGTCTATGTCTTTTATTGAGAAATTGAGTCCATTTAAGTTAAGAGATATTAAGAAAAAGTGATTGTTTCTTTTACCTGTTATTTTTGTTATTAGAGTTAGAATTATGTTTGTGTGGCTATATTCTTTTGGGTTTGTTGAAAGAAGATTACTTTGTCCTTATTCTAGTATATAGTTTCCTTCCTTGTGTTGGAGTTTTACCACTATTATCCTTTGTAACGTTGTATTTATGGAAAGATATTGTGTAAATTTGGTTTTGTCATGGAATATCTTGGTATCTCTATCCATGGTAATTGAGAATTTTGCTCGATTTAGTAGCCTGGGCTGACATTTTTGTTCTCTTAGTATCTGCCCAGGATATTCTAATTTTGTAGTCTCTGGTGAGAAGCCTGGTGTAATTCTGATAGGTCTGCATTTATATATTACTTGACTTTTTTCCCTTACTGAGTTTAATATTCTTTCTTTGTTTTGTACATTTGGATTTTTTTCTGGTCCAGTCTATTTAGAGTTCTATAGGCTTCTTGTATCTTCATAGTCATCTTTTTCTTCAGGTTAGAGAAGTTTTCTTCTATATTTTGTTGAAGATATTTACTGACCTTTTAAGTTGGGAATCTTCACTCTCTTCTATACTTATTATCCTTAGGTTTGGTCTTCTCATTGTGTCCTGGATTTCCTGGATGTTTTAGTTTAGGGGCTAAACTATGACTGTTATGTCAATATTTTCTATGATGTCTTTTGCACCTGGGATTCTCTCTTCTATCTCTTGTATTCTGTTGTTGATGCTTGCATCTATGACTGCTGATGTCTTTCCAAGGTTTTCTATCTCCAGAGTTGTCTCTTGTTGTGATTCTTTAATGTTCCTATTTCCACTTTTATATTCTGGATAGTTTAGTTCAATCCCTTCACCTGTTTGGTTTTATTTTCCTGTAAATCTTTAAGGGATTTTTGTGTTTCTTCTTTAAAGGCTTCTACCCATTTACCTGTGTTCTCCTGTATTTCTTTAAGGGAGTTATTTATGTCCTTTTAAAGTTCTCTATCATCATCATGAGATGTGTTTTTACATCTGAGTCTTGCTTTTCTAGTGAGATAGGGTATCTAGGACTTGCTGTGGTGGGTTCTGATGATGCCAAGTATCTGTTTCTGTTGTTAATGTTCTTATGATTGCCTCTTGCCAGCTGGTTATCTCTAGTGATACCTGTCCTTGCCTTCCATGACTATAGCCTGTCCTTACTGTGATCCTGGTTGTGTCAGAACTCCCCCTAGTCCAGCTGTCTCTGTGATCCTATTATTCTGGGATCCTGTATTCTTGAGATCCTGTGTGTGTCAAAGCTGCTAGGTGTCAAAATATCTCTGGCATCCTGAAGTCCTGATGTGACCTACCTCCTGAGATCCTGTTATGTCAGACCTTCTGGGAGTCAAGCATTCTCTGGGTGTTGCAGGAGTGGGTGGGGAGCCAGAGTCTTGAGTTTGTTCTGGTAACACTGGAAGGAACCTGTGCCTCTGACTAGGCAAGGTTTTGTGATTTCTAGGTTGGGGGGTGTTCCTCAGTTACACTAGGTGTTTGGAAATATGTTGTGTCCTCAATTGTGATCTTGAGTGTGTCAGAGATTCAGTGCTCTTTGGTATTTCTGATTTCCTGAAAGTCATTCTTCCTTTGTAATCCTGTGATCCTGGGTGCTTCAGAGCACCTGGGTCTTGGGCTCTTTCTGTGTGTTGTAAGAGTTGGTGCAGAGCCAATGCCCAAGGTCTGCTCGAGGCACAGATTCAGACCTGAGGAACCCATGCCTCTGGTGGTCTTTCATCTTCTTCTTCTTCTTCTTCATTTTTTATGTCTATAATTTTAATTGGATATATTTTTATTTACATTTCAAATGATTTCCCCTGTCCTGGTTTCTCCCTCCAGAAAGTCCCACAAGCCCTCTTCTCTCCCCCTGTTTCCCAATCAACCCTCTCCAGCTTCCCTGTCCTGGTATTCCCCTACACTACTGCATCAAGCCTTTCTAGGACCAGGGACCTCTCCTTCATTCATCTTGGGCATTGTACTGGCTGGCTTTGTGTGTCAACTTGACACAGGCTGGAGTTATCCCAGAGAATGGAACTTCAGTTGGGGAAGTGCCTCCATGAGATCCAGCTGCGGGACATTTTCTCAATTAGTGATCAAGGGGGAGGGCTCTTTGTGGGTGGTAACATCTCTGGGCTGGTATTCTTGGGTTCTATAAGAGCAGGCTCAGCAAGCCAGGGGAAGCAAGCCAGTAAGAAACATCTCTCAATGGCCTATGCACCAGCTCTTGATTCCTGACCTGCTTGAGATCCTTTAGTGATGAACAGCAGCATAGAAGTGTAAACTCAATAAACCCTTTCCTCCCCAACTTGCTTTTTGTTCATGATGTTTGTGCAGGAATAGAAACCCTGACTAAGATAGGCATCATTTGATATGTGAATTGTTTCTTGGGAATTCTGAGCTTACCTTCAATTTCTTTCTTCAGGCACTTGAAGTTCTTGTCACATAGATCTTTAACTTGCTCAGTTAGAGCTATACCAACATATCTTATATTATTCATGGCTGTTTTAAAAGCTGTTGTTACCCTAATTTCCTTTTTTTGGCACACTTATCTTTTTTTTTTTTTTTTTTTTTTTTTTGTAGAGGACTACTGATTTCTTTGAGTTAATTTTGTATCCAGCCCCTTTGCTGAGAGTGTTTATCAGCTGTTGAAGTTCTCTGGTAGAACTTTTGGGGTCACCTATGTTTACTATCATATTATCTGAAAATAGCAAGACTTTAACTTCTTCCTTTCCAATGTGTATCCCACTTAACTCCCTTAGTTTTCTTATTGCTCTGGCTAAAACTTCAGATATCTTGAGTTAATAGGAAAAGAGTGAGAATCCTTGTCTTGAC
Organism: Apodemus agrarius; assembly: GCA_964023405.1. Taxonomy (NCBI): domain Eukaryota; kingdom Metazoa; phylum Chordata; class Mammalia; order Rodentia; family Muridae; genus Apodemus; species Apodemus agrarius. The sequence goes on along the minus strand of OZ030013.1, from coordinate 33,188,323 downwards.
CCTGAGTTTAGTGGAAATGCTTTGTTTCTCTCCATTCAGTTTAATATTGGATATTAGCATGCTGTATATTGCTTTGCTTATGTTCACAAATATTCCTTTTATCCATGATTTGTTTAATATTTTTAACATGAAATGATCATGAGGTATTTTTTTTAATTTTTATTTTCTATATTCTATGTTTACATTCCAAAGTTCCCCATTTTCCCCCCACCATACATCCCATAATTCCTCTCCCCCCAACTATTCCCCAGTCATTCCTCTCCCCCACAATTTCTCTGTTTGGGGTCTACAAAACTGGATCCAATCTTTGTGTATATAGTTTATCAGACTGATGGATTTTCAGATATTGAACCATCACTGCATTCTCCTGCATTCTCTGAGATGAAGCCTACTTGATCAGGATCATGATGTATGACATGTCTGTTGTGTTCTTGTTATCAATTTATGAGTATTTTATTGAATATTTTGCATCAAATTTCATAAGAGAAATGGCTCTGTAGTCCTCTTTCTTTGTGGAGTTTTTGTGTGGTTTAGGTATCCCAGTTACTGTGATTCATGGAATTGGCAGTATTCTGTTGTCTGTTGTTTTTATTTTGTGGGATAGGTTGAGAAGTATTGATATTAGCTCTTCTTTTAAAGTCATGTAAAATTCTGCTCTAAAACCATTTGACTCTGGGGTTTTTTTGGAGGGTGGAGACTTAATAATTGCTTCTCTTTCTTTAGGGTTTATAAGGCTGTTTAAATAGGTTAGTGATCTTGACTTAACATTGGGAAGTGCTGTCTGTCTAGAAAATCATGCATTTCGTTAAGATTTTTTCCAATTTTGTTGGGTACAGGCATTTAAAGGAAGAACTAATGATTCTGTGTAGTTCCAGTTTCTGTTGCTATGTCTCTGTCTTCATTCCTTATTGTGTTTATTGTTTTTAGTGTCTCTCAGTATTTTGGATCATTTGGCTAAGTGTTCTTCTACCTTGCTGATTTTCTCAAAGGACCAGATCTTGGTTTTGTTCTTTTTTTTCCACATCTGACACCTTTATTTCCCTGAGGTTTTCACACTACTAATGTGCTGGTGAGCAGGATTTTTTTATTTGATTTGTTCTTTATTTACATTTGAAATGATTTCTCCTTTCCTGGCTCCCCTGTCCCCAAAAGTCCCATAATCCCTCTTCCCTCCCCCTGGTCCCACATCCTCCCCTTCACATTTCCCTGTTCTGGAATTCCCCTACATTGCTGCACTGAGCCTTTCGAGAACCAGGGGCCACCCCTTCCTTCTTCTTGGACATCATTTGATATGTGAATTGTGTCTTAGGTATTCCAAGTTTCTAGGCTAATATCCGATTATCAGTGAGTGCATGCCATGAGTGTTCTTCTGAGACTGCGTTATCTCACTTAGGATGATGTTCTCCAGTTCCATCCATTTATCTAAGAATTTCATGAATTCATTGTTTCTAATGGCTGATTAGTACTCCGTTGTGCATATGTACCACATTTTTTGTATCCATTCCTCCATTATGGGACATCTGGGTTCTTTCCAGCTTTTGGCTATTATAAATAGGGCTGCTATGAACATAGTGGAGCATGTATCCTTATTACATGCTGGGGAATCCTCTGGGTATATGCCCAGGAGTGGTATAGCAGGGACCTCCAGAAGTGTCCTGCCCAGTTTTCTGAGGAACCACCAGACTGATTTTCAGAGTGGTTGTATCAGCTTGCAGTCCCACCAGCAGTGGAGGAGTGTTCCTCTTTCTCCCCATCCTCGCCAACACCTGCTGTCTCCTGAGTTTTTAATCTTAGCCATTCTGACTGGTGTGAGGTGAAATCTCAGGATTGTTTTGATTTGCATTTCCTTAATGATTAATGATGTTGAACATTTCTTAAGGTGCTTCTCAGAAATCCGAAGTTATTCAGGCGAAAATTTTTTGTTTAGCTCTGTACCCCATTTTCTAATAGGGTTATTTGGTTTTCTGGGGTCTATGTTCTTGAGTTCTTTGTATATATTGAATATTAGCCCTCTGTCAGATGTAGGGTTGGTGAAGATCTTTTCCCAATTTGTTGGTTGTTGATTTGTCCTTTTGACAGTGACCTTTGCCTCACAGAAACTTTGTTATTTTATGAGGTCCCATTTGTCAATTCTTGATCTGAGAGCATAAAGTATTGGTGTTCTGTTCATGAACTTTCCCCCTGTGATGATGTTCTCAGGGTCTTCCCTGTTTCTTTCTTATTAGTTTCAATATGTCTGGCTTAATGTGGATGTCCTTGATCCACTTGGAGTTGAGCTTAGTACTAGGAGATAAGAATGAATCAACTCACATTCTTCTGCATGCTGACATCCAATTGAACCAGCACCATATCACACGAATCTTGTAGACACTGTGATTCCCACAGCTAAACCGCAATCTCGGTGGAAACTGTGTGATATTTACAGGTAAAAGCCTTGTCTATGATAAGTCTGTCTATTTGAGGAACTCGTTGTGAAACTCCTTGGCCGGAGAAAATGCTGAGCTGAATTTCTCATGGCAAGTCGTGCCTGTCTGACTTTTCTTTAACCTGTTTCTTTACTTACTAAATGTTCTTGGCAGCAAGAGCTGTGAGCACCCAGGCATTAAAGTTAACAAGAATTCATTCTTTGAGCTAAAGCACTGACCATGATTTATCTTCTAGAGATCCATTGCTTTGCCTTTTGATCAGCTATACAGTTATTACCTAAATACATTAAAGAATTAACCCCCCAACAATATATGCATTTGTATGACTGGGTGGCATTGGCATTCTGACATGGAAAGCATCAGTTAAGTAAGGTTTCAAAGTGAGCTTAAAGGTGTCTCACAAGAATGAAGCAGGATATTAGACAAAGACTACACTAACAATAGACCTAGTGGTATAACTAAGTGTTCTCAAGAACTTTTGAATTACTAATTTATCATTGACTACAGCTACTCTGATCAAGGGACGTAATGCTTTGTAGGTGTTCTTTGAAGATCATACCTGATCAATTTTGTATTTCCTTGTGCTAGATACTCATGGTAACCATTCTTTGTAAACACTTCACTGGCTACATTTTTTCTTCAGTAATGTAATGCCAACTTATGTCTATAAAATTTCCTGCCTCAGAACAGTAAAGTGCATTCAGACTCAACCTGCACCTGGTATGTCTGTCTGTCATTTCTCGCCAGACCTGTACCTTCCTGCATACCAAAGACCTTGGTTCCCCCCACGGGTGTGTGTTCCTACTGAGTCGGTCCGTGGCAGCACCATTTGTGGAAAAGGCTATCTTTTTTTCACTGGATGTTTTCAGTTCCTTTGTCGAAGATCAAGTGGCCGTAGGTGTGTGGGTTCTTTTCTGGGTCTTCAATCTTATTCTATTGATCCACCTGCCTGTCTGTATATAAGGCTGGCCCCTCTCTCCATATCTTTTCAATACAGTACTTGAGGTTCTAGCAAAACCAATTCAACAACATAAGGAGGTCTAAAGGATACAAACTGGAAAGGAAGAAGTCAAAGTATCACTATTTGCAGATGATATGATAATATACATAACTGACCCAAAAAACTCCACCAGAGAACTCCTACAGCTGATAAACAACTTCAACAAAGTGGCTGGTTATAAAATCAACTCAAGAAAATCAGTAGCTTTTCTATGCTCAAAGGATAAGCAGGCTTAGAAAGTAATTAGGGAAATAACACCATTCACATTAATAAAAAACAACATAAAGTATCTTGGTGTGACTCTAACCAAACAAGTGAAAGATCTGTATGACAAGAACTTCAGGTCTCTGAAGAAGGAAATTGAAGAAGACCTCAGAAAATGGAAATATCTTCCATGCTCGTGGATTGGCAGGATTAATATAGTTAAAATGACCATCTTGTCAAAAGCAATATACAGATTCAATGCAATCCCCATCAAAATCCCAACTCAGTTCTTCATAGAGTTAGAAAGAGCAACTAATATTTATTTGGAATAACAAAATACGTAAGACAGCTAAAATTATTCTCAACAGTAAAAGAACTTTTGGGGGAATCAATATCCTGGACCTCAAGCAATACTACAGAGCAATAGTTTTAACAACTGCATAGTATTGGTTTTGTTCTTTTTTTTTGTACTCTTTTCTTTGTTTCTATCTAATTTCAAACCTGATTTTGACTATTTCCTGCCATCTACTCCTCTTCCTTCTTCTTCTACTTCTTCCTCTTCCTCCTCTTCCTCCTCCTTCTTCATCTCTTTTTCCTCTTCTGCTCCTGCTCCTCCTCCTTATCTTCTTATTCCTTTTCCTAAGGAAACTTCCTATGAACTTTCCTCTTAGCTCTGTTGTCATTGTGTCCCATGAATTTGGGTATGTTGTACTTTCATTTTCATTGAACACTACATTGACTAAGTTCTTTATTTCTTCCCTGACATATAGAGATCAATGAGTAGAAACAAGATAAGTTTCTTTGAGTGTGTTCATTTTCTGGTGTTCCTGCTTTTGTTGAATTTCAGCTTTAATCCATGGTAGTGTGATAAGATACAAAGTGTTATTTTTAGTCTCTTGTATTTGTTGAGGCTTGCTTTATGAATGATTTATATAGTTAATTTTGGAGAAGAATGCATGAGGCACTGAGCAAAAAGTATATTCTTTTGTGTGTGAGTGAAATATTCTAAAGATATCCCTAAGGACCATTTAAACTATAATGTCAATTAGTTTTGTTATTTCTCTCTTTAATTTTGTCTGAATGGCCAGTCAATTGCTGAGAGTGGAATGTCAAATTCTTCCAGTATTAATAATGTTTAGTGTTCTTTGTGAGATGTAAGCTTTAATATTTTTTGTATTGTTTTGTTTTTAAAATGTGGTTACTCCCATGTTTGGGGCCTAGACATTCAGAATTGAGATATCATATTGGTACATATTTTTCCTCTGATGATTATGCAGTGTCATTCCCTGTCACTTTTGGTTAACTTTGGTCTATTTTATTAGTTAGTAGAATGGCTACTCTTGCTTGCCTCTTGGGTCTATTGGCTTGGAAACCTTTTTTCAGCCCTTTACTCTGAGGTAATGTTTATCTGTATTGCTGATGTGTGCTTCTTGTATTTTGCAAAATGATGAATGTTGTTTTCACATTCATTCTGTTAGCCTGTATCTTTTTATTTGAAAATTGAGCCCATTTATGTTGAGAGATACTAATGACCAGTGATTATTTTTCCTTGTTATTTCTTTGTGTATGTGTATATGCATGTGAGTGTGTGTGTGTGTGTGTGTGTGTGTGTGTGTGTGTGTGTATGTGTATTTCTGTGTGTGTTTCCCTTATTTATGCTGGTATGGAATTATTTATTTCTTGTGTTTAATTGGATGTAATTATCCTCCTAAGGTAGACATTTTCCTTCTGGTATTTTCTATAGGGCTAGGTTTGTGTGAATATGAATTTGTCTTCAAATATTTTGTTTTCTCCATCTATGTTGATTGATATAGTAGTGTAGGTTGATGGTTGGCATTTGTGGGTTTTTTGTTTTTGTTTGTTTGTTTGTTTGTTCTTTTAGTTTCCAAGATAGCATCTATCTAGGACATTCTAGGTTTACAATCTGTATTGGGAAGTCAGGTTTGCCTTTGTGTGCTAACTTCCCCCTTTCCCTGCAGCTTTTAATATTCTTTATTCTGTAGATTTTGTGTTTTATGTTTTCTGGTCCAGTCTAATTGGTATTCTGTAATCTTCTTGTGTCTTCTTGTATGTTTATAGGCATCTTTTCTTTAGGTTGAGAATTCTGTGATTCTGTTGATAAATTTTCTGGTCCTCAGAGCTGGGTTTCTTCACCTTTTGCTATTCCTGTTATTAGCTTAGGTCTTTCCCAGATTTCCTTGATATTTTCTTTCAGGAATTTTTCAGATATAACATTTCTTTGACAGATGGATACATTTCTTGTATTGTATCTGCCTGTCATCTTCTACGTTCTGTTGGTAATGCTTGCATCTGATGTTCCTGTACTCTTCCTTAGGTTTTTCATCTCCAAAATTCCTTCAGCTTGTGTTCTCTATTGCCCCTCTCAGGTCTTGTGGTCTTGTGCACATTTATCTATTTCCATTACCTTTTTAGTTGTTTTGTACTGAAAATCATTAAGGATTTTTGGGTTTTTTTGTTGTTGTTGTCTGTTTGTTTGTTTGTTTGTTTTTGTTTGTTTTGTTTTGGTCTTGTTTTGTTTTTGTCTTTAAATGCCTTTACCTGTTTGATTGGATTTGCTTGTTTTTCTTTAAGAGTTTTATTCATTTTCTCTTTTAAAGACTTTTTAATCATCTTTATACGATTGGATTTAAGGTGGTTTTGTTGTGCTTCTGTTGTGTTAGGATATCGAGGGCTTGTGGTAGTCAGGTAGCTGTGCTCTCAAGGGCTCACATTTTCCTTGCTTTTGTTGATTGTTTTTCTTTTCTTTTCTTTTTTGTTTTTTTGTTTGTTTTTTGTTTTTGTTTTTTGAGACGGGGTTTCTCTGTATAGTCCTGGCTGTCCTGGAACTCACTCTGTAGACCAGGATGGCCTCGAACTCAGAAATCTGCCTGCCTCTGCCTCCCAAGTGCTGGGATTACAGGCATGCACCACCACTGCCCGGGGTTGTTTTCTTTTGAAGCCATCTAAGTGGCTTTGGTCCCTGAATGTTCATGTTGTTATAGGTATGTGGAGGAGGGTTAACCTTGATAATCATGGTATGGCAGGCTTCAGATGTCCATTCTTGCCTTATGGTTCTGGATCTGCAGTTCTGTAGGTCTCAGTGCCACAGATCCAATAAATGTAAACAGTGAGCTGTCCAGAGAATGGATGTCAGCCTGGGTTAGCAGGCTGCTCAGGTCAGGTTAGTGTGCCACAATGGACTCAGGGAGCAGGGAAGATGGGTGGAGAAAAGGGATTTGCTTCAGTCTCTGCACTTTCTTTTGTGCTTGACTTGCATTGATTTTGTGTGCCACATTTACTTGGTGTTCTACATAGTTTCTGGTGCTTACCCTTTGTGAGGTGCTAAGAAGACTGGGGAATTGAAATTGTCTCCTATCAGTGTATGAGGGTCAATGTGTGATTTAAGCTGTGTAGTATTTGTTTTTTTTTTTTAATGAGCCTGACTGAACTTGAGTTTGGTGAATAGATGATAAAAGTTATAATATCCTTTTGAGGAATTTTTTTTTTGATGATTATGCAGTTCCCTTCCCTATTTCTTCTGATTAGTTTTGATTTAAAGTATATTTTTTCAGATATTTAAATGGATACACCAACTTGTTTCTTAGGTTCATTTGCTTAGAATATCATTTTCCATTCTTTACCCCAGTGATGTCCGTTTTTGATGTCAGTGTGTATTTCTTGTTCTCAACAGAATTATAGATACTGTTTCTGCCTCCATTCCCCCAAACATGGCGTTTAGACTGTGATGTTGAGAGATACTAATGACTAGTTCTTTTTGATTCTTGCTATTTTGTTATTTTTGTTATTGTTGTTGTTATGGAGGTGGTGTTGGTGTTGGTGTTGGTGATTGTGGTGGTGGTACTGGTGTGTGTGCTTGTGTATTTTTCTCACTTGATTTGCTGTTCCTTGTCTGTCTTTGCATATTGTTAACTTCTTCAGGTTGCTGTTTTTCCTCCTTGTGACTTCTGTATGGTTGAATTTGTAGATAGACATGGCTTAAATTTTTTAATAATGTTTTATTTCCCCATTCATTGTGATTAACACTTTTGCTGTGCTTAGTAGTCTGTATTTGTATCTCTGATATCCTACAGTTTGTATTACATTTTCCACGCCCCCTTTGGCTTTTAGAATATCCATTGATGTGTTGGGTCTTATTATATAGATATGCTTTTATATGTTACTTTGTCTTTTTCCTGTGAAGGTTTTAATATTCTTTCTTTGTTTTGTACATTTGGTATTCTGATTACCATGATATGAAGGGACTTTCTTTTCTGGTCCAGTCTGTTTGGTGTACTGCATTCTTCTTGAAACTTAATAGGCACCTCCTTCTGCACATTAAAGATTATTTCTTCTAAAATATTTTCTAAGCCTTTGACCAGTGTTTATTTCCCCTCCTATTTGTATTACTCTCATATTTAATGTTCATCATGCCAGAGATTTCCTAGATGATTTGTGTCTGTTTTTTTCTTTGACTAATGAATCTTTTATCCCATCATCACTGCCTGAGATTCTCTCTTCTATTTCTTGTATTCTCTTCCTGACTCTTGCCTTTGTGGTTGCTTTTTGAATCTCCAAATTTATCATTTTTATATTTCCCTCAGTATTTTTCTTTTGTAATTATCCAAGTGAAATTTTTCATATATCTAACAGTTTTTATTAATTTCCTTACATTCCTTCCAGGACAGGGAAGCAGGGGTGGGTTGATTCTGGAAGGGGAGATGGTTTATGGAATTTTCAGGGGAGAGAGGAACCAGGAAAGGGGGCAACATTTGAAGTGTAAATAAAGAATATACCTAATAAAAAATAAAAATAACATACATGGTAAAAAGTAAATAAATAAATAAATAAATAAAGCTAATGATGTAACAGTGAGGTTGTACTTGAGGAATGGAGGGAGGTAAGAAGATCTGCAGTTGACTTTCCTGTTTTCCTGGCATTAGTGGCCTGAGGGTTCTCACAGAACATGCCCCATGGTTTGAGGCTGATACAACGATTGACGGAAAGAAATTTGGAGGGGAAAAATCTATGTGATTGCCTATAGATGAGAGCAAAGAGGAAGGGGAGCCCACAGTATGTCTACTACATAGCTGAGTATATGATCCTAGCACTGAACTTGAAAAAGCAAAGGAAAGGGTAATGTCACACCGTTAGCCTAAGTGCTTCCTGAGTTAGGGTGGCCCTCAGGTTCCCAGAGAGAAGAGCACATTTCTTACTGAAATTGATTTATATTTTTAAGAGTTTCCTATGTAGTCCTTATATTATAAATGAGGTGTAGTTTAAAATGGCAACTGCTTTTACCTTAACCTTCTCTACAGAGAAGATGGCCACAAATCACTATTCCCTGGTACAGGGAGAGGACTGGAATGGTGACATATATGATCACAGTGTGCAAAGGAAACTCAAAAGATGTATTAATATTAAGTTTTAAGGAAGAATCATTTTTCTACAAAGTAACAATCAAAGGCCTTACTATTCAGTGTGTGTAGACTTATTTCAAGGGACTGTGTATAGAAAATAAATAGGACCCAAATCCATGGGCAAAAATCACATAATAATAATGAAATTGCAAAGAAATAATGTTATCAGATATTTAAAAGTATGAAAGTTTCTCAAAATCCAACATTTAATAACTAAAAATTTTGGAAAATCTGTACTTTTCTAGTGAGAAATAACACATTCAGATAATCTGAAGTATCTAACTTTTGAAAATTGCCATAAGACATTTTTGTTTATGAAGTTTATGTTTGAGTAACACCAACACACCAAGACACTCACACACACACACACACACACACACACACACACACGCGCACACACACATGTGCACGCACATACACACAGTATCTTTTTGATATAATGTCTCTAGTAAATTTATATCTTTGTCTTGGGGCACATATTTCCATTAACAAATTGCACACACATGCAAACAAATAGAACACTATAACTCTTTTTAGAAGAACATTTTAGTGTTTCCACAAATGATAAAGTCTATTATAGTTTTCCTTTTTCCTTGCCTTATACTCTATTTATTGTTATTGGGAATGTGCTATACAGAGAAACTAGGTTGTTACTTAACTAGGATCCCATTGTTCCTAGTATATACAGGCTATATATATGGAATAACTTAGGAAAAAGTGATGTTTATTTATTCTCTTAATCATTGAGTGTATAATGTGTATCAATTTTATGCTTGACATGATTAAGTTCTGAATATTCAGAAATGAAAATAACTAATATTTGCTAATCTGTGGACTAAAAAAACAAGGACTAAAAATAGAAAGATGAACATATACCATTTAATGGTTAAAAATATATGATAGTGGTATCAACATAACAAAATGTGGCTATTTTTAAATATTTACTTATATATACTTTTAGTGAACTAAATGTGAATGAGATAGAATTATACCATTTATGTAGTGTAAAATTAGAGATTAATACTGAAGGTAAGTTATGCATGTTTAAACAATGACTTTTGCTATTACTTTGTTATCACACACACATATGTATATTATTAAAACTTGTATAAAGAGAAAAATGTGTAAAACATTTAGTATGTAATCACTGTGCCTTTAAGAATGCTGGGCAAATTTTAAAGTGGTCTCTCTGACAAGAACCAATGAAGGAGATTTCTTTAGGGAGGGAAGATGAACTCTACTGGAAACAAAACAGAACAATGAAGCATTTTTTATGCTCACAACTCCATTCTTCCTTTTTTTTTTTAGAGTTGAGTTTACCCTCATACAATGTAGCACACTGCAGACACATTAAAATTGAGATCACAAAGCATCCTTTTCATCCCTCACTGCCAACGCTTCTCACTAATAATAATTAGCCACTCTTGGCTTCCTGCCAGCAATTTAATAAATACTAAAACAGCTTAGCGCCTCAGCTGCCTTCCTAGCTACAGCTAAGGGAAGATGGGATCCTGAATGAGATTTGCTGAATAGCGTGAGTGCAGCAAAGCTACTCAGTTGGCTATTAATGGATGGGCACTCTGTATGCATATTTTATGTTGTGTGTGTAAAATGAGTATTAATTAGGTCACATTTAGTCTTATGAACTTTTGTTCTGTATATGAGTCACAAAGCTGATAAGATAGCAACTGTACATTTGGTTATTATACTCTTAAGTGAAATTTATTTTCCCCATTATCTAGGTGTGCTTTCCTAGTTAATTTAATGATTGTTATTTTGAAGAAAATGATAGTTCTTAATATTCAGTCTCTACACAGGCCAGTAAAATGAATGCTTTTGAAAAACACAATCATTATTAACATTTTACTGAGTAAGTCAGTTCCTCAGCTTTCTGGTTTCACTGGTTTGTGATTTCTACTCAGATGGAACTGAGCGCACTTTGAGAGTGGTATGAAAATTTCCTGGATTCTATCACAGGTACCCTAGTGAGAAACCCTAGCAATGGAGAATATGGAGTCTAAGCAGGCCATCTTTTGTATCCATGTGAGACTTCAAGTTGTAGGACTGGATTGAATTTGCATGATCATTTGACTGTAGGTGACCTATGGAAATTTGAAAACAACCAAGGCTAATGGTAGGGGAGAGGGTTCCTCTCTGAAAACTGACATTGGGTATCAAGAACAACATCAACACAGGACACTGAACATGAGGGAGGTCAAACTGATGCCTACATGGAGACTCCACACCTATATTTTAGTTTCTTTGGCACTGGCAGGTATTCTGAAGGCTATGGGAAAATGAAACCTGTACCAAACGCAACCACAAAACCTTGATCTATAATCTGTCCTACCTACAAGATGTTTTGGGGTAATGGTGGCTAAGAACTCGTGGGACAGTGATCAACCAATGTCTGGTTTAACAATGAGGTCCATGCCACAAGAATCAGTCTATGTTTTCTATGGTGGTTTGAGTAAGAATAGGCCCCATAGACTCACGTATTTAAATGCTTGGTCAATAGGCAGTGGCAGTGATAGGAAGTATTGCCTTGTTGGAATAGGTGCCTAGTTGGATAAAGTGTGTCACTGGTGGAACAGGCTTTGTGGTCTCAGAAGTTCAAAACAGACCTAAAGACTCTCAGTCTCCTCCTGTTATCTGTGGATACAGATGTAAAACTCTTAGCTCCTTCTCCAGCATCATGTCTGCCTGTGTGCCAGCATACTTCTCACTAAGATGATAAAGACCAAATGTTTAAAACTGTAGGCCACTCATAAATTAAATGTTTTCTTCATAGTTGCCTTGATCAGGTTGTCTCTTCCCTGCAATAGAAATACTGACTGAGACAGAAGTTGGCACCAGGAACTGGGTTACTGCTCTCAAAGGCCTGATAATATTTTTGTTTAAAGGAATGTGAACCTTGGTAGGAAGGAAGTAAACTGCTTTAAACATGGCTTAGAGAGCCATACTAGTATGCTGGTAGACTGCAGTGTTGCTAAGGGTGATTTAAACTGTGTGGTTCTGGATCAGAAGTTACAGAGAAGAATTTTAGTATGTGGAAAAGAGACTGTTCTTGTAATATTTTGATGAAGAATGTGGCTGATTTTGTCAGAAAAGTTTACCTCAGGCTAAGATGAAGGATTTTGGATTAATTCTATTAAAAGGAAAAAAAAAACCCTCAAAACAGTATATTGTACACTCTGTCCTATATACATATTCACTCTTAAAAATTTATAATGAAAAAGAGTAAGCATAGTAAGGTAAAATACAGAATTACTTCTTTGAGGAGAAAGGGGACACCAGGAAATGGAATGGAGCTAAGACCTATGTTAAAGAGATAAAGGTTTAAAAATAAAACCCTAGATGTTAAATGGAATATTAGTAGTGATAACTTCAGGGCAAGGGTACAATCAGGTAAGCTTCCAGTTTATGAAAATGAACTAAAGAAAAGGGAAAGAGACTTGAGGTGAAAAGGAATTAAAGAAAATTTAGGGACATGTGGTGGTCCACACCTTATTGCCACCACTTGGAAGACAGTCTGGCAGTTCTCTGAATTTCAGTTCTGGTCTCAGAGCAAGTTACAGAATATCCAAGTTTATGCAGTGAAGGTAACCATAGATAACAGAACAACTGGTAAGAATGTAGTTGAATAAGGAGGCCCTGTTACCATCTCAGCCCGCTGCAAATCTTGGAAGCTATGTCCATGTGGCTTTAGAGTCAAGGATAGAAAAATGAGGTTATGGACTCTATCTTCAATAAAATAAATAAAAATAAAAATAAAAATAAAAATATTCACAGAACATATAACTTAATGTCTTTATAAGTGTGGATCTTATTACACATGTTTAAAAAATATTGCAGGCACAGAGCAATAGAATTTCTTTTCAAAATTTCAGAAAAGGGACCTTTTCATATGAAAAAAAATCTTGTTTTCTATTCATACTCCTTAGATCAGGGTGGAAAGATTTAGCTAATTTCCAAAAAGTAAATAAATGAATAGAGAAATAGACTTTGGAGATTATAATATTTTCCCAAAGTGCCTATTTTTGTGTGTGTATGTGTATATCTATATATGCATTCATTCATTCACTCTGTTTTCTGGTGAAGGAAAGCCGAAGTAAAAGTATACGTCAAATCAGTTGAATAGATAGATCTGGTTTAATCTGAGGTTTGGTTATTATATAACATCCAACTGGTCGTACAAGCTGAAGTGTTTATGTTGCCTCTCACCCTTATTTCTTATTTATAGGTCTTGAATGATCTCTAAGGAAAGAATCAAAATTCTTTATCCAGACTCCTACTCCAACTCGAAACAAATATCATCAACTATTGTATGATAAACATGAACACATGATATATATTTGGATGTATTTGGATTGATTTCATTGCATAGGATTCAATGTTTACTTTCATGTCTAGAAATAAAATAAAATGGAAATAAAATAAATGTCTGTCCATCAAATTAGTGTGGTTTTAGCCCAGTTTCTAGTTTAAGTTCCAACTAAGAATCATGGGTTAGAAGAACTAATTTTCTCTATGAATTTCCTTAGAAATTCATTTCACAGACCACCTGAAAAACTGAAATTTTCATTTGAAGTCATATTTTCACTGCATAAATCTTGCAAATCCATAAGTCCTCCTTGAATTAAAACTTACACATGAATTTTATTAACATATTCTTATCCAAACAGTAGAATGGAGATAAATAATTAATTTGGATCTTGAACAGGAATAAACACAACACAATCAGTAATTCAGAACATTTATTGCAAGAGCTGAATAATTGTAAATAACGTAGAACTGGCAAAGCAGTAACAAGGATAATTGTTTAGATATTTATTTTGTCAAAGTCATCAAACACCCCTCACAAACCGACAAAAATGACTTCAATAAGCAATGCACCCCTACCCATTATTTTCCATTATACTGTGGAAAAATGTGAACTGCTATTTACAAAGTAACTTTATTTTTGGTAAGAACAAATTAACTATCGGATTAGCAATTTTTTTTAACATTTTTCTTTTTTTTTTAACTTTTAAATTGATGGTGAACCGTGGCGTTAATATAACTTTCACTCCTTTCAATAAAGACATTTTGTTGCATGCTATTTATTTGTTTAAATCATCTGTCATGCCTTAACAAAAAACCTCCTAAGAATGTTCAAATTTGGATTTGTTAGCACGTGCAACTGAGATCTTATTAACATTATCTGTCACTCCTTTGGTTTGACCCAAGTGACAAAATGCTGGTACCTGCCAGGCATTGACCAACTATGATAACAAACAGTTAAACAGCAATAATTAGAGATTTATCCCTTTATTTTCCCCAACTACCTACCTGGAGAATGTTCTGTTACATCATGAAGGCACAACACATTAAATATTTTGTGGCTATGGTCTAATAACACTTGTGTTACAACAACAGTATTGTATATGAGGATCAACACAAACTCTGTCATTTCAACAAAGTTGGAGACACACATTTGTCCAATTGAAACTATTTTTGAGTAATGATTTTTTCTTCAATATATGCTGATTTTAATACATTAGTTTTGAAAGAGTAACAAGTACAGAATATTATATCACATTTCATGGATAATACTTCCCATCACTTTTGCACTTAATGGTACTAATTACGTCATTTTTAATTTTGCCTACTTTGAAAATAAGGATATCAAAAAGAGGTTGTGAATTTCCAAGAATGTGCAGAAATATTTGTTTGCTGCTATTGTTGTTTGAAGTTTTCATACTTTCTGTTGTCTTTATATTTTTACAGAGTTCTAACATCCTAAGTTATCATAGAATAAGTAACATTTCAGAACTGGTTTAAAACACAAATGTTTAAGATTCTTTGAACAATGTGTGCCAAGACAGACTACTAACGCAGAAACACCTCACTGAAAGAAACAACTAAAATAAGAAAAATAGAGGGAAATTGAGAAAAGGAAAGAAGCAACCATCAACACAGAATTATGCTACAACATTTTCAGGTGAGTGCTATAAGTACACAAAAGTTGTTAATAATAGCTTGCTTCTATTTACAAATACTTTAACACTGATTGACTTACAAGTGTCCACTAACGGTGTTAACAGCACAATAGGTTTAATGCTTATCTTTTAAAGTTTTGTTTGAAATATAATGTCAAGTATAGAGGTCCCAGCATAAATCAAAGACAAAAAGAGCACAAATTTCTAACTGGATATGTTTTGTCAGTCACTCTAATCCATGGAACTTTCTTACTCTCCAAATGCATATTCTATTGTTCATAGCAGCAGTCCAGGGTCAAAAGAAAATGCAGTAATAAAAATAAATTGCACAATGGAGAGATCTCTGGAGAGTTTAATCAATTCTAGTAAAGAACATCATCACATGGCTAGTAGAACTATTTTCTCTCTTATGTTGCAAAGCATTGTATCCCCCATCGTGCTAACACAAAATTATGAGTATTCCCTACTATAAGGGGCATAGTTGTAGAGATCTATTGAATACATAAAGCTCCAACACACAGTATTAGCATGTCTATTTAGATTAAAGGTATTAAGTCCCATACAGCTTCATCTTAAAGTTGGTGCTCCTTGGGACTCTCAATCGTGCCTCCTGCTTGCTTATAGGACTTCAGATTTGCCAGAGGAATGTCTGCCAGGTGGCTGCCAGTGTTGAAATGGCCTTCATTGGCGCCATACTGCTTACGGTCATTGAACTGGTTCCTGTTGGTGTCTTCTTTCCAGGCTCTTGTCAGGGTGTGCCCATTCACGAGCTTGTCTTTCTTGATCCATTCTTTCTGGGGTGCAAAGGTTGACAATGGAGATTTAGGGTGTTGGTATGGACCCAAGCCAGGAGGCATCCAGCAATTATCAGAGTGACCCAAAACCAGACACTCTTGAGTGCACATCTCTGTAGCTTCAGCTAACCCTCGGGGACCCAGAGGTCCATCTGTAGAAGACAAGAGGCAGAGAAAGGAAGACATGGGTTAAAATTCTCCTTCAAAATATTTTCAGGGTAAAAAAAAACAGAGTGGTGATCTTATCTTTGCCTGAAATAAACCATTCAGAGATACTAGACTACATGTTTTTTAAGACCAACACAGAGAACACAGAAGCAAATACATTCATTGTTACCAATTTAAAAATATGTTTTACATTCTTTTAACCTTCTTTGTATATCCAAATGCACAGAATGACAAAAAGACACATATGGGTAAATAGGGAGATCTTATCTTGATTAATTGATGACATATGAATCATAATATATTTATATACTAAAATTCATGGTGATGTGCTTGAATCTATAAGAAAGTATAAAAAGCAGACATTATAAATTAGAATGTGTAAATTTTACAATACACAGAAGCAAATCTCAAATCTAGTACTTGAAAAACAGTGCCATAAAAGCAGAATGCTAGAAATAGTTACATGGATACAGTTTCTTCTGCATTGTGACTGATATTTTGTTTATATGACATCAAATGAAAATAAATTGTAAATAGTTTTTAATAAAACTAAATGTTTGTTTCCATAACCTTCTTGACTAAATATAAGACAGCCTCATCTAGTCATTTGTACTCATTCTAAATCATAAGTAAATATAAACAGAAAATATAAACATTTAACTGATGACTGAGATTGGCTTTTCGTTCCTTATCTAGTTTCTAGATGTATAACATATGTAATCAAAAAATAAGTGGGATATGGTAATACTTTAATAACATCCCAGCTATACTAGCATCCAAATATTTGAGTATAACATTGGCAATATAGTCAGACCACATATGTAAATAAGTAAGAGAGAGAAAATAAGCACAGAACAGCAATAAACATTCAAAAAAGAACTTTGAGGCTAAGTTACTAATTGAATTACATGAATGATAATATTCTAGGGAGAATTTCTTCATTATCTGTTTTTAATTTTTATTAGAAATTGACATAACCTGTATTTTAAAAATAATTCTTAGTTGTTAAAAAAGGAATCACATACAATAATGAAAAACAGTTGTCAAGTAAGTGAGGAACAAGAGAGTTTGTGTGTGTGTGTGTGTGTGTGTGTGTGTGTGTGTGTGTTTGTGTTTAGCTGGTAAATTTTCATTTTATGGTGAAGAGATAAATCATCCTTTGAAAAGTGGGAATCAAGTTTAGGAAAGAGGTTAAATGGACAGGCAATACTTAGGTATTTAACAGTTTGAAAATAGAGAGTTGTTAGCCTGCTGATAAATCTCACAATCACCACACATGACAGATGGAAACAAGAAACCCAGGAGCTAAAGCTTGTCCTGGGCTATAGGAGAAAAATGCTTTAAAAGGAAAACCAGAAAATAGACAGGAAACAAAAACCAGGGATCACCGAAAAAGAATAAAAATTAAAACTTATTTGCCTGATGCCTAGACAGCAATTGAAGTAACAAGACAGTAATTGTAATTAAATATTTGCTGATTTTTTTTAGCACTGTTATTTTTTTTTAAATGTCCAGCATTTGGACTACTTTGATGCTCTTCTGATTACTTTCTGCATGTGATAAACTACTTGCTGAAATGGTTGCAGCTGAGGGTAAAGACTGAGTCACCAACTCACAGGACACATCACTGAGCAAGTTGGAGGTAGATAGTCATGGCTGATCGCACTATTTCAAACAAACATCCATTCAGTTATATTTGTAGATTTAAAAAGCTGTTCTGAGAATAACCTCCAAACGTGTTCCCATCTCACCTGTGTTCTCTTCTCTTCAAATGCAAACAATTTTATTGTGTTGAGACAGACATTCGTGACTTTAAACTATTTCTTTCTGAAAGCTCCACTGATTACTTACTTCTTTGGATATTTAATTTAAATTTCTCGATGAGCTTTTTTCTTTCTCTCTCTCTCTCTCTTTCTATAACCTAGCCACACGTTCAAAGTTCAAACTAATTTCTCACTTTTATGTAGGCTGTGGTATGCTTAGTGACTCTATATCCACAGAGCTAACACATTTTACTTAAACCAAAGCCTGCTTCTTCCAATAGGATCATGAGCCTGCAGCTGCCTTTTGCCTGGCCTGTTTTCATTTAATTACTGGCTCCTTCAAGGGTCATTTCTGTTCTACATTCCCCAAGCAAATTTTCCAGGACCTCAGTGATCCGTCTATAATAGGTACCTTGAAAGTTCCACACATCCTTGTTTTTCGAGACTAGCAAATTTTTAGACCACACTCCTTGTATTTTTCCATTAATGTCGTAGAAAGGGTTGGGGGGGGGGTTGTACATATGTTAGTTTGAATTTTTGTTTTGTCCCAACCCACTGAAATATCCAGTGGTGAAGAAAAAATGGGACAGTTCAGTTTTCGGCTTCCCTTGTAATGTTAGGCAATTAGCAGTAGTTCATAGTAATGATCTATGAACAATGCTAATTGTTAATTAAAATTTTATGAGGTTGAAAATGTTCTGAGAATTATTAAAGATATCCTTCGCTTAAAGGCAGACCTTAAGTAATTAGGATAAAAGATGCTGATTCCACAAATCTCTCCCCAAAAGCTCCCCGACAGCAAGCAGTCTTTTGCCTTAGCAGTACTCTGTGACAGCTAATAAATGAATTATTTAACTTCTCTTAAATGTATTCACTCCTTCTGGAGATCAATTGAGATAAACCAGTGAATCCCAAGTTTGATGTGTAACATATCTCCCAGCCAGCACAGCAAACTTTAACCTTTACTTTTACAGTTTCATTAATTGGATACATTTTTCTTTTCTTGAAGTTACCTCAGAAATGTCAATAGAATTAAGTTTTCATTGAACCCTTAAAAGGAAAGCATACAAGTTTATTTTTAAATTTGCCTTATTCAATATCCTGTGTCTATAATTATACGTGAAACTTAAGTTTGACACATTGATTCAATGGTACAGAGTACAGTGATTTTCGTGTTCCAATCAATGGTTATTATTCTGTAAAAATCTGCTGAACACCAGCCACACAAGGCACTGTGAGAGGTACTTGCAACAGAGCAGTTAAATTGTAAATATCACTACCCTCACAGAGGAGCGTCCACCTACCCTGGATGCAATTGACTTTAGAGCTGTCTGCTGAAAGGTGAGAAAACAATGCCATTGTGACAGAAAAGAGGACAGTTAAGGGATTAAGGAATGGGCATCTCTTTACAGAGTACCAGGGTGACTTTTAATGGCATTGCATAATTTCCCTAAGATCCTGAGAGTTCTTCTTAAAGTTAATTGCTTGATTAAGACATTTTGAGCTAAATTTTTTGTATGTTATGAAATTCTTAGTTTTGAAAACAGTGATACTTTTCACTCACATAAATTGTTCTTCAGGAATTTTATCAGGCATGATGCCTTCTTATGAATGAACTTGAAGGACCTGATAAAGATTATGAATTCAATTGTAGAACTTTTGTAGTTTTTTTTTAAGGAACTTTTAAGCTAGAGATCTGTAATGAAGCCAGACACATAGTGACACTTAGACAGACATTAGGAAGATTTTTCATTTTCGTTACAGTTCTCATAAAGAGGGATCTAGACAGAGACACACAAAGACTTAATCTGGAACCAGGCGACCGAGGACTAGTGCTCCGAGACTGATACGTGTGCATAGTTAGATGAATTTAGCTAAGTTGCATTGTGAAGCTTTCACTGGCCTTGGACTCACTTTCCAGACAAGGACAAGGCTGCCTTCAAAAATAGAAGGGATTCTTCTCTGTCTGTCTCCTAAGTGCAGTGATTAAAGATGTATACTAACACATCAACTACAAAGAAACCAGGCTGATCTTAAATTCCTGATTTGATCCCCCAGAGTCTTCCTCTTTAACATTTGTCTTCTGGTGTGGCAGCCCTGATTTGTATGTAATAATTTTGTTTAGAGTTTACTACTAGTAACCCACTGAAGAAATTCTAATTTTTTGTCTTCTGATTTCTTCCCTTCATCATTCTTCCTATAATACAATTTCAGGAAAATAAACATTCGGAGCCATTTATTTTAAGTTCATAGACACAGTGTCTGTAGAAGACAATACAACAACATCTCGTAGTTTGACTAGCTTATTTCTGCCCTCAGGTTCTTATGTGGAAAAACAAATGATTTCTCTTTTTATAGATTAACTTGAATACATTTTTTATATTTTGTGTAAGTTGGGAGCAAGCTAAAGAAATGTCAGAAGTGTAATTTCTTGATAGATTTGATATATCCACTCTTATATTTTTTATTCTTGTATTTTTTGAGTAACTGTGAAAGTCATCATGGCTAATTTACTTATAATCTAAACATGATAAAAATAAATAACTTTCAAAAGAAAAACTGGCATCAGAAACTGAAAGGAACATTGACCCTTGGGCAAACTCCCATTATACCCTTTGTACTTCACATGATTTTCCTCTGTGCTGGAGCAGTACTTAACAAAGAATGTCACATGGGGCATGCAAGTTATTACTGTGCTCTGATGCAAACCATACTACAAAAATCTATACCGTGGTGTCACTGCAGCTCAGATTTTATTTGAGAACGTACACCACAGCAACCAGCTGAACAAATAAAAGCGGGAGATGAAACCAGAAAATGTGAGTAATAATTTCCGACCACACCCAGGGTTCCAGTTAATAATAGGGAAAGATGTTCTTTAAGATTGTGTGTATTTTCTGGCTAGAAGGGTAGAACAGTTGGTTACATTTTGCTGTATGAGTAAATATGAGGCTTGAGTCCAAGCTCCAATCACTGCATGTGAAAGTCTATGCTTGTGATCCCATGGTGAGAAGGCATGGTGAGAAGGCAGGAAGAGATGGATGTTTGAGGAGTTGGAGGGACCGCCTAAAGGGCAAGCTCTAAGACACATAGAGACTGTCTCAGAAATGGACAGAGACTGCCATGTTATTCAGGATTGACCTCTGGCTTCCTTATGCACATGTATGTGCATACACATAAACACAAACATATACCTTTACAAATACATACACATACACAATACAACAATGTGTTTGCTCTATAATACCTTCTGTCATTTTTCATGTCATCCTAGCAGAAATGTGGAAGTCCATCCTTTGGTGCATCGACTACATGTAGTTTAATAGCTATGAATGCAACTTTACACAAATACTTTTGTGGCTTTCTTTCTTTTCCTTCCTTCTTTCCTTCCTCTCTTCTTTCATTCCTTCTGCCTTTTTCCTTCCTTCTTTCCTTTGACCTTTTTTCTTTCTTTCTTTCTTTCTTTCTTTCTTTCTTTCTTTCTTTCTTTCTTTCTTCCTTCATTTCTTATAACTTCATTGTGTGGTTCTCAAGCATGGGTTTTACACAGGACATTATATGGCACTGTCTGAAGTTTATAAGAGGTCACAACTATAACAATCAGATTCTGGAATGCCTTGCAATAGCTCTCAGGGTCATGTCTTAAAGGCCTGAATATCAGCCTATGCTACTGGAATGTGTCACAACTTTTAGAACAGTGGCTTAGTAAAGAGCTGTTAGACTATTTGGTGTGTAATTGTGCAGAGGATACTACCTCACCCATTCTCCTCTTACTCAGTGCTTTATGGCTTCACTTCGTGCAGTGATCTGGATAGTCTTCTTCACTATACACTCCTACCGTGATATCAGCTCAGAGCAATGTGGCCAAGCAAAACATGAACTAACATCTGTTGAATGAACAGTTATCCCTCCTAAGTCCTTCTTATCAGATACGTGTCAGACTGACAAGAGAGTAACACATCAATCTAAAGATCATGTAAAATAGAATGATTTGCCAACCATAACTGCAAAGCCACCCAGCTGACTGAAAGACTTGAGGATGCCCAAGTTTGGTAAGGATGAGGTTTCCAGATGGTGTCAGAAAACTTTAGTTTGAAGAAGAGGATTTCCCATTCACTCAGTCTTTCGCTAAAGATTTGATTTAATTAATGTTATCTCCTTGAGCCTCAAGCCCCATGGTCATTAGAAACTTATCTGAGTTCTAGCAGAAGAATGAGTTAGGGTGGATTCGGAGAAAATAATTTTAGGATTCATAGTCCACAGACTCGTATCTAAAAATTAAGGTGAAAAGCTAATGCCCGAGCTCTTCATATTTATTACTCATTGATGTAACTGTGCTTGTCAGTCATAGAACCTGATAAGCAAGCACTTCACTATTATTCTCATTTTACAGTTAAGAGCTATATAGGTGAAAACATTATGATTTCACTATACAGGTGAAAACATTATGATTTTGTTGTTCTAGTAAACAATTTTATCCTTTGGGTTGCATTTATGTTTTGGAATATGAAGTTATATTTCCACCAAAAACAGTTATTTTTATGTAAGTGGACACCCAGTTTATACAATCTTCATCAGAAAATTTTCCTCTTATTTACAAATGAAAAGTCAAAATTTTCAGAAGGAGGCAATCAAAATACAATAAGCCAGTGCCACTCCCAGAATTAGGTTCTCCCCCAGAGAACATACTGCTATGTGGAAGACCATGGAACTTACAGGGAATGGTCAGTTTCATATCCATTGTCTGCCCATTTCTGAACTGCATGAATTGCAATAACCCTTTCCTCATCCACTGCATGTGAGTTTTCAAAAGCAAATTATCTCATGTAATTTCCATTTATTTCCCATTATGATTTTATGTTGTAATCAATTCAATGACATCAGTTTAATGAAACAGACCTTCACCGAGAATGTACACCAATGTTTAAATTTTGACCGAATTTGATTTGTAACACCTTGTTTACATTATTGTCGATCACACGTACTTTATTCTGGAGTTTACTATTTATTTTAATGGTATTTGATGACTTTCACTTAAAAAGTCATTATATACTGATCACTGATTTACTCTCCATTTTCTGTAAACTGAATTGATTCACAAGAAATATAGGTTATTAGGTATATCTTATTTAAACTGAAGCAACTTTTAAAAAAAATCTTAATTAATTGTGAGACAATGACGTCACTTATAAGAGACCAACTGCACATGTAAAACAATAACTTTCCTCTTGTGGAAAAGAACAGGTAATGCATTTTAGAACCAAATAAAAGTATCAGCTTTAAAAAAAAAGGGTTCAGGTTACTATAACCTGGTGGCAGTTTCACAAATGTTTACAGTTATAGAACAAAAGACCTCGGTCTATAATAATCCATCTCTCTGCAATAGCTACATTTAAATGGTCCATCAGTCTTGTAGAATCTTTAAAGTAAGTTTTATTTGCTATTGTCGTTTTGATTTGGGTTTTGTTTTGTTTTTTGTCCAGAAACCAATTCACAAGATTGATTTCTAGTTTAGATCAAACTTAAGAATATAGAACAATTTACATAATTTTTTTCCTATAAAAAACGTTGCGATTGCTTGTCTGAATCCAAGCAGTTAGCAGTTCATACACAGGGTTGAGAAGTAATTTCACTTTGCAGTCTCTACTATTCCCTGTAGCCAGGTATTTCAGTAAAAGTAGAAACTGGTAAAGTTCACATCCATGTTTATAGTCAGAGATCTATGATGGAATTTTAGCTAAGGTGTGTCTCTGCAGGTTCCCTTTGGTACTAATGTCTGAGTTTAAGCATGTCCCATCTCACAGTCTTTTAAAACAAGTAGTCCCAGATGACTGAAACCCGCAGACAAATTAGAGAACATCCCTCAGTAAATAATACAAGATCTCTGATACTGGGATGATAGCTCAGTTAGTAAAACACTTGCTGTGCAGTTTGAAGAATTGAATTTGATTCAAAGAGCCCATGTAGAAGCTAGGTACATTATGTGACCATATAAATCTAGCATCCCTAGATAGTCACAGAGAAATACACGAGAGCATGCCTGCCGGTTAGCCTAGACGGTATGTGCAGCAAGAAAAATAATGGTTCTTTTCTTAAGGTGGATGACACCCACTTGCATCTGAACCTGTTTTTTGACTTCTCCATTTATGTTACAGCATGCACATGACTGCATTCACATAGAAATAGGGGCACACACGCATAGATAATCAAAGATCTCAACATATGGTTGAATTTACAAACTTTATATCTGAAGATCATTATTTTAAAGGTCAAAATAGAAATAATTAATTAATTAAAAAATAAATTGAAGAAACAAAAAGCCTCCAGTGTGGTCTACGTGATTCATCCCTGTGCATGTGCACATATTTATTTATTTTTTTATTTTCTATATTCTTTGTTTATATTCTGAAGGCTTTTCCCCTTTCCCAGTTCCCCCCTCACCATATGTCCCATATGTCCTCCACCCACCCACACACACACCCCACCCCCCCACTCCCCCACCCCACCTATTCCTGAATCACCACCCCACCATTTCTCTGTTCTGTTCTGGTACTCTCCTACAAAACAGACTCCAGTCCTTTCGGGACCAGGGTCCTCTCCTTCCTTCTTTTTGGGATCTTTTGACTTGCTAATTGTGCCTTGAGTTTCAGAGCTTCTGGGCTCATTAATATCAACTTCTCAGTGATTGCATTTCATATGTATTCTTTTGTGATTGGGTTAACTCACTTAGGATGATATTTTCCAGATCCAACCATTTGCCTACAAATTGCATGAATTCATTATTTTTAATTGCGGAGTAGTATTCCATTGTATAAATATACCACATTTCCTGTATCCATTCCTCCGTTGAGGGACATCTGGGCTCCTTCCAGCTTCTGGCTATTATAAATGAGGCTGCTATGAACATAGTGGAGCATGTGTCTTTATTGCATGCAGGGGAATCCTCTGGGTATATGCCCAGGAGTGGTATGACAGGGTCCTCTGGAAGTGTCATGCCCAATTTTCTGAGGAACCGCCAGGCTGATTTCCAGAGTGGTTGTACCATCTTGCAGTCCCACCAACAGTGTAGGAGTGTTCCTCTTTCTCCACATCCTCGACACCACCTATTGCCTCTTGAGTTTTTAATCTTAGCCACTCTGTCTGGTGTGAGGTGGAATGTCAGGGTTGTTTTTATTTGCATTTCCCTGATGACTAATGATGTTGAACATCTCTTAAGGTGGTTCTCAGCCATCTGAATATCTTCTGGTGAAAATTCTTTGTTTAGCTCTGTACCCCATTTTTTGATAGGGTTATTTGGTTCTTTGGGGTCTAACTTCTTGAGTTTTTTGTATATATTGGATAGTAGCCCCTTGTTTGAATTATTTTACCACCACTTTTAATGGAAATGTCAGCATCACACTGCTTCTCAAATGTTAATACACTTATGAATCATTTGAGGGAACTTTTCAAATGCAGATTGTAAGACAGGAAGTGTGGAGGGTGTCCTGAATCCTCACACCCATGCAAATTCTCCAGAAAAGTTTGCTAGGCTGCTGTTCAGGAACCTCGTGTGTGTTGTGATGCAAGGGCGTGTACTTATTTCTCTCCTTCCTGCTGTCATTTCTCGATTAATGTTAAACTTCTCAGACCTCATCATGTCTCAGAAGTCACTGCAGGTCTGTTAAATCATACGTTACTTGCTTCTACAGGAAAACAAAATAGTGACTCAGTGGCTTTGACATGGAGTGTAGAATCTCTCAAATTCCAGAGCTGTCTTACTTTATGTCTCTAATTCACTACTAACCTTACTGCTTCAGTTTCCTTGTTTCTGTCTAAGCTTCTCCAGAACACTAACTTGTCAGAATGTTTGGTAGGTGGTAGGTTTGGCTCTTGTAAACTCTCATCACAATGACCTTACATGTGGATGATACCCCAGTATACATGCACAGTCCTTTGCTTTCCTTGACCTTACAGAAGACCCATCTTCCACTTGCCTGTATCATTAGATTTCAGAATTCAAAGGCTAAAAAGTAAATGTCTCCAATTAACTTATTGTTCAAAAAGTTTATCTAACCATCTCTTCTTCCCTTCTTTCTTTGTTTGTGTGTTCCTTTAAACATTCTATAGCCCGGGATATCCTAGAGATCTCTATGCAATCCAGTTTGGCCATTGTCTTGTGGTGCACAGCCTGCTAAGTACTAGGCTTACAGACATAATGAACCACAACTAGATATATTTAATGAGAGGAATGGAATAGGTTTCCATACCATCAGGGTTACAAGAAGGCCTCTATACCAAGCATTATGTGGCAATCTCCATGAAGGAGACAGGTACAATTTTTAATTCACATTAAAAAAAAAAAAAACCACTGATAACACGTCTGTAGCACAGTGTTTTCCACTGATATTGGGGATGCGAAAATAATATAACTTGGTCAAAATAGCCACACTCAAATACTTTTGTATGGAACCTAACTTTGGAAAGGAAGCAACTTTGACTGCCCCCAAATAAAATGTAATTACTCTGCTTCCTCTACCCCAGTTTTCTACTTAATCGTGCCAGACAGTTCATTATTCCTTTAACAACAGAGCTTTAATAAAAGGCTTCAGAAATCCAGAGTCACACAATATGCAAGAAAAACATCCTTTGAAGCCTGAAGTTACCAAAGTAATTATTAGCAATTACTAGCAGGTCAAGTTGTAGAGAGATGCAGGTCACTGCAGGACCTAGGCTTTTGTACAGGTTTGTGCAAAATTGTTCAAGTTAAAGAACTATTTAGGAAAAGATAAATAAGTTGATTATCAAAGCAGCTTTATACCCCAGAGATACATTATCTTACATGAAAATGCTTATTTCTTGTAAGCATCAAGGAATATTGAGGTCTTAAAATAAGTTAATGCTTCGTGTAAGAGCACCTATAGAATATCATTGTGACCTTTATTGCTTAAACTCAGCTGTACATAAAAATGTGAAAATAAAATATTATGTTTGAAAGAGTGTCCTAAGGGAACTGCTGAAAATGCCATTACTCTATTATTGAAAATGACCTACATAAAAGAGTATTATATAGAGGATAGCCCTTGGGGAGATGCAGCAGATTACCCTTATAATCTAAACTGAGTGTTTATTTCTCAGAAGACCTTGCAAATAAAGAGAAACCAGTTCATTAACACACATCTCTGACATGTTAGTTCATCTATAAAGATATAAATACATTAGAATTTTGTAAAATCTATAAAACTTGGCAGACTTCTACAATAATTTCCTCTTGCCAATCATTGATTGTGGTATTTTGATGGAAGAGCAGATACACTTCTTGGTAGGATGATCATTAGTCACAAATAATTCAATAGATATAATATTGCAAGATTTAACAGAGAAGAGTTATTATCCTTTTTTTCCTATAATGCATATAAGACACCACTTCTTTTCTGAGATGAAAACGTTGTTGCAAATTTACTGTGCTTTAACATTTAATCAAGACTGGGCACAGAGCAGAGATTAATGGGTTGTAGAGAGCCCCAGTCCAGTGAACACAACTACATCACAGTTTCTGCATTTATGGATCAGGAAACATTGCTGAAGAGAGAAGTGGAGAACTGTTTGAGTCAAAATCCTGGAATGTCTGTTGCAAACTATCTTTCCTAGAAATGGCTGCTTAAGGAAGACTGTGATAGTGGCAGTATCCATTGTCACGTGAACTGGCGCAATGGGAATTCTTGGGTGTTAGCTTGACTATACTTGGAATTAATCATAACTTAAATAAGAAGGGCACACCTGTGATCATTTGAGGTGGAAGACACACCTCTAATGTGGATCACTCCCTTTTGTGGCAGCCTATGGAAAGGACACAGAAGAAGGAAGCCCTCTCTGCCTGGCAAGTTACTTTCTTCACTGGTGTTAGAGCCTACATACATTTTTTGAGACAAGTTTAAAGCAAGCTTTAATTACATACTGCACAGGATGATGGACTCTGACCCAGTCCATTCCTTGACTTCCAGAAAATGACAAATCACATTTAGGCTTTAAAAGGCAAACCCACCATGTAGAGCCTACATCTTAAAACATAGACCAAAGACCAGCTGAGACATCCAGCCTCCTGATCTGATTCTTGGACTTTCTGTTGATTAGACAGCTATTGTATTGTCATATGTGCAGCATATGCTGCAAATATATGTATAGTCATCAGTTTTACAACAATATACATGCGCGTGCACGCACACACACACACATACACACAAATGGGCAAATGGCTATTTGTAGTCTCTATTAGCATACACATGCTAGAGTCCTGGATCATTCATTGTCACAAACAACTGTTACATATTTCAAAGTCCATGTAAGTATCCTAGCTCCTCTCACTTCCTCCCCTTCCCTAAATTCAGGTCAACTCATGAGTTCCTCCCTTCCAACTCCTCACTCTCCTTATAACTCTGCTATTTTTGACATGTTCTCACTTTCTTGTCCTTCCCTCTTTCCTTCCTTCACACCTCTTCCTTCATACCTCTGTCCCCCAACCTCTCTGCTATGTTCCTGCTTCTTTCATGGACAGCTCCAGACTGTTGGCCATGTTCTTTCTACCTCATTTTTTATTTGCCTCAGACTCTTCTCTCTCACATCTATAATAAGCCTGTCCCTTTAACAATACAACGAAGAGTGGTCACATTATCAGTTTGTGCTTGTGTTGTGTTTGTGTGTGTGTGTGTGTGTGTGTGTTTGTGTAAATGCATTATTACAACAAAAAATGGCTATCAACTTGAGAATAGAGCTATCCTGGGAGAGCGTTTAGAGGGTGTACATGGGTAGGACTGAAGGAAAGAATGAGAAGGGGAAAATGATATGATTCCATTTCTTTGAAAAAAATTAAAAACTTATTAAAAATTTAATAATCCACTCAGATGATAATACTTGCATGGAAATATTTAGGGTTAGCATATGTTAGTAAGTACTGGAAAGGGGCTGATAATAACTTCTATATCTAGGAAGAAATTACTCAGTAAGCATTTTTTTTATTCTGACACATTTGCCTAGTTGCTTCTTTTTAGTTATTTCAATAACTTCAAAGGAGTTATAAATAATCACATTTATTTAGTATCTAAATCTGTTCACTCTTTACACTAAATATGTTCTGATTTTCCAGTATGTATTATTAAAATGACTCATCTCTTGGGCATAATTGCTGGTTGATTACTATGCTAATTTCGCTAATGGTACAATTTTATTGACCAATATGTTATACGTTACTCTTTGGGAAAATATCTATACTTCAGTTGGATTCTTGTAGAAATGCTTGAACATAAACACAAGAACACTTGAGGCAGATGGCAGATGAATATGAATCTGAACTATAGAAGATTGGAGACAGATGTCAACTGACCATGTAAAAGTATGGCTCCTCAGAAGCCATCATTTTTACACCTTCCAGGGCTCCTCATAGAAACACTAAAAACAAAAGTACTGACTGATAAGATCTTCCTAAAGGAAGGCCATCAAATAATAAAGATAAGACAGGAGCAAAACTTCCAGGCATGAATGATTAAGGATGAGAAGCACTTAGAATCTGAAAACAACTAAACATCCATTCAGAAATCCAGAAAATAAAGACACAAGATAACAAGATAATGTTCAATGTAAAGGGAACCTATTATCTCTCCTACTGCAAGACCTCTCTTATGTCCCTAATCCCTCACAGGCATTAGATTGAACTTCAGAGCTCTAAAGACAAAATAACAGTAAAAGAGTGAAAATGATACCAAAAAGTGATTTGATCAGTAAAATTGTCAGCATGTATTGATCCCACTAATAATGACCCTGCAAAGATTAATAATGGACTAAAGTAAAAAATAAAACTTAAAAAAAGGTTTGTTACTTTACAAATTACCTGGCAGGAAATTAATTAACCCTCCTCCACTCTGATTTTGGATGCAGTGACCAGAATCAAGACAATAACCATGGAGAGCATGGTTGGCATAGGGTCTGCCAATGAGGAACACCAGCAAACCCCTTTAACAAAATGGCCTGACTGCAATTCAAACTTTGAAAATCTAAGTGGTGCACATAAAGCTTTAAAATCATTTCATAGGTAGACACAAGATTATTCAAACTAACATGTATAACTTGTAAAAATACAGACAATACAGATAAAAGTGATATTCAAACTATTAGTATAATAAACTAGAATAAAAATGATTTGAAATTTCAGAACAGGCTTGCAAATTTAAGTATAATATGCTAATAAAAGGTGAATGAGCTAGACATGACAACACATGCCTCCATCACATAGGTATGAAGATCTGTGAATTCAAGGCAAGCCTATCTACATAGTAAGTTCCAAGAGAACAAGACCTACATAAAAAGACTCTCAAAAAGACAAATTAGAAAAAAACATAAATGAAAGATACCAGTGACCTTTAAAAATACTTTTAAATTATAGAGACTGCATCTTTGTATAGTAAGCAATTGCTCCTCTTTTTGGTTTTTCTTTTTTATTTTAGAGAATAAGAGATTGTTCTGAATATGTTTGATCACATAATGAAATGTTACAAAAGCTTATGATTATTTATTGATTTCTTGTATTTTTGGTTGTGAGCCTAGCCTTTAATGGCTGAGCCATCGCTCCAGC
Organism: Apodemus agrarius; assembly: GCA_964023405.1. Taxonomy (NCBI): domain Eukaryota; kingdom Metazoa; phylum Chordata; class Mammalia; order Rodentia; family Muridae; genus Apodemus; species Apodemus agrarius. Next base: position 33,157,969 of record OZ030013.1, on the reverse strand, counting down.
CCATCTGTTGATTTCTTTAATTACTCTCTGTGACTCAGTCTTCTACACGGATAAAATCACAAAATAGCTTCTCCTGGCCAAATATTATCAATATTGCCTAAGGTGTTGCTTTGTTTCTCGCTAATAGAAGCAGAGTATATCATGAGCCTTTATTTTTAATCTAGGTGATTTTCAAGATTTTCAACTTTTGACAGGATCTATAAAGTTAAGCTATCTAGAAAGATTGAGTTGAGCATGATTCAAAAATTAAAGACTCAAAATATTTTTTAACCTGGTTTAAACATTCTAGATCACTCTTTCTTTCATCTCAAAATGTAAAGACAGCAGGAAGCATATATCTCCATGCTGTATGTCACTTCAAGCATTTGCGACTGAACCAAGCTCTTTTCCCTTTCAGAATGCTGTTTGCTAAGCCAAAAGCTTGACTTCTTGGTGATTACTGACAGTGTATACTAAAATGTATTCTCCTGTATTGAATATGCTGTGCACACTTCAGCAATGCAGAAGACATGTGCCTGACATTGCTAGACAATCTGACTTGATTGGAAACCTGAATTAAATTATAAATACATCCTAGTGATTGGATCCTGTCTAAACCCTGAATTAGACAACATACTAATGTTATCCTCAGACGCTTTGTCAATGGATTGCTTTATGTATTATTTAAAAAGAGATTTTAAAATATCAGCTTATTACCAAGGCAAGAAAATTTATACTCAACTATTGTCTAAAAATAAAATAGAAATGGACATAGCAAATTATGTTTTCATTATATTAAGGGCAAGTTTTTTTGGGTATCATCCAGTGGAAAAGCTGAGATAAAGATCAGTGTGACACAATAATTTTGTTCTTATGCAAAAACACACTTTTGCCTAACAATCGTCAGTGCTACTATAGGAACTAATATGTGAAGCTATGCTGTCAGCCATATTGTTGTCAGATTGCACTTGGGCAGGTCACTGAATTAAAGTTTGTTCTCATGTATTTGATTCAACTAGTCACTATAGATGGATAGGCTCCAATCTTTATAAATACAGAGTACTTGTTTAAAAAACAAACAAATGTAAACAAACTATGTAAAAATGTATAGTTCTCGATCTTTTATCTCTTAAGCTCTCTCTCTCTCTCTCTCTCTCTCTCTCTCTCTCTCTCTCTCTCTTCCCATTCTCTTCCCCCTTCCTGCCCCCCCCCCACCCCCCCCCGCAATGTGGCCAAGTCAGCTTCTACTTCTCTGTTTTCTCCCTCTCTCTACTTCTCTACAATAAATGCTAAAACCAAAAGAGAAAAAAAAGAAAAAAAAAAGATCTTTATAGTGGCTAATCTCCACAAATGAGTAAGCCCTATTTGAGTATGAGTGTGCACACGTGCGTGTGTCTGTGTGTGTATGTATGTGTGGGGGGGTGAGGTGGGCGGTGTCTGTGTCTATGTGTGGGGGTATGGGAGTGGGAATGTGGATGTGCATGTGCACACATGCCCTTAACTCCTCAATTTGAAAGTGCTCTTTGGTGGTGCTCTTTCTGGGCAACTTGAAGATTCATCATCATGGCTCATGTGAAATAGATGTGTCTTGCTTCCTGATTCTTTGTTCTTTTCACTTGCATAGCTGCCAGGATCTGAGCTTCAGAGACCAATGGCCTCGAACTCCTTTAGGCCACTGTTACAAAGGTGTCAGTAACTTCATTAAATTATAAGTGAAGCTAAAATCAAAATGTGATCAACAAAGGCATGACTTATTGTTTGAAAAGAAAGGAAACTGAATGCTGCAGGATTTTGCTTTTTCCCCCTAAAAGACAAACTAGATGTATGCTTGTGTGTTTCTTTCTTTCTTTAATTTCTTGCTGTGAGAAAACGTTCCGAATCTACAGTAGCAAATCCCTTAACAAGCTTCAAGCTATGAACAGAGATGGGCCAAGCCACCCCATTTTTCCTGGTTACCCCAGTGACAGATGTAAAATCACCTATGATCGTTTTGGCTGAGATAATCAGTAGCGAATGTGGAAATGACCAAAGCTCAGTTTGTCACGTATTTTGCTGCCTAAGTATGTCAACGCGTTCATCAAGCATCTGACATGGGGAAGTTCAAATTGAGTGGCAGCACTTAAGAAAACATTAGGGACCGGATCGCAGGCTGGATTTGAGGTAAGCCAGCACTCTATCCTTGTTAAAGATTTACCACCTTGTGCTGACACTTCTTTCTTCAAGCCATCTGCTCCCTTCATATCATTAGAGAACAAGGCACACAACCGCATTTGTTTTCTGTGTTTACTTTGCTGCATATTTATTGGTGAGTGCATGATAGGATTCTCATTAATTCAAAAACCCTGTATATTCCGATACAAAAATTAGCTACTTGGACATGGAAATTTTATTCTAGGAAAATAAAACAAAACATGGCTTGTTCTGAAGTAGATTTAATTACTTCAAAGTAAAGATGTATTAATTTTATTCGTGCATGCCTATCCCTTTACTCCTAACTTTCCTAAAAAAAACCAAAAAAACAGAAATAAGTAAAAGCCCTATGTATATTGTGTCTAGATTAATTATGAAAATTTCTTTATTAATATGTTCTCTGGCATTTGGTTATGATCCTTCCAATCAAGTTTCTCTAGATTAGGAAAATGTTTTCTTTGACTTGTGTTCCATTCTGACTTTCTGGTTTTAAAAGCAAAAAAAAAAAATTATGCAGTTTTAACAGAACTATTAAATAAGATCAGGAGAAAAAGAGTGACTCCATCTCCTGGCGTTAAGATATTCAGTGTTTCCCTTTCTTGACAAGAATAGCAGCAGAGTTGTTAATTATGATACACAGAAGTACTCCTCAAGCCATGTAAAGTCTGTGACCTCTGCACCCTCTATCCTCTATTGGGTTTGATGACTAACTCTTGAAGGAGAACAGGGAAACAGAATTTCAACAATCTTTTCAAATAAGAATATTCCAACCTTCCACATGTGGTGCCAGCACAATTGGCTTTATGTTAAAAAAGACCTTTAGGGAAAGAATTCAGCAATTTTGTTAAATAAGAATTACACTTAAGCCAGATACCCCCCCCCCTTCTACTTGGTGAGCTGGATTGTTAACAATCTCAGAGCCGTGATTCATTTAAAGGTCACTGGGACTTGGAGTTCTTACTTGTCCCACCACTCCACCCAAAGTATCAGAGCAGTGAGAGAGGAAACAAAATATTATCACTGATGAAGCTAAGAGTAGTTGCTGGTTTTCATCTAAGGAGGTGGAAAGATGAACATAATTTTTTTTTGGTTTCTCTTTTGCATCTGGAAGTATATTTTCTTAAAATCAAGTTTTCTTGATAGCATGGAAGATTCTCTTAGGATAAACTTGCCTTTAAAAACTTTTGTTCTTTTATTGGTTTTGCTTTGCTGTGGAACTTACTCTCTTAAACCTGTGGTGACAACATGTCTTGAGAAGGTTTTGAAGTAGGTGCTTAAGGTAAATCTCTGTTCTAGTTAAATCTGCTCTTCAAATTCACCCAGCATGTCAAGATGCTTGCATTAAAAAAAAAAAAAAGTAAAGACAAGATGCTTTCATGTTGATTGCAGCACTATACTCCTGGAGGCCATTATTCCTATGAAGAAAGATCAGACAAATCACATGATTCCATGGTGTGTGTGTGTGTGTGTGTGTGTGTGTGTGTGTGTGCGCATCAGAGGCAATGGCAACCCCAAATGTCATTTTTAGGTGCTTTCTACCTTTGTTTTAGCATTCGGGCTATCTTGCTTTCTCCCAAATTGAATAGTAAGCCAAAGCTGGTTGGGCAAAGAACCTTTTCAATCCTCCTGTCTCTGCCTCTTCTGAGCTGTTAAAACAAGCCTTTACTGCCATGCTCAGATTTTTACATAGATGATTTCAGAACGTAGTTACTCACGCTGAGTAACAAACACTTTTCCTACCAAGTGAACTGTCTTCTTATCTCCCCACACTGACTGTTTTAAATGTCCCTCTCCTCTCCAACAATGATGTTGTGACACAACATCAGATTTTGAAATACTAGATGCTCTGTGCACACCTTTCTGAATTATCTTTGGGTTCCTGTCATTTAAGATTCTCTAAAGAAGGCCTCTGGAGGAGGAAAACATAGCAGTGAGCAAAGGCAAACTCAGAAGACTCTTAGGTCTCTATTTTGGGCAACCCTACCAGGCTTGGTTGTGCTTTGTGATCTGAGAGGACAACACACTAGGGCTATAGCTGCACAGACCACTCCTCTGCTGTGTCACACTACTCTCACCAGCAGAAAAGAGGTCAGCATGTTGGGGATTATTACAGATTGAACTAGGTGTGTTAGAGGTATCCAAGACAATAGAGAACATCTCCCTTAACCTTATTCTTTGCGCTAGGGATGGAGGTTTCAGAAAGATACATGAATTTGACAAAGGTCCCATGCCTATTTAGATTTAGGCCAAGATTTAAAGGTCCTATTCTCAAACAACTATTAGCTCTTAGGTCTCTATTTGAGGAACAAGAAATGAACTTTAGCTTAATGATAGACATCAGAACAAGAATTTCCACAGATGATGATAATAATAATAATAATAATAATAACAATAATAATAATAATAGTGGTAGTAGTAGTAGTAGTAGTAGTAGTAGAAGTAGTAGTAACAATAATAATAATAAAGTATTATGTTTAATGGTCTGAAGGACAAGGTCTGACACTGGTCATTTTATGTAGGAAAAACACTTGTGAAGATCAATTAACAGGAATGTTAGAGAGGCAAGAGAAAGAATTAATGAAAATAACATTATCAGAGAAATAAAAATTTCCTAAGCAACAAAACAAAATAAAAGCAACTTTACAACAAAGACATATACAGTCTGTAAACTGGACATGCCCAGACAATTAGTTAATATAACTCAGAAATTAGCTGAATGGGCAAAATTGCCAAAGAGAAAAAATGTTGTACCTTAATAAAATAGCAAGAGAGAGACAGTGACATAGAGAAAGAGAGACAAGAGCGATGGTGAAGATGGAGAGTTGGATGGGTAGGGAGGTAGGGAGGAAATGGGAGAAGTTATGGGATGAAAAAGAATGAGATCCATACATACTGAAAGTAAAAATTTTAAAAAGAAACAAAAGCATGAATGCACGAAAGTGATAAAAATAGTGACTGTCAGAAATATGTGTGTGTGTGTGTGTGTGTGTGTGTGTGTGTGTGTGTGTGTCTGCAGTGTCTGCAGTGGTTCCCAAATACTCAGTTGGCTTTTGAAGTTGTGACTGTAAAGTTATCAACCTGCAAAAATATAAGGAAGATTCATAACTACATATTGAACCACAGGCAACTAAAGAATGCTGAATGGGTGAATTGGTTTTCTCAGGGAAGAACACAAATCAATTATCTAGTAGCAAATGATCAGCCCTGAAAATTTTCATAGAGGTAACATTACACAGGCTGAGCAGGTTGTTTTTAGGACTATCTCACCACATATCCATACATATATACACGTAACAACAGTTAAACTTTTAAAAGAGGACATTAATTTAAAAAAGAGCAAGAAGAGATATATGGAAGGACTTCGGAGAGAAATGAAAGGGAGAAGTGATGTAATTATATTATAATTTAAAAATAAAAGAAAAATCTGAAAACACATCTGAAGAGTAGAATATAAAATTAAGAAAATTAAAACATTTGACCTTACCAAAATTGAGTGACTGACTGACTAAATAAATAGATAGATAGATAGATAGATAGATAAATAGATAGATAGATAAAACCAAATGTATATGTAGGCTCCCAAAAATCTATGATCTTTGATTCCCAGTTTGGGATCTAAGCAACAAAAGCATCAGTTTGATTAATTTAAAGTGTACAGTCTTTTATAAATAATAAGAATGTGATTGTTAATTTGCTATGAACAGCACCTTTCCTAGAAACATGACATACTACTACTGCTCAATGAAAGGAAGATGTAGGTATATATATGTGTGTGTGTGTGTGTGTGTGTGTGTGTGTGTGTGTGTGTGTATGTATATATATATAATATATGGCATTTTGCAGCTGGGAAAGCACTTGCAAGGCCAGCAGGAAGACCTGCATTCCTGTCCCAAGACCCTGCAGGATATACTGCAGTACTGTGATGAACAGAGAGCAGGATGGATTCTTCTGGCTCAGTGGCCAGCAGGTAAGCCTATTTACATGACACAGCTCTGGACAAATGAGAGATTCTTACAAAGATGAAAACACAAAACAAGCAATAAGAGCAAAACCTCAAAATACATATAAGCAAACAATAAATTACAATGGAGAGGTAGTAAGGAGTTAGGCTTAGGCTTTTTTGTTGGGGGGCAGTTTTATCTTCTTTTTTGCATAAGATTTATATATATATATATATATATATATATATATATATATATATATACAAGTAAACATAAAAATCATTGTCAAATGCATGTCTATTTTAGATACTACTTTCTTTGCCAAGAGAAACTAGTGATTCTGTCTGGAGATGAATAAGATTAGTCATAGATTTTGAGTTTGTAGCAGCTCTTCCATGGGCTAAGGTTTAAAGACAGGTCTATTAGCCCTTGAACATTTAATAAATTGTGTTAACCATGAGATGGAGACATGTTTAGAAGCCATAATTACCTCAAGGACAGAACTAATATTTGTGGTTGCCTTAAATTAGTCTATCACACTTTTAGAACCAACAAGGTTAAATCTCTGGTGTTTTGTTTTGTTTTTTGTTGTTGTTTTTGGTGTGTGTGTGTGTGTGTGTGTGTGTGTGTGTGTGTGTGTGTAACATAGCTTAAAAATCTTCATTTTCATTAGTCAACAATTTGCATTAAAATGTAACTAAGAAAGATCACTGTGCATCTGCATTTACACATAGTATGAATTTTCTATAAAATTGTCACTGTTACATATTACAGTATCAAGAGACAGTGACCTCTATTCACAGTTATTAATCCTAATGCTTCAGGTCACTGTTAACAAATACCATTAGTTGTAAAAGATGTGGGAGAAAAAGTTAGAGAATGAGCTCAGCTTCCTGGTCCTGTGTTCATGAGGGTTGACCAAGTTAGAATGTAACAGCATTAAGTTTGATGTTCATTACATTCACAACAAAGCAAAAAAATTGACCGGTCTTGCCAATCCCTAGTCAGGAAAACTGACAGCTATAATTTCTTCCTTGTAACACATCTCAAAGACATATTTCATCTTAGCTTTCTGTCCAACCTCTGTCCAATATCTGGCAGTTTCACATCCTGGAAACTACGAAAAGCCCTGGCTGCCAGATCCATTATAGTCAAAATACTAGCATAATGCAATTTGGTTCTTATCACCTTGACTGAGTCTTCAAGGAGGAGCAACAAAACCCTCTACAACTATTGACTCATTACAGCTATGCTCATGCAACCTCAGGAGTGTACTTTTCATGTGTCTCCTGTCATCTTCCAAGTTTCTCAATTACCAAACCTTTGAGATTAACAGTCCTACTTTCTCCATTATGTTATAACGACGTACGTCTATATTTCACAGATGCAAAATGCACTTAACTCATAATTACACTCCAACAAATGAAATTAATGGCAATATCTTGAAAATGTATTCAATTCTAAAACTTCATAGATTAAAAATAAATGTATTAAATGTGTGTAAAAGTCATCCTAAAAGACTCTGACAAAATTTCTCTCCTTTACCCTGCCTAAGCGCAGGGCCACAGTCATATCTGCTTTGTCTTAGACATGTGCAGAAACTTCAAATGCCTTCCGTTTTGTTTTCAAAATTCTTCCTTTATAAAATACCTTTCTTATGTGTCTTTGTCTTTATATGTGGACCTTATAGATTGCCTCACACCTATAAGAATCTATTTAAAAACAAACTTGAAATGATAACACTAACTCTCATTTCTGAGATGAAATGTGACTGTGTTTTCTTCAGATGCCAAGGAGGACAGTCCCTGAGCCTGTGGCCAGGCGGCTATTAGTAAATTTTGGGTTTGATGATGCTCTTGATATCTTTGCTAATGCAAATATTTTATTAGAGCGCCTTGAAGGTATAGTAGCACAGTTCATACTTGGTGAAAATCCAGGCAACAGACATCAATACCTAAAATTGTGTCCTTTTATCTGGCTTTGCAGGAGCTCACTTTCCTGAATAGAATCACCATGGAATTTTGCAAAGTGAAAGCACTTAGTTTGTCCTGATGTGGGCATTCAGCATCTTTCTCTCTCTCTCTCTCTCTCTCTCTCTCTCTCTCTCTCTCTCTCTCTCTCTCTCTTTTTTGCCATATGTGGCAAATAATGCCAGACTTCTCAAAGAAGGCTTGGGAGTGACACAAAGTTGAACAATGAAAAGATATAAATTACAATTTCATTAGAGCATGGTTTTGACCACCCAGGTCAAATACCTCTATGGTAACACAGAGTAGATATTGGGGGCCTTAGATAATCTCTCCTTAAATTTTTCCTCTCCTTAACTATGAAATCTGATACCCAAATCATTATAATTATAATGCTATTGGAAGCATGTAAACAATCTAAGTAAGAGTATGTGATTACTATAAAAATCAATTTAAAGACATTAGCCACTGCATCCAGATTTTAATACTCAATCTTTTCCAACCATGAAATCTAAAAGAAATTAATATTATTTATTTACATTATTAATCTCTCCAAAACTGTTTGTATTTTGCTGAAATTCTAGAAACCTGTTTGTATCATCTGACATATAATTAAAAAGCCCCTAGTTACTTATTAAAGATCAATGCTAAGAACATAAATAAAATATCATTGACCCTTCAAAGATCCCATTAGGCATTAAAAATAGATGTAGGGTACTTTATAATTAGTTGTTGAATAAAATCCATCGGTCATTTTTTAATCTGCTTAATTTTGCTTTCATCAAAGACAAATATTTCATTCCTGAAAAGCAATTTTTCAGGCATCGAATAAAATGTTTGACCAAATTATTATCATTTATTACTTCATTCTTTGCTTTGTCAAGTGAAACAAACTGATCAGTGCTATTTTTCATACATAAATACTGTCTTTGGTCTATGATTCAAAGGGAACATGCCATTAAATGACATCATTTAAGCTCATGTATAACTTGTTAATCAGGAGACAAATATTAAAAATGTAATAAGTCACTCAAAGTTATGCTGATGCCACCTATACTAAATGAGCCAATAGTCATGGGATCAAACTAAGTATGTCATGTTCCAACTATTTTATTTAATTTTTCATATAGAAATGTTAGAGTGATAGACCTCATTGCATTTTAACGCTATTCTGACCTGTCCATCTTTCTTTTCTGTTGAGCACCCAAATATCTTGTGTGATGAGTTAATACGTGTGCTTTAAGGCCAGTGGAATAGCTTAAATAATTTCGAATTGAGCCTTGTTTTCTAACTGGATTGAGGACAGTTGCTAGATATGACAACCATGGCTGCTAGCAGTAGTACAAATCAGCATTTTAGAATCTAAGTAGAATACAAACAAAACATTTTCCCCACCTTAGGAAAAAAAGATATTGAATCAAGCTTCAGAGACATTTGCCTCGAGACTGGCTGTAAAAATGTAGTCATGGGTTTTTAACCTAAAGTTTGCTTCCCAGAATTTCCTCTGAATTATAAAATAATAGTTAAAATTGTGACCTATGAGATTTCAACGAACTATTTCAAGATGCCATTTTTCTTTTTATACCTTTTCTGTGAGTTTATTCATTGTTTATGTTATTGTACAAAATGACACGTTTAAAATAACTTCCTATCTTTTATTTAGTATTAAGAAGGTTTTGGAAAGAAGTTCATCTATAGATACATGGATAGATTTTGGAGTTATCGGTATACTTGAGGACCAGTTTTGGTATTGTTAGAACTTATGTAAATGTTACACTGTAGTAGTGGAGGACCTCCTAGAATCTCGGCATTCAGGAGGCAGAGAGATGCATTTTCAGAAATAGCCAGCTAATTAGGCTAACCAAATTATTGAGTTCTGGATTCAAGTAAAAAAAAAAAAACAAATATACATTTTACCACATATGTATGTATGTGTTAAGTGCCTATTAAGAAAGACACCCAATACCTTTTGTCTCCAAATGAATGCATCTACATCCACACACATGGGTTCACACACATTCAGGCATGAATACACACATGCATCCATTCATGGGCATGCGCAATAAGGGAGAAGTCTATATGTTATCTTTGTTATCTTTTTTGGGAATTTGAGAAATTTGCCAAGTTATATGGGAAGAGAAAATTGTAAGTCACATCACAAGGCATTGTTAAATAATAACAGGTTCTCCTACAAATGAAAATTAGTTTGGTCTATGTGAATTTATATTTATAATTTTTAGTCAAATATTTTCATCACAGTTGACCATGTGAGTAAGTGATGGGCTGGCTCTAAATACTTAACCATTATTCTGAAGTTAATGGAGATGCAGGAAAACCTAGATTGAACAGGCTGGAAATACATTTCTTTCTAACCATACAGTGCTATTCAGCCATTGAAAGCCCCGATTTAATTCAGGTCTATGAGTTCAACTAGTGATACCATTTTCCTTCAGCAGGCCACTTGAGAGCATAAGAACTAAGGGAGTGTGTGTTCATTGCCTATCAGATTCCTCATTTCTGGAGACAGTAGATCCCAACCATGACAATCCCCTCAGAAAATGAAGTGAGCTCTGGCTCCTTGTACCAGGAAATGTTTTTACTTGTAGAAGGAATGCTAGTCTATATTTATTAATGCCTGTGCAAACACTTATACTGTGTGTGTGTGTGTGTGTGTGTGTGTGTGTGTGTGTGTGTGTGTGTGTGAAGATCAAGAGACAACTTGCAGGATTGTATTCTTTGCTTTACCATTTACATATTTGGGTGTCAAAATTAGGTCAAAAGCTTGGCAGCCATCACCCATACCCACGGAGTTATCTCCATAACCGTGGACTTTTAATACAATGTCCAGGGACCACGTTTTCACACTTGTCATTTGAAACAACTCTTGCTGTGCCTCATCTCAAAATAGTATCTGCTTGTGTGTGGAAGTTGTGTAAGGATGCAAGTCTATGTAGGCAGACTGAGCGGAGAGTATCAAATGAGATACTGCTACTGAAATTATAAAACAAAAGTGCTGGCTTTTCTTTTGTGAGATTAACCAAAATTCTCTGAAGCAAATCAGGTATTTTTTTTTTTATTTTTATTAAATGAAATCACTTCATTTCAACAAAGGGAAAAAAACATGCATAACTTTACAGCATCTATAGTGAAAACATGTGGTAGCTGTTCTGAATATAAACACATTTTATTAAGCACTTAAACTGCATCTTTTCACTGCTAATTAAATGAATTTAACCCAATTAGAGGATCAACACACTTTGTGAGTGTTCCACAGCAGGGCTGTCTATTGCACTTCGCATATCAGTTCCCTCACACGATCCTTGCCCAGAGAAGGAACCATATAGAAGTCCGCTCACCACTGATTTTGAGACCTTCTTACCGGTATGCCTTGCCTTCTTCTTTCAATATCCTCCAGTTTAATAACACAGATATGGATGTTTATCCAGGATGCTTGCTAATTCACCAAGTAATTGCTCACAGGGTCCCATTTTGCAAAATGAAAACTAGCAGAACTTGAAATGAGGAGATCTTCTGTTTCCTGCTGATACAGTGGCATATTTAGAAGCACTTTTCTATACAAACGTCTGTCTCAGCATGTCCTGCAGCAAGCGAGACTCAGCACCCACCACAAGCTCTTGCCTTTACTGCATATTCAGCCAACTTCAGACACATCCTTCCTGCCAATACCTCCTCTCACACTCTGCTTCGACTGTAGCCCACTGGACAGACCTGGTACTAGGTCTTGAGTTGCTTTTCAGTTCCTCTACTAAGACTAAAGGAGAAAATGTGATTTTGAAAAGTAAAATAAAATATAGCAAAAAAAAAAAAAAGAAAACCAGATTAAGAACAAAAGTAACAACAACAACAACAGAAATATAGAAGCCATTCCTTAAAAGCAAAGAAGATCAAAAAAAAAAAATTCCCAGGGGAGAGTTCTTCTGGAACAGTATGTATAAACAAACAAACAAACAAACAAACAAACTCAAAAGGCATTTGGAGGTTACTTTTTAATAAGGAGGAGAAACTTGCAAGTCACAAAAGAGTTCCATATTTTAAAAATTGCTGCACAGCCTTACGAGTTCAAATATAAGGGCTAACATTTGTCATTCCTAGGCTTAGTATAAGATCATTCCTGAAAGGCTATTATATAATTTTTTTTTAAGCAAGGAGGTTACTATTTAAAGAAACAAGACAGTCAGGCACACAAATGAAGGCTGGGAAGTTTGTGGCATATAGAGCAATGGGCTCTTATAAGTCAGAGGGTTGGCTCATAAATTGACTACTCCTTTGTAAGAGAAAACTGTAGATGGACATGTTGTGACTAGGGACTGGTTCAATGTGTCTTAGAAATTAAAGAATGTATTAAACTGTACATAGAGAAGAAAAGGTATGTGTGTGGGGGGAGGTGGCTGTGTGTGTTTCTATGTACACGAATATGACATGTATGTATTTCCTGAAATATTTTCAGTTATTATATGCTAATTTTGGTACAATATGAAAAAATATAGAGTAAACAAAAACTTGTAATTTTCAGACAACCTCAGAGACTTTTCAACTTTGAAGCCTATCACATGGTCATTGGAAATGCACAACCCAGGCAAAACTATTAATGAAATGATGGAATGGATGCCTATTGCTTAGTTTGGAATGACTTTGCCCAGACTCCATAAATGCCAAAGGAAAAGTAAATGCGCACAATAACTCTCATTCTTTGCTGGAATTTCTCACTAAGAATAGCTATCATTAATGTGACAAAGGACTCAGTAAAATGGTTTAACATATTTTGTGGCTTAATGAAAATCTTAAAGACAGTGACTATCTCAAGTGATGTGGCAGACTCTGCATTGTTCAGACAATCCTTTATCTATTCCACTAAGCATTTTATTAGTCTGAGAGGTAGCAAGGGCACCGAGTAACCTGGCTGTCAGCATCCCCATGAACACTTCACTTTAGTGGCTTTGCACAGGGAGAATCAAAGTTGTCATTTAGTGGCTATAAATGAATCAACAATCATAGTGTTTCCATATGAGAACTTAGGAATAGTATAGTAGGTAACTCGACAAGAAATCTACAGACATTACATATAACACTCTATGTTCATTTAATTTTTCTCATTTTTTGCTAGAGGTTGATTTTGGGTGGTTTAGTGAGAAATACAGGAGGGTGGGCAGCAGGGAGGGTTCTACCTTGCCCCCTTAGCCTGGAGTAAAATAACCACACAAAAGTCATTGCAGATTCTGAAAAAAACGCTATAAAGCAAAGGAAGAGGAGGCCGATGGAAGCATAATGGAGAATCAAAGTTGTCAGCGGGGTGTTTTGTCAAAAGCAAAGAGAAGGCTGCACTCAGTGCTTCTCCTAAGAAGATTCAAAAGCTCTCCATGCTCCTTGGATCACCCAGGAAAGAAGTACCTTCCAACTTTCAGAAGCATTTAGAAGTGCTAAGTAACTTTCCCCTGTGAAGAGATGCTGCTGAGTTCATTCAAAGGAGGCAAGGTCCAGGAGTGAAGAGAAGTGCAGTGTGTGAAAGGGGGAGGAGGCCTGGTAAAAGGAGGCCTTTAGGGAAAAACGCTCCTGAGTCTCTCAAGTACTTTGCACAGGGAGATCTTGATTTTCCTGAATTTTCCCAGACCTCTCTATTAACCTTGTCAATGGAATGCTGTTGGAATGCTTGAATCTTCGAGCATACATTAGAGTCATTTAGTGACTTATTATCTTAATTCTTTCAATAAATACCTATTGCAGTGACGACCCCACCCAGGGCTAGGTTATGGGAACTTTTCAAGAGACACAAGTCTTAAAATTGAGGCATAGGGGGCTGGAGAGATGGCTCAGCACTTAAGAGCACTGGCTGCTCTTCCAAAGGTCCTGAGTTCAAATTCCAGCAACCATTTGGTGCCTCACAACAATCTGTAATGGAATCTTGATGCCCCCTTCTAGAGTGTCTGAAGACAGCTACAGTGTATTGACATATAGTAAATAAATAAAATCTTTACAAAAAAAATGAGGCATAGAAGTCATGTACCAGTGTGACCCTGTCTGTGGCAGGGTTTGCTGGTATGTCATAAAGCAGGGAAAGGAGGGCTCAGGGGTCGTGCAGGTGGTGGATTGATTATCAGATGACTACAAGAGGAGATAGCTGCTGAATCATTTCCAGTAGAAGAGGAGCTTGAATAAGAGGCGAAGAGGGGACGCACATCACAAAGTCCCATGCTGTTTAGCATATATACATACATACATACATATATATATATGAAGATATGTATACTTATTAGCTCTTTTCATTTACATACCAAACAAGTACGTGTTTGTCACCATTCACTGAGATGACAAGCTCATTTCAATTCAGCTCAAGCATTCCTCTCAGCATTCATGGCATTATTTTGCTCTCTTACATTGATGGTGGCAGATGCTTGGTTTATATTTAACCTAAAGGTGGCATTGACAACTGCAAAGACTCTTAATTATGATAGAATTGAGAACATATAGGATTCCATAATGAGGGAGGCTGTCTGACTTACACGTGCTTCTGTATAAAATGCCAAATACAAGATAACATGAAGACAAGAACAAGACTAGGGACCTGTTACATATGTTTGGAAAAAAATGATACATGTAAATTTTCAGGAAAAAAATAACATTGTAATTGATTCACTATAGTTTTCTGAGGATATGGTGCCGATTTTTATTTTTAATCCCTTCCTGGACATTAACCAAAGGAGACATGAGAAAGCTCTGTTTCCTATTCCTACACAAATAATAGTACAGAGGTAGAAGTGAGGAGCTAGGAATCCCAGGAGGTTCTGGCCAGTAGGACTTCTATGTTCTGATGGCACAGCCACCAGAAGCTTGTGTATTCACAGTGCTCTTTCTTGAAGTAAACAGTGGACTCCAACTAAGAACAACTAGCTCTGTGTGGAAGTAAAACTGCTTTAGAAAGAAAACATTGTAACCCGGAATTGCCTAAGTACAAAATCTTTGTTTCTGACTCTTCCCCCTCTCCCTCTCCTTCTCCCACTCCCCTTCCCCCTCCCTCTCCCCCTGCTTCTTCCTGTCCCTCTTCTCTCTCTTCCCCCTCCCCTCCTCATCTCCTTCTCAATCTCTCCTTTTCCTTAAATTTAAAAGCTTTAATTTTTCACTGACACAGTGAGAGTTAAACTCAGGCTTAGGAAGTTTTCCACCAAGGTACAACAACACCAGAAGTCTGTGAGGATTGTTTTCTGGATTAATCTAAGTGTCAAGTCAAAATGTGTTCTTTGTTAGGGTGCTTGAGTCCTTATTGGTGACAGAATGATAATGGGGAAAGTTTAAGTGCAGTTTGCAAGAGAAGTGCAATCCACTTTGTGATGGAAAATTTTATGTGATAACTTGGCTTTTCCATAGTATGTAGGCATTTGATCACGTGCTAAAGCTACTTTGAAGGTATTCATTAGGTATGATTGACATTCAAATCCAGTATTTATAAATAAAAGAGAATGCTCCTATAGTACATATGAGCCCATTCTGATCACTTGAAATCCCTAAGATGAATAAAAGGTGGCAGTCCTAAACAAGACTAGGAACTTTGTCTCCTTAGAGCAGAGCCAACAAGTCCTTGAAGTCTGTTCTTCTACGTGCCATTTAGACTTGGCAACCTTCACAAATCTTTGAGCCAGTTCCCTGAAAGAAGCCTCCTTCTCCATGATTTTAAGCATATCCGTATCATTCTTTTTTCCTAAAGTACCACAAACAAAGCTTCATAATCTATGTCTTCATTGTTAAAATATCCCAGATCTGATTATGCCATTCAACTATTTTTCCTTCCTAATGACTTACTCTTCATATCTAGTTCATGAAACGATGGTGACACAGGGCAAGGGCTCCTATTCTAACAAATTTTCCCTTTCGGTTCATGGTACAGATTGGACGGTGGTACAAAGAAGAGACGATGTCACAGCCATCCGAACTTGTAATTGTGAGGGTGATCCTAGAATCCTAGAAACTTTCTAGACACTACTGTAATGCTTCACAGTCGTTGTGTGTTCCTGAAGTTCACACTACCAACTTCTATACACCATGGAAACCAATCTGTATACCCGTCTATCTAAACAGACATGAAAAAGCATAAATGAATCTGGGTCAAATCATAAAATTGTGTTGGTTACAAGGACAAATAAATCTAGATAGACTTCAAACACCTATTTTCTTTCATTGATTTCCGGGTTTGCTTTATTTGATACTATCACAGTAAAGTAGGTATAATTCATGGACTGATTATTGAAATGGTTATTTATTTATTTGTTTGTTTGTTTGCTTATTTATTTATTTATATCAGCTAGCATACATTAGCTCTATAGGACTAGGTTTTAGGAAAAAAATCACTATTATAATGCAAGCAAACTCATTATTGTTTATTTTCACATATAAATGCTAGGACTTGGGAAATGGTTCATCTTTTCAAGTGTCTACTGGATAAGCATGAAGACATGCATTCACTTTCCCATCCCATCGTGAAAAACCACTGTGTGGCTCAAGAATCCATGTAAAAGATGCAAACGGTTGCCACTCTTTGTCATCTTAGCTCTGACCTCTTATGAATGATGGATCGTTATAATATTTATACATTGTTTAGCAAGTTAGATTGGATAATAACAGGAGACATAATAAGAATAAATAAGAATATAAAACAATGAAGAAAAATATGTGCATTTTTTTTTTTAGTATTTCAGATTAGGTACTATTCCGAGTAAATGAAAAACATTATTTAACTTAATTCCTAATAAGATTGTGACTTAGACTTTTCACTCTTATTTTAGTGAGAACAAAGTAGAAAATCAAATACATTAATTTTCACAAAATATTCAAACTTATCAGGAGCTGGAAGAGGATTCAGGATACCCGATGGCAAAGCAAACTCTTTAGCCATACTTGTAGGTAAGAAACGCCGCCTTACGATAAAATGCGGTTTGACCCTACAATCTCCTTTCTGCTAGCTGTTTAACAATGACTCTTAAAAATAAAAAGATGCTTACCCTTCATTAAAGCAGTGAAAATAGTATAAATTAGAAAGAACCTCTTGTGTTTGAAGGCATGGTTCATGAAGGGAAAGACTGCAGTTTTTGCAGCATAAGGGTAATGGATAAGGATCTAAATTTTGACACAGAACATGCTGGAAAATCCTACAAGAATAGACTCTAACAGCATCCTTTGGAAGGTTCACAGCCTCTTTGAAAGATAAGCAATCCTCTGTGCTAATGGACACATCCTAAAATAAACTCTTCTAAACAGAAGACCAAGATGTCAGCGGCATAGGCTAAGACTTCTATAGGCATCTGTTTCTCCTCTGGGGAATGAGAATATTATTTGAAGATATATTAACTTCTTGAAACTAAAGCATTATTAAAACATAGATGTGAATGCATTAATTCATGCTACCTACTAGTATCCTATACTATCACTTCAGGCTGCAGGAAATTTTCAGGGACTCCTAGTTGCTCCCCGACATCAACTCTACCCTCCCCACAAAGTCCACACATTCCCCCTACTCTCTCCACAACCCGGCTGTCTCAGGAAACCTCCAAACAAAGGCTCCAGTAGCCTAATTCTGCATTCTGAAATTCTTGAAATCAGTCAGAAATCTCTTCCTTTAAAGTTGCAAGCCACCCAGATCTGGGCCTTTGATGACCATACATAGGCACAAGCCCAGCGTGTGGAGACATGTCATTTTCCTTGCTTACAAACCATAAAAAACCTTCCCCGCCATTGCCTGAGCATGACCTTTCCCAGTCTGGTCCCCTGTGGCTGGTGAACTTGTCAGGGAACCATTCCCAAATAAACGTGATTTTCTTTAAACATTGACATAAGTTTGAATTGGTTTATTTCCACAGTAGAGAAAACATTAATATGAAGAAAGGCTCTGGCACAGTGCTAAGTTTGGACTGCTGGAAGTGGGGTACGATTTGGTGATGCCAAGAGCAAAATCCCAATATAGACAGGATACCCTGTGTTAGTTCCTGTTGCCTTACAGGTGATCCTGCTAGGCTTTTCTCAGGGACCTAGCAATGGCTTAGTCACCACCCTGCCACCATTCCTTATAGCTGCCAGGTGCAGGTACCATAAAAGGACTGCTAGCCCTACCCCAGTTGGTTTTCTCTTTCTGTTCCCACAAGTTTCCACCAGTCTTTCATGATCCCCACCATCAACCTCTCTCTGCCCTTCTTTGTGTACTTCTCTGTCCCATGTCCTTCTCTTCTCTCAAGTCTCTGCTCCTATCTGCCTCTCCTTCTCTTGACCATCGCTCTCCCTGCCCCTTTCTACCATCCCTCCATCTCCTCCCCATAAACTCCCCGTATCAGGTCTGTTGGGTGCTGTGTGATGCGATTTCTCAGAGGGACATCTTAGCATGGGCCAGCCAGATGCTTCATCCCCGAAACCCCTGCCATGTTATAGTTCATAGCAGTTATTTCTCTATTGCTTTAACAAGAGACAATGAGCAAGGCAACTTTTAAAGATAAGTGTACTCTTTGGTCACAGAGTTTCAGAGGATCCAGACACGTGGTAGAGGGCGGGAACAGCTGAGAGCTTACATGAATCCAAAAGTCTGAGAGTGAACCTGGCAGTAGTTTAGAAGCATCAAACCCCCATCTAAGTGGCATAGCTTCTTCAGCAAGGTCACAAGTTATAATCCTTCCCAGGGCCATCAAGTTGAATCTAAGTATTCAAGTATGTGAGCCATAAGCCGAGACTCACTCTGACCTCCACCCTTAACTTATTTCATTTACTTGTCTAAAGCTGTACTGAATGCAATAAAAGGTTGTAACACTTTGGTGACCTAAAGCTCTTAATACACAATAGTGCATACGTGATTTTACGATATGTGCTTTAAGATATCAAATGACCTTTTAGGGTATACCGTCTCAAAAGGATAGCTAAATGGAGTCCTATCTTTGCAAACAGAAATACAAGTCAGCTGGGTTATTTGAAGCTAGGCTAAAATTCAACCTAAAGTTTTACATGTTCTCTGAGATTCAAAGGATAAAAGCTGTACTAGTGATGTATATTTTTACTTGGTTTTCTTTTTTTATCTCAATGGGGAACTCAGTAGAAAAAATCTACATTTTAGTTGCTTTGTTAAACTAAGCCTAGAATAGTATCACTTGTGTCACATAAGGATTATTTCCCCCAGAATTCTAAGACCACGGATTTCATAAATTCAGTTTGTTTGTAAGAGAGACACTATTTAAAACAAATGAAATGAGTAAATAAATAATTGTTTTTTGTTGCGGCCCACCCTACTCTATTTCGGTAATTTTCGTTTCCTGAAAGAAGAACTTGAAGACCATTTGAATATATTAAATACAAAATAATAATTATAATGATTAGAGGTGTGGAACTGTATTAAAATGTAAAAGGAGGAAAGCAATATTTGGAATACTTATAATACCAAATAGAAATATTCCTTCAGCTTGAAGACTTAAAATAGAGATGATGTCAATCTTAGATTCTTTTCCCCTAGTTTTATTTCTGTCATTTTGCTCTAAAAACACGTGACGGAGGGTTTTCTTGCCTCACAATTACAGTCTGTCAGTGAGGGACCTTCAAGGCAGATTCTTGAAGCTTCCTTATCACTTCCCTTTCAACACAGAAGCAGAAAGAAACAAACACATGCACTCTTGTTTGCCTGCTTGCTTGTTCTAGGCTAGCTGGGCCTCCTCCTCCTCCTGCTCCTCCTCCTCCTGTCCTCCACCTCCACCTCCACCTCCTCTCCTCTTTCTCTTCTTCTTCTTCCTCCCCCACCTCCACCTCCTCCTCCTTTTCCTCCTCCTCCTCCTCTTATACTGCTCAGGATTCCCTGATTAGAAAATTGAGCAAGTCTTCCTACATCTGTTAACAATGAAAACAATCACACAGGTAGGCGGGCCCACAGGACAAATCTAGATAATTACTCTTCCTTGGATATTCTCTGGTAGCACCAGGTTGACAATTAAAACCAGTCAAGGTATGGCTCAGTTATTACCACTTTCCATTCAACTTAGTATTTTATGACATTTGAGTTTTCTAAGTTTGAGTCTAAGCTCTTTCTTGAGAGTTAAGATGGTTCTCAAGTACAGGCAAATAGAAAAGGAATAATAGTGTCTTGAAAGAAAAATAAACACAAACAAACAAACAAAAATAAAATAATTTCCTTTCCCATTTAATATTGGTAGGTCCTTGGTTCTCTGTTTCTGTCATGAGGATCCATAAGTAAAAGATCTTCAGGAACTACTTTAGGTCTGGAGATTGATTTCGACCTATCTTATGACCTGAGGTCTTTCTAAGACTTAAAATACAGGCTCATAATCCTTCGATTATATGCTCCACTGTTGACACTGCGTCTTGCCATTAGAAAACTCTCAAGTTATTTGAAATTATACAAGTGTTTTTAAGATATAAGTCATTAACAGGATTTATATTTTATAAAAAAAACCTAATAAAAAGGGATCTGATTAAAATTCCTTTCAAAAGCTTATTTACTTAATTAAATACTTCTTTGGCGTAACCTTTTGAGAGATTGTCTGCCTTTCTTTTTTTTTTTTTTTTTTTTTTAATCATTTTTTTTATTTTCTATATTCTTTGTTTACATTCCAAAGGCTTTCCCCTTTCCCAGGTACCCCCCACCATATGTCCCATAATTCCTCTCCCCCCCATGCTATTCCCCACTCTTTCCCCCCCCCCCCCGATTTCTCTGTTCTGGGTCTACAATACTGGATCCAATCTTGTACTACTCAGCAATTAAAAATAATGAATTCATGCAATTTGTAGGTAAATGGTTAGATCTGGAAACTATCATCCTAAGTGAGCTAACCCAATCACAAAAGAATACACACGAAATGCAATCACTGATAAGTGGATATTAATGAGCCCAGAAGCCCTAAATACTCAAGGCACAATTAGCAAGTCAAATGACTCTCAAGAAGAAAAAAAGGAGAGGACCCTGGGCCTGTAAAGATTGTCTGCCTTTCAAAACTCAATGTTTGTCATAAGAATAGGACAAAAGAGTTCACAGATATAAAAAGGAAGTGTAGGAATGACTGAATTTCATCATGATTTTTATCTTCCATTGGATTCAAATGGCCTTGACCTCACAAACTATGTTTCCAAGTGAACCTCCTATTATCTATTATAAAAATACATTATATATGCTGATACTAGACAGCCAACATGTGATGGTTCCATTTTGCTCCTTGCTGGCTTATATTTCTTTCCTACTTCCTTTAGCCTAGGGGAAAAAATTATAACATTTCTCCTTACATCACATGCATTTGCACACCAACATTCGATATATAGGCACTGCTTGTCGTACTATCACTACTCATGAGCACTAATTTCAACATTTTTGACAATGAATAGCTAAGATGAGTGTTTTCACTATTTTTAATTGTGATGAAGAATAAATACAACACAAAAAGTATGTGCTGAAAAAAAAACAACTCCATGTATTCTGGTAGATTTTCTTTTATACCTATTGAGGTTATATTGAAAAGTCAACAGCTCTTTCAAGTAGATGAGTACTTTTTTCGAGCTATTATACTCAATGGCATGTGAGGGCTTTGTCTCTTCAGAATAATTTATTGTGGAAGGTGTGTGTAGGGGTTTCTCTGTGTAAGAAATTCTCTCTGCCCTCCAGCTAAGTTGCTTCAGTGGAAATGAGATCCTGACCAGTGGGCTGATGGATGCACGCATAACTGACTTGTTCAATTCTAATTTAATTCTGGAAATCTATCTCCTTTATGACTTTAATTTTTCTGACATGAAAACATTCTATCTTTTTAGCTTCCATTGCTTCTGCAGAAGTATTCCTTGGTGGAGGGTTAAAAAAAAGCTGCAAAGATGCAGCAATAAACAATATCACAAAACCAATTTTCATATTGGCAGAAAAACAACTCCAAATAACCGTAACTTGAAACACTGGCAGATTCTTGGCAGCTTATGTTGTGAGATCATTAATGAGAACTTTCACCACAAACATGCATATCGTTTAGTTTCAGGGGACTTGAGTACTTCATATATACAGTCATGTAGAGTTATACTAGCAGAAAGGAGAAAAACACCAGTTCTATTCCTGGTAAGGACAGACTTATAGCTTTTAAGATCTTGTGATTTGAAGCAGACTAAGGGAAGTATGCATTGCAATTTCTCATAGTAATGGGAACAAGAAGGCCACAAAGGTGAAGCTAACATGAACTTTCTGTATTTGCATTCCTTTACTGAACCCTTGCCTCCTAGTTAAGCAATAACTACAACCCTCTGGCTCATGGGCTATGTAACTTATTAGTCATTTTTATTAAAAAAATGTTTTTTTAAATTAGCTTTTCACATCACAGACATTCTGCTGCTGTTCATTAGTATAACTTATCTAAAGCTTAATGAGACACTCAGAATAAATTTGTAAGCAAATCCACCATATTGCAGTTAGAGTATTTTTTTTTTTTTGCTAAGTTGTATGCAGTGCTTTATTCTACATTAAGAAACAAACAGAATAGAACCATTCATTTTGCTGTAATTTTAATCTTATTGAACATACAATTAAAGTTGAGTCAAATAGCGGGATGGCAGAGAGAGGGTTCTATCCACATTTGGAGATGTTTCAAAAAGAATTTTACAGCAACATGTGGCTTTTTCAAGTTAATTCTTTGGTTTCCTTTATCCTTTCTATCATAGAAAAGTGCCTTTCTTTATTCATTTTTTTGTCAGCCTTTGGGCATTTAATATTAATTCTCTTTGAAGTAGCGTTTCTCAATGCCTATTAAAATCCTATTGTTCCTTAAGATTAGCCATGCATTGACACCCAGGTCCTCCTTCACCCCCCTCTTCAGTGCACCAGAAAAGGAAGGAAAGATATGCACTCTTAGAGCAAAACTGCTCCACTGTCTTTTTCAATTATAGAATCTAGGGTATTTATGAACAGCTAAAAAAAAAAAAAAATAAGGGAATAAATTTTGTGACAACATGGTGGTATTTTTAAATATTTTAATGTAATTTGTGTAGACATGCCATTAAGTTCACTTTGTAAAGAGCCAATTCATGCTGTACAAGTCCAGAAGACCAATTTCTTTTTATTTTTGTTTGATTAATTTGAGCCTAGACAATTCTCTTCGCTAGAAGAAATATGGAAATGAGATACAAGTAAGGACCAATTTTATTTGATTGTTTGTTTGTATGCCCGTTTGCTTGTTTTTGTTATTCATGTAATTGTTTTGTTTATTTGCTTGCTTTGTTGTTTGCTTTGAAAGGATTGTTTTTTTTCTGCTTCATACCTTTCTTGTCTCAATCCAATGAAGTTAGAGTAAATCTGAAGGGTGTTAGATGCTGACAGGGCTGGACTTAGTTGTTTGTTTTTTTGTTTGTTTTTTAATCACAAATGAAACTTGGTTCTGTTTTCCAATTGCCTGTTGTGCAATGAATCAACAATACCAGATAAGATTTCACTTTAAATCGTTTTTCAGGTGTCTTCTAAATGTATACTACTTCACTGTGGCATGATTATTTAAAATGAGTCTACTTCAGTGTATAGATGTATTCTTCCTAAAGTGTAAATATACAGCATTTAGAGCATCTTGATTAAGACGGACCCCAGTGCACCACTTGTATCACAAGATTACACCATCTATGCATGTTATAGTCATCATAGTTTTTGTCAGTCCACTCTATAATTCCTATGCTACTGATATGATGATCCTATTAACAAACACTGACTTCTCAGAGGTACTCATAGATGATGAGCAGTCTTAGGCAACACTTGCATGGAAATTCTTACATTGAAAGTTTAGTCATAGTCACTGATACATCCCTTGTGATACAAATCATTTAGTTCTTAAAACCTACTCAAGACTACCTGTATGAGTAGCTACTGTCTATGAGTAGCCATTAGCAAGCTTACAATGATTACTTTTTACAATATCTGAATTGTTAGATATTGTTAGATGAATAGGTTTTCTGCATGTAGTGATAGTAAAGTGCATATACCAGACCTTTGAGTTGTTTTTGTTTGCATTCAAGGAAAATTTTACACTGTTTTGTCATGACTCTAGTTTGTCTTTCACAAAAACAGATGCCAACTCTACATTCTTTTGATAATATTCTAGTATTTTTCAAACTGTAGGATTATAGTACATACTCAAATATATTAATAGGTATTCATAGATGAGAGTGACTCTTTTAGAGTAAGATATATTTGGCATTATATTTTATTGTTGTGAAGCACTATGTGGTAAAAGTAGCTGGATCAATGAATTGATTCTACTACTAGATTGTTAAATACTTGGAACCTAGGCCTCACTTTGGATCCCCTAAACCTGATGCTGCATTTAATCTTTCACAGTAGAGTTTAAAACATTCCAGTCTAGGGCCTGGAGAGATTCCTCAGCAGTTAAGAGCTCATATGACTCTTTGAGAGGACCCAAGTTCATTTCCCATCTCCCAGGCCAAGTGAATCCTTATAAATCCAATTCCAAGGCTACAACAACAATGAAAGAAAGAAAAGAAAAGAAAAGAAAGAAAGAAAGAAAGAAAGAAAGAAAGGAAAGAAGGAAGGAAAAGAAAGAATGTATTACCATCCTACTGACTCCTGTTTTTGTGGTTGTTTTTGTTTGTTTGCTTGCTTTTAGAATGCATCCACAACAAAAAGAGAAACAAACATCTTATATGTCTGCAGCTGTGGAATACAACAGGTATATTTGCACTGAGCTGGTTTTTCTGAACTGCTCCTGTAAGAAGAGGCACAGGACTATTTTACAGCAATGGCCATAAATCTCAAGAATGAGGCCATAGTCTGGGCAGAGCAAAGGCACAATGCAGGAGAGTTTGTGACTCCAGTGTGCTCAGGGGAGACATAAATATTCACATTGGGAGTGTATGTTTACATACACTTTGCTAGCTGCCTTATTGGCTGCAAGCTATAACAGAGCAAGTGCCTACCTCAGTTAGATTGAAGTTTCAATAAAGCTGCAAAATGGAAAATAGGAAAAGACTCTTTCCTCTTTTGTCCTGGACTAGGCAAAACTATGGTTAATTAACAGAGACTATTCATTCAAAGAGAAGCTGGACATTCTATTTATGAAGAAAACACATTTTATTAAATGTGGTTAAAATCAAACCTAACTGAAATGAAGCTTAGTCTACGTGTAAGAATCCTGTTGATAGAGTAGACTGTTTACTACCTTATTCCTTGGAAAATATTGGAACCAGACCGGAACATAATGTCTGAGAGAAAAGAAAAAAAAACCTTATAATTTAATATACATATTTGCTTGCAATGACAACTACTTAAAAAGAAGCCATGAATTTGAAGGAGAGGAGGGTGGGATATTTTGGAGGGTGTAGAAGGATGAACGGCAAGGGAAAAATGTTATTAAATATCAACTGATAAAATGTTGAAATTTTGTGAGCAGGAAGGAACCTGTTCCTCTTTGTTCTATACATGGGTAAACATTACTGTTGCTTGTAGGTATGAGATGATGACCTTTGTCTCCTGGCCAGCCTCTGCGGGGTATTACTTAGAAATTAAAGACATCCAAACTATGAGTCTTCTAGGTCCTTTGGAATCTTTAAACAGTACTCTGAGGATTTGAAGCCTTGGGTTATTTGAATAACACCACTTCAAAGATAGCTCAACATCATTTAAGTACATGCTTCAACTGTAAAAGAAACTGCACTTCTGTCTCTGAATTTGTTGTTTGAGAATGTCATCCACACATATAGCAAATTTCCTTCAGATTCATCGTCCCCCTTTTCCCCTTTAATACCCACTCCCAACATACACACCTTTTCCTACCAACTTCATGAGCTACAGGAATTGCTGGCTTCCAGACTCATATCGTTAATTTGGAAGTGGAGTTAGAGAGAAAGACGGGTATAGAAGCTAGAAGTCCCAGTCTAGAAGGTTAAAAACAAAAGTTAAGACTGAGCATCTCTCACATATTATCTTTGTTTTAAGCAGTAAAATCCCTAACCTTGGTACAAAGTATTGACTACCACATCAATTTTGTTCAAATACTGTTACTGGGTAGACAAATTTCCAGTAAATTTATTATGGCTGAAAAGTGCATCTAAACATGAAAACAACCAAGGGAGCCCCAGTGTAAGTGATGATATCATAGCAAATGCAAAGAAAGCCCGTGCTCTGAATCTAGAATGAAACAAATGGATAATCTAGGTCATCTGCACATCAGGGAGTTTGTAAGATAGTTGTCAAAAGCGATATATCTAATGAAAGACGAAATTAACTTTGCAATGCCGCCCTTACCTCTTGGAAGGCAAAGTTCCTATGATGTCTTTATCTTTGTGATACTAAATATTTTAGCTCTGTAAAAGCAGTAAGCTTGCTGCTGCTGTCATTAGAATTTCATAAGGGTCCCATCTGTAAATACAGTGCAGCTTAAACCCAAACAGACATGCACATCTCCAGAGAAGAAGACAGTTACAGGCCTACTGACACATGAATGGAATGCTTTGTCTAACACAAAAAAATGTAAATGAATTGCACTGGGCGAATAGGAAGCGATTCAAAGGCTTTCTTGATTGCCTTCTTTAAAATGCCAAGAACTTAAGCTGGCCTTTCTTATCTTCCACTACAAGCGTGTGACACTTTAGGAGGTCTTTCTTATTGTACTATAATTCAGGGATTGTTCCAGCTCTGTGCTCCATGCCTTTTTCCAAAGGGCAGCCTGCGATGTATAATTCGGGTAATGAACAGCTGCATAATTTAAGGGTCCAGCTACTAGGGCACGGTTCCTTATTTGTGTTGCTTTAGCAGTTGCCAAGATGTTCCAGGCCTCTTTAGGAATACAATTTTTTGACCGCTTTATTTCTCTCAGATGATATATGCTGGGGTTTGGTTGTGTTCCAGAAAGTGAATTTTATCAGCAGAAGGACCAGAGCAAGCTTTTCTCTCATTTTACTCCAAAGGGCAACAGCGCTGAGCTATAATGAGGTAATTTTTTTCCAGCCATGCACACACTGTGTTCTATCAGGCAAGGTTGTTTAAACCAACTCCTGTCTCTATCCAAAGCATGATGGACTCAATCCCTGAACTATCAAAGATATTTCCACAGTACATCCCTCACATGCAAGGCCAATCTCCTCAACATTGAAAAGGACCAGGCAAGGAGGCCCTTCAGGATGAAGACTGCATGCTGATTAATCAGTTG
Organism: Apodemus agrarius; assembly: GCA_964023405.1. Classification (NCBI taxonomy): domain Eukaryota; kingdom Metazoa; phylum Chordata; class Mammalia; order Rodentia; family Muridae; genus Apodemus; species Apodemus agrarius. Next base: position 33,130,729 of record OZ030013.1, on the reverse strand, counting down.
CTTTATTTATCCTGTCTTGGCAAGTGTTCCTTGTTTGTAAATAAAAGGTTTACCCTGAGTTTCCTGTAAACTAAAGAGCATAAGGCTGCCTTGGACTGCGTTCAGAGAGGAAGAGAGCTGCCTGCTGTCAAAGCAACGGAGATTGCAGTGTCCACTGTCATAAATACTCCTTCAGGTGTCTTGAAACATAGCCCGGCTCTGAGCTAATCTAAACACTATTGTCATTTCATCAGGATGAAGCAGAGTAGGCAAACATAAGAAGAAAAATTATTCCCTCTTTTTGATCGTAACATTGGCTAGGTGGTGTTGGTGGAGGTGGGGGCGGAATTCCCCAAAGACAATCTGCACATGCGATAGAGTGTACACTCTGCCAGACAAAGCAAGGAGAAAAAGAACCACTGATTAAACAGGGCATCGTTTTGCAAGAAACAAATGAGGGTGCTCTTCCACTTATCAGATGGTAAGCAGCTAATGGGAGAGAGATGTGACGGACCACAAAGCGTAGGAATTGTCTGCAAACTGGCAGGAACAGTGATTTGCTGATGACCCAAATTATTTTCAGGCAGTTTGGCACATCTCTATTTGTCACACTTGCAACAACTAAGCCAAGTGCATTTAATTAATGGGACACATTCTTTTGCTTTGAAATAGGAACAAAACAGCTAGCATTTCTTGATTGCTGGAAAATACCCCAAACAGCAAGAATTAGAATCCTCTTGCCATCGTTTGTCTTCTGTGATTAGCACCTAAGCATTGAAAACATCCTTTCTTGATGAGAAATTTGGTGGGCTCTGAACTGATCTCTGCTACAGGTTTGGTGTGTGCGCACACAAGGAGACCTCAGAAACATGGCTAGAGAAATAGGCCGGGATGCGCAGGCGCAGCAGATACATTTTTCGATATGTCTCGTCATTCTGAAAGCAGGTGAAGGTAGTTTATCATCTTTGAAGGAAAGCATGCTGGTGTTGGGTAGCTGGTTCAGTGGGCAAAGCTGTTCTAAGTTTGAGAATCAGAGTGCAGAAACCACCCAGTTCACAAAAAGACAGAAGTATGTATCTGTAATCCTGGGGCTCCTGTCTCTTGTCATGGGAAGTGGAGACAGGAGACTCCCTGAGTGCTAGTTGAATATAGAGATTCATTCTCACCTGTTAACAAGTGAGGTAGAGAGCTGGGACTAATACCTGAGATTATATTCTGGTCTCCAGGTTTTTACCATGCCCTGAGTATACCTGCACGCAAATGTTTCATACACAAACACAATACACACAGTCGACACACTTATTACACTATTGCATACATCCACAAATCCCAGTTGTTCGATGAATGCAATGGCACTTCAGTGGCCCACAGTGCTGGCACAATGGGGTTTCAGGAGAGCACCTGCGGCCATGCAGAAAGCAGAAGAGTCATTCTGAAACTCCCTCCCTTGACAAGATAGATGGCAAAGCTTGTATGTTCAGAAAGCACCTGTTGGGGTCCCTTGTCATCGATTCTATTCACGGTCCTTTCCCTAAGTGGATGTGTCAATGAACCCAGTTGGCATTCTGTACCTCTGTAAAATGAGTCCCCATGGATTCCAGTTGGTCCCTTAGCTATAGCAAGCCACAAATTGCAGGAGCAGTGATGTTTTTATTAATTTTAAAGAGAGGGAATATAGTCAAGAAGCACCTATATAAAAAGGCAAGAACTTCAAGACGAACATGTTGATCTCACCAAAACATTGTATTAAATTTATAATTACAAGCATATTTTTTAATTCTCTCAAACCCTGAGGGACTTTGCAACAAAAATATACATTTCTATAACTAAACATGCACTGTGTGTTACAATTATAAGTTATAGTCAGCTATGTAATTTTTATACACTGGTATAAAATTTACCTAGCACAGACAATTTAAGACCATCTCGGAAGAAAAATATATTAAGCCTCATCCTCAATTGCATACCAAGTGCATGTTAATGTGTTCATGTTTCTGAACATATGTAATGTGCAAACAGAATGCAGGAGAGGGCTGGATTTACCTCTTGAATTTTAATCATTTCATTGAGTTGCTCTGTTTAGGTTAAGAAAAAAATATCGTTAGCAGCACAATTCCCTTATCGTTTAGTATACTTAAGATGGAAGAATGGTACTGGCTTTCAGGTACTGAACAGACTACAAATTAGAAATCAAAACAAGTGTCAGAATAAGAAAAAAAGGAATCAATATCTCGGAATCGAACCCCTCCCATAAAACTTGATTCCGAAATGACCCGGAAACTAGATTCATCATTTCTTTTTTACCTGTGCTCACTGAACATATTCTTCAACACAACTGAGACATGTTGTATCCCAGTCACTTCCATTTCCTTGCTGCTAACTCATCTCTAGCTCCATTTGCCTCCTTCTCAGGCTGGACATTTCAGAGGTGTTTTGTGAGGACACAGAGCCAATAGTGGGTTTTGCGCCATATCCACCTTGATAATTCTCCACTGTGCAAAACATTCTCCTCATCTCCTTTGATTTTCTCTCTTCTGAACTGCCAGCTCTCCCTGAACAACTTAGAAAACTTCCCTCCACAGGTTCTTTTCTAATCGGTGCTATTGACCCCAACTTGACCCGGATGCTGTTTAATAATTTCTTTTCATCATTGTTTACTGACTCGTGGGACACTTCAACACAGGAGCTTTCCCTGGGCCTCGGTCCAGGTCTCACGACTAGAGTGGAGGCAAAGGGAACCTGGTATTTAACTGAGACTCCTGACACCCTGCTTTTCTTGGGTTTGGTTGGTTTTTTATTTTGTTTTTCTTTTTGCTTGTTTGCTGATCTTTGCCCTTTATATCAACTTCTTTCCTTACCCTTCAGAAAAAAAAAGACATCTCCTGTTTCTTTCCTAGATGTTGCCGGGTTGTCTTTCACTCTGATACTGTCACACTCCTGACATTTTCTAGCTCACCGTGATGCTGCTGTTTGTTTGTGTCAGCAAGGAATCTCCACTTGATCCCAAACTTTATACCACAGTAAATTCTGTCTCTTTCCATAGACTCCTTCAATAGAAATGGTTGGGTCTGGAAAATATCATCCTAAGTGAGTTAACCCAATCCCAAAAGAATACACATGAAATGCAATCACTGATAAGTGGATATTAATGAGCCCAGAAGCTCTGAATACTCAAGGCATAATTAACAAATGAAAAGATTCCCAAGAAGAAGGAAGGAGAGGACCCTGGTCCTGAAAAGACTGGATCCAGTTTTTTAGGAGAGTACCAGAACAGAAAAAAAAGGGGGGGGGTGATGGGGGAATAGGTGGGAGGGGGAGGGGAAGAGGACTTATGGGACATAGGGTGAAGGGGAAACTTGGAAAGGGGAAAGCCTTCGGAATATAAACAAAGAATATAGAAAATAAATAAAACAAAGAAATATTCAACAGCTATCCCATGTCAAAACAAAAACCCAAGAAACATACTTCAGCAGCAAAAGTAGCCTTTGCCTTAACCCAGCATTTCATCTCCATAGTGTGAACCCACCGAGACATCCCCATATGTTTGCATATACACTTCTCTACTTATTAATAACCAAATGCCCAGTAGGTTCTGCTTTCAGGCCATCCTTTAAGTCTGACATCAGCACCTCCCCCTTGGGTTGACACTGTTCCCCAAGGCCATGCTATCCACCATGTTAGCAATTGCATTTCCTTTCCTTTCAGCTTTGTTCATCCTCCTCCTCCTCCTCCTCATCCTCTTCCCCCTCCTCCTCCTTCGGTGCTCATATTTCCTGACATAGAGTTCCTTATCTCCACTTTAGCAGGAGGTTCAAACTGGGATTTAAGCTTCACACACACACACACACACACACACACACACACACACATAACTTAGATATAAATGAAATCCCAAAATCAGATTACAAAAACATCTGCTCAACGAAACCATCTATAGGATTGACTCCTAGGCTTACAACATACATTAAACTCAGAATGCCCAAGTGACACAATTCTGAAAGGCAAAGACTCTGACAAGGTAGGATCTGCATCTATATGAATAAGATTAAATGAAAGCAGAAAGAAAGAAAGAAAGAAAGAAAGAAAGAAAGAAAGAAAGAAAGAAAGAAAGAAAGAGGGAGGGAGGGAGGGAGGGAAGGAAGGAGGAAGGAAGGAAGGAAGGAAGGAAGGAAGGAAGGAAGGAAGGAAGGAAGGAAGGAAGTTATCAGAGAGCAGCCAGCAGGCAGTTTATGGTAGGAGAGGATGCTGACTTTTAAGAGGATCTCAAAATGAACATTTGTTATATAATCTGTAGGGGAAGAGATTCACGTCCACTCCCAGGTTTGAAAATCTACCTAAACCAACAATCCCTGAACACACACACACACACACACACACACACACACACACACACACCACTTTCTCCTGAGCATAAACTTTCACCAATTCTTGCATTTGGAAAAAGATCCAAGCTGAGTCAAGGGCCAAGGAAAAGAATCCCCTGCAGTCTCTGAGTTTGCCTCAAGATCAGGCCTTAATAATTCCACCAGTGTCTTTCCACCCTGGAACGCTCAATACCGGCTGCCCCTCATGTGTGAGAAACCCTTTAGAAAGCCTGCATTTGCCAGGCTTTATAAAACTGCTCACCTCAATACTGCTTCGCACAGGAAGTAGAGGTAGTCACCTTCTCATGTTTCTACCAATAAATGTCTTGTGTGAGGTTGTTGTGCAGTGCATTTTTTTTTCTCCTGCTGGCCTGAATGCCTTTCCCCTGATAACACTTCCACAGGGAGAACATTTCCCCTCAGACCTGCTATGGTTCCCATAAGGAACCCTTTCCCTCAGAGCTGCAACACCTCCACTGGGAACAATTTTTCCTCATACCTGTAACACTTTCATAGGGAACCACCTTCTCTTCAGAGTGGTAACAAGTGCATCACTAAGTTCATGAAGGCATTGATATAGGGGAAGGATGACTTCGGTAGATGCCTACATTTTTCCTTGGCTCTCCTCTGTCTCTGATTTCACCATCTCAGGGAGGTGATGACAGACGGCTGTTGCTACATATCCGCTCTGCTAAGCACAAATGACTATGTGCAATGTATGTGAGTGAGAGGAATTTTCCTCCTACCTAGCATCTGACGATGGAGTCATAGAGATTCGGAAAATACAGCATAGCTTGTGTACATCATTCCACATTCGGAGAGTTCTTTGCACAGCAGGCCTTCCTACAGTCCTGGCAAACCCCTTAACTTTCCATGTGCTCCTGCTTCAATGTGCTAGCATCTTCAACATTGCTGATGACAATAGAAGTGGTTTCTGGAGCCATCAGGGATAGCGTTGCTGATAGTAGTCCCCTATTCCTGGTGCAGCCTCTCTCTCTACTTAGCAAGTGGTATTAAGATCCATCTATTAGACAGACCAAAGAAGTCAGGGGAATTAACAGAGAGACACGGGGCAAGTTACAGGAGAGGAGCTCATGGAAGTTAAATATCTTAAGTGATTGGAAGCGTTGCAGCAAGACCATCTCTGTTCCTGACTACTAACTATAGCTATAGTGCCTTTTATCTTCTGAAGAGTACAGTCAGAAAAAAATCTAAGTAAGGAATATTATTATATGTCCCGCTTCTTTCCATATTTTGCACAGTCAGAACTAAAGGAAGAACAGAGCCTCTGAAGAAGGCTAGTCCATTCCTGCTTTCTTTTTTTTTCTATATAGAATTGAAGACTTTATTATTTTCAATTATTTTTTTAATTTTTATTTTCTATATTCTATGTTTACATTCCAAAGGCTTTCCCCTTCCCCAGTTCCCTCCCACCATACGTCCCATAATTCCTCTCCCCCCCCCCAACTATTCCCCAGGACCATTCCTGCTTTCTATTCTATGTTACCAACTCCATCGAAACAAATCTTCAAGTTCTTTCCAGATTATGTCATTCTTTTCTGCGTAGCTCTCCACTAGTCCCCCTTTAATCATGGTACCTTTAAGAATATTTACGCTATTCAGGAGATTGGGAAAATTATCTAAGGAAAAAAATGATGTTTTTCTTCTTGCAGAACAGCATTGCTAACCTGGCCTCTTGTGCATTGTTCCAAAGATAATGAGACAGCTGGATAGATCCAAGATGGTAGACAATGTAACCCACAGGGCAGCCATTCTGATATTAATAATGATGGAAATTAGCAACAGTGTTGTCAGCACTGATACATTGTCAGGAACTTGATCAGCACTGACCCTATGCTAATATCTCTCATCTATGCTTTCGCCACATCCTCTCTCCAACCTCCTCATTTAGGTGTCAGAATTATTCGCTTTGACAACTTGAGTCAGAGTTGATATATATGCCCAGCAGGCTCTGAGTATTTTGAGTGAGTTCATTTAAAGAGATTTAGACGATAATGGGCTTGTGATGGAAGCTAATTCTGCAAAGGAACTTGGATGTGCACGGAGCTTTTCAAGGAAGGATCTTCCCACGGCAAACAATGCCAAATATCACCAGTCATCAAGCTACTTTTGCATTTACCATAAATTACTTATTCATGATCCATTTAATGCAGGTAATCATTTAAAGTTATTTACTTTATTTTCAAAGAAAATATAGTTATTTCTTTAATCAGGTAACTATTTAGAAACAATGAAAATGGTAAGATTACATCAGATTCGCAAACACTTTGTAGTAACAATTATGTTCTAGCTGAGCCCAGGTAGTTCAGATGGCCTCATTTAAATCTCACTTTAAAAACTGTTAAGTATTATTTCCTAGATATCTTCCATGGAAACTTGAATTTTCAAGAGAGGAATGTATACAAATGAGGTTGTTAGGATAAAAACTAGCTACAGCACAACACTCTAAGCTACACCTTCTCAGCATGCATTCTCTACAGGTTACCCTGCTTCAAATAGAAATGCAAGATGCATTTGCATCATATGATCCTTTCATATATTGCATTTATATCTTTCCTCTTAAATTATACTTAGCTCTATCCAAGGTGGCAATCTTCACAGGATTTCTTAACTGTAATATCAGATTGATAGTTCATCTTTGTCCGCATGTAAGTCATCTTGATGTTTGTCTAGAGTGCTTTTGACCTCCAAATGACTGAATTTTATAGTGCTAACCCATGGACACAGCCTACAGTGCTTAACCAGCACGTGCTTACCTCTGCTATTATTGGATTCTGGGTGTTCCAAGTTGAAAGTGCAGCTTTATCCTGACAATGTCTTCATGCCTTACAGAGAACCGCTATCTCCCTGTATGCTCAAGCAAGCATCTTTCTCTTCACTGGCAGAGACAAAGAGCCAGTGATCTTCTGCTATCTTTTCCTAACTGCTGTACCTCCCTCATGACCTGATTTAATATTAATTCTTTCTTTAGAGGAAATCTTTCCCATTATAGCCACACAGATCGTTAAAACTTCACCTCTTACTTCTAAGGAGATATAAATATTTAGCTTAGAAGACAAAGGATTTAGCCACTGGTCCTTCATAATATATGATACAAACAGTTGCAAAATAAAGCTCAATAGAGTTCGCAATTCTAAAATAAGACATCCGTTGTCACAAACATCTGGCAACCTACAGATGGATCACAGCTCTGAGGAAAAAACTAAGTGAATAATTCTTCCATTCTGACCTATCTGCTCAGTGGTAAACATGACCTAATACAGCCATGATCAATACAAATGTACATACAAACGGTAAAACAGCCTCTGTAACCAGCAATGCAATCTGCCATTTTACAGATTTGAAGAGCCAATCAGTTAAATACTAGATAAGGTCAAATATTATCGATCCAAGATTCAATGAAATCCCTTCCTTTCTTTTGATTTGTGTGTGTGTGTGTGTGTGTGTGTGTGTGTGTGTGTGTGATCTAAGCATGGTTTCCTTAAAATGTATTTCTTTTGTCCAGCAGCAGCACTTACATACTGGTAGAAAGAGAGAGGTCCTTAAAAAACATAATGATTCGATGGTACTAAAATCGATAGTGTTATAAAACCTTGAAGGCAGGAATGGTGGAAAATAAAAATATTAATGCCTGAACTTCAAGAGCATACTTAAAAAGCAGAATCGAAGGGAGGCTCATTGCTGGGGGGAGGCAGACAGTACATATATCAACGTTGACAACTTCCCACAGTGTATGGATGAGTGTTGAAAAGAAAACAGCACATGGTGGTATTGAGGCAGGGTTTCTCTACCGCTTTTTAATCAAGACAGATTTTTAACATAATGTCAGGTTATTTCACAAAATAAAGCATTCATGTTTATAAGATATATTGCCTATATACATAATTACTTACTCACTTCCACTTTTTTTGTTTTGTTTTAAATGATATTTTCTTGTGACCCGTATACCTGGTAAATTGTTTCATTTTTGTTTGATAATATAAATTAAGCTGAAACATTCCATCATTATTTAATACAAAGACACATCTTTTTTTAATATATATAAATAGAACACAATAGTTTTTTGTTGTTTTTGGTTTTTGTTGTGGTTTTTTTTTGTTTTTTTTTTTTTTTTTTTTTTTTTTTTTGGTGTATTAACCCAGGAACATTTTAAGTCTGTCTGAAATTTTGTCTCTGATGTGTGTGTGTGTGTGTGTGTGTGTGTGTGTGTGTGTGTGAGAGAGAGAGAGAGAGAGAGAGAGAGAGAGAGAGAGAGAGAGTATGTGTTTTCCTTTATGTGGAAGATAGAAGTATTTGCTGCTGTGCTTTTATCTGACTGTATCCAGGAACTGGTAAATAGAGAATTGTAAATATTGCAAGCTTGGAAAAATTCCACCTGGCGCAATTCAGTCTCTGGGTGGCTAAACACTCTGGAAAGACAGAAAATCCTCTTGTTAGCACTCCTTCTTAATCTAGAAACAAACAGAAAACGCTTTCAGTAGTTTTGGGTGGTATTTTAAGGACACCAAATCTCATTCCTCTTCATGGTTCACATTTACTTCATTCATAAACACGCGCTTCCCCAGACTCAGAGGATTTTTATTGTCTTTATTTTTGTTTTTAACTAATCCTCCTCCTCCAAATCCCTGTAAAGAATAAGGTTAAATATCAGTTTCTCTCTGATTTTCAAACTCTTTTCTTCCATACTGCAGAGTTCTTTGTGTTATTAAGGAAGCTGAGATAATCCATCTTTTTTTTTTATTTAAGGCAAAATAAAATAAAATGGATGCTCGGCACAGAAAAGGTCTGTTTTGCAAAGTTATGCACCTGAGATCAGATTCCACCACCAATATGAAGAGATCTAAGGTCAATGGAATGAACAGGGCTGGCTGGCTGTATGGACTGCCTTCACTGACAAGCTCTGGGTTTAAGGAGAGATTCTGTCTTATTGAGTCTGTCAGGATAGCTCAGTTGTGGCAAAGACTGAGAATTCCTCCTTCCAACAAGCTCCCTCATGTTCTCTCCCCAGGATACACCACAGCGAAGGGACTGTGTTACAAGGCAGAGACATATTTTACTATGCATGTGTCCTAGTAGGACCTGCTTTTAGATTCTCATTTAAATAACCCTTTAAGCCAAGCAAACACTCTCTTAGTGTTTAATCTCTGTGGTTGATTTAAAAAAAATGATTGTGCATACACACAGATTCTATATTTGCAAATTCAACTAGGTGGTAAAAATTTTCACCTAGATGATGATGATGATGATGATTGATGATGATGATGATATCAATTACTCTTACTTTATACACACTGATGGACCTGATTGATCACAATTTTTTTTTAAATAGCTGAAGTTTACAAGTATCTGCAATTCTGAAATGGCCATTTTTTTTTTTTTTTGTATTCTAAGTAGCAAACTTCTCAGATATTTATCGCTTTCTATTTATTTATATCTAAATATTTATTTATTTATTTATTTATTTATTTATTTATTTGCATACCTGTTCTTTTGGGGGGACTATTGCTGAGGGTTAGGCTGGGATACTGTGGAATGTTCTCACTCAGCAGAATGCTGAGGTGTACTTTGCAAGACAAAAGGCAGTGGTGTTAGAGCCGCTTTGTTCAGGCCTGAGTTACAATGCTCTTGGCCTCTGAGTTCAATGCTAATGAATCAACGATATATATATCTATCACATAAGGTGCCTTTAACCACAAACCGAATAAAACAAGCTCATATATTGATTGTTTGATGAAAATATTGTGCGTAGAGGCTCATAAGATCCTAACCTTGTATTTCCTGAAAGAGCAATGATTTAGCATTAGTTAAGCTGGTGTTCATTGTGAGTCTATAGAATATAACTACTGAAAATAATGAGAATTGACTATATACCTCCTATACTAGTCCCAGGAGAAAAATGTCAATAAATACATAGACTCCAATGCATGGTGCCTCTGACTAGAAACGATTCCTTTCATTTTTAGTCCCAACAACTCTCAAGTAAGATATTTCATAATATTTTGAGTAGCAAAAATTGTTTGGTAAATGGAAAAAAGTGTAAATCTAAATATACTATAGATAAAATGGACCTAATAGAATAAAAGTTTTCTTTGCATTAAGAATAAAGTGTTTTATAAAATGAGAAGAGTAGTTAAGGTTTTTAAGGGCTTGCCTGTTTATTGATGATGTTTGAGTACATTTAAAGTTAAAGCCTTAAAACTATATGAAACATTTAAAACTCAAATACCAATTAAGCCTTACGGAATCCCTGAAGCACCAGCACAAAATCCTTGTACTTTAAAGGTTAGCTTAAAAACCGTGCTTTTAGGAGTCCAGTTCTTTGGGCCTTTGAAAGCTCCATTAGTTTCTACAATATATTTCCTTTTACAAATCCTGCACTGGATTTCCAGGACTTTCTGTCTTCATCTATATTCTATGCTGTTATCTAGACTCAGACCTCTTTCTCTGTATTATAACACACACACAGAGAGAGAGAGAGAGAGAGAGAGAGAGAGAGAGAGAGAGGGAGGGAGGGAGGGAGGGAGAGAGAGAGAGAGAGAGAGAGAGAGAGAGAGAGAGAGAGAGAGAGAGAGAGAGAGAGAGCTTCATTCTGAAAATCATTTTTAAGATAAGACAGGGACAGGACAGGCCCAGACTCAATGGGACCATATTCAATCTCAGGAAATGAAGGGCTGTTTCATAAAAACAAGCCTCACTGTGGTTATTTCTTTCCTAGTGAGTACTACTTCTCCATTGAACAAATATTCCTTAAACATCTAGTATATGACATAAGGCTTTGTGTTTGTCAAGAATTATGTATACTACAAAATTGTCCTTGCACACCTCTGGGGATGCTATTTTTCTTATGCATCACTTATACTACTGGAATCTGAAAGATATCTCCTGCATAATCTTCTGAAGATCCATGCAGGGGTGGAACGCTTGAATGATCGATCATGCACTTGACCGTTCCCCTTACACTCCTCTATTTCAGTGTACAGGACAAAAGTACTCAGAAGCATGGGGAAGCATCAGTGTTTGGTATTCCAGGCTTTCTGACCTCTCAGAAGAGAAAGGCAAACAAAACAACAACAACAACAACAGCAACAACAACAACAACAACAACAACAGTAAAGCTATGGCCAGGATTTTAAACAAAGTCAGACCAGGATTATAGAGCAAATGAAAACATGCCTAAACTGAGAACTCCTAAATGAAGGCTCACAAGGGTGGGTCTTGGTGAACAGCTAAACTTGAGAAAGGTAAAAAGAAGTGTGGACAGTGTTTCTATCAAGCAAGGGAAGAGCCATGTGCACATAGACTACTTAAGGGACTAGCTGAGGAGGTGATGAAATATGAGTTTCTGTAGGGTGGCATGGGCAAGGGAGAGCTGCTCTCTTTCCCTCCTTTATCCCTCACTGCCTGCAGCAGGTTTGTGAGCAAGGATTTATAGGTCAGGAAAGGAGGAGCGCTGTGGTACCCCTGATTGCAGCACTTGGGAGGTCAGACCCCCCAACCTCACCCGGCATCACAGTAGAGCTAGCCCTGTTGGTGAAGGCAAGGAGGGGCTGGTCCAGAGGACATGAGAGAGAGCAGGAGAGCTGACCCTGATTCTTGATAGCCACAGCATTTGGTGAGCGAGCCTGATTTGTGCTGGAGAGCTGGCCCTGTGGATGCAGGCGCAGGGGGCTGTTGGGCTGACCAACTCAGCTACCTCCCAGGCCTAGACACAGGGCTTTGAATTGGCTGACACCAACATCTCTGGATTACCGGGGCTCATGAAAGGCGCAGTCATGAAGATCCAAAGCAGCCGAATCTCCATGACTCGGGGCAACAACAGGATAACCGAGAGGAGTCCCAGTGAGGATCCAGAGTCCTAGGAACAGACCACTGACTCATTGCAACAAACACTTGCAAGTGAAAATTATACAGACAAATGGGTATCCTGGGTGACACAAAGTGACACATTACAGCTCCCAGGGCAGGATTTATTTTATTTTGTCATTTATTTTTGAGGTGAGGTTTCCAAGGCACTGGGTGGATAGGAAGAGTTGGGAGATGACAGGGACTGGAAAGAATGATGTGAAATTCACAAAGAGTCATTAAAAAATATAGAATAAAAAGTTTTTGAACCAGAATGTTTGAACAGGATAAATTAGATGGAAAAAAAAAAGACACACAAATAGAAAAAGATAAAGAACAAAACATTTCCCTCCTCTACCCTGGGCATAGAGAGGAAGTTAATTGTCCATTGGAGCAGATGACAGTGAAGTGAATGAAATGACATATCAAATAATTCCCTTATTTGAGTCAGCGATGATATAAAGATCTCATATCTCTGGCAGCACCGTTACACCCTTCCTAGAAGGCAGAATTACACATTGCTGTATAGACATCTGACTATGTGTTAAATTCCATCTCTGCCAAATCGCACATACATTCAGCCTTATAGGATTAATTCTCCTTCCATGACTACTAACATTTTTCCATGAAAAACACCAGTTATCTCATGACTAATGTTTATTTTTCAGTGAGACTATGCTTTGACTAAGACTATTTGTATATGCTTATAACAATATACAACTGAAAACAGAAAACTTACTTTTAAACAACCTCAGAATGAGACAAGAATTCTGTTTGGATAGTAGCCCCTCAGTTTCATATATATTCAATATTATCTGTTTTAGGTGATATGCCTCAATATTCTTCAGCAAGTTTATTAATACAGATAGCTCACAACTTTTAAATTTTTTACTGCTGTAGTAAATGGAATAACCATGATGCCTCTGTGTCTAGCATAAAATTGTTAATCAGTAATGTACTCTGAGCAATGCAACCAGAATTATAATACTAATTAAAATTAAAATTTGATACAATGAAAGCAATGCAATTAAATTGCTTACCAGGATTCAGCTTAGGTTTATGATCATAGAATACTGCTTTGACATAACTTTATCATTTCTCTAATCCAATAAGCTGTAAATTATTCATAATTTTAATTTAAACAAAACTAATTACAAGAAAATATCAGTTTTAGTAAATGTTGCAAACATGATCACTTTTGTTTCAATGTAGCACCTGGGAGAGAACACAATTATTTTCTGCATTTTTATGATCCTTTCTCTAGAAATAAACTACTTAAAATGTTAGCCCTAGGTTACTTGCTATTATGTAGCTATTGTTACAGAGAAGTAACAACAGCAGCTAAACACCTCATGATTGAAGAGTAGAAGCCAACTATTACCAGCTTTTGTTTTGGAAGGGGTCTTTTTCAAATTTACAAGCTATTTTAAAATAGACACTTTTGGGGTGTATTATACAATTATAAAAACTAATTTTAAAAACAGCAATAAACACATATGGAAAACTGCTTTTCAGAGTACACAGCACTGTTTGTAAATGCTGCAGGACGCTGAATTGCTCTTCCATAGAAGTGAGATGTAGCATCCCGGCAGCTGGATTTTTAACATTGTCATAGCCTGTCCCCTGCACGGACCCCTGTGTTTCTCTCTCTTTGACGTGGTCCTTGACCATCCTGTCCTAGGGTGGGTTTGTTGGATGGTCTATGTTACCATTCATGTGAGGAGAAGTAACCTTCCACGGGGGTTACTTATAAATAGAAGTTCTTAAGATGTTAATGAAACCCACTTCACCTTCGTGTTGCCTTTTGGGTCTCTCTTTTCCATACTCTCAAATTTAATCAAGCCTAAGGAATTTTAAAGGACTATAGTAAAGCATCGGAAGGAACAGGGGCTCATAAAAACAGAGTGATAAAATTTCCTAGTTTCATTGTAAAATTGTCTTGATTTTATTTTGTTAAGGCAATAATTCCATATCCAAAAATATGGAAATATGGTTCCTAATTTTGTTTTCTGTTTTTTTTTCTTTTGCTGAAAGACATTTGAGACACTCCAATGGCGTTTTTAGTTTGAAGGAATGTCAGTATTCCACTAGGGCTGTTGATATTCCTCATTAGCTGTAACATAGTTAAAATGTAGCACCTGCAATAAATCAAAGAGCCCGAAGATTGCTTTAACACTTGTGACAGTCATGGAGTTTGGTGGGTGTTGGTTATTTTTTTCCCTCCCTAGAATTCCAGGGTCATCACTCATAATAGTGAAAAGTATAACATAAAGGGGAAAAAAATTCACAATGTTCCTAAAAATAAAATAGAAAGCCCTCAGGAGCCCTTTCAGAACAACAATAAAAAGTATTGCTAGCTGTAAAATTTGTAAGCAGGTTCCATCCTGTCGGCACAGAAACAATGAAGATGAATTACATTCTAGCAGAAACACTGAGCCCATCTAGTAACAGTGGCAAATCTACTACAGGGGGACAAATGCAAACTATGACTTCTCTGTCATGAGTTGAAGGTGTCTGAACAGGATCGTATAAATTTGATTAAAACCAAAGGACATCTTGGAAACGATCTCTAAGCAGATCCATTCAGTTTGTTTATTGGAAATTGTTTGCGTTACTTTCTTTTCTGATTATTTGGATCAATTCATAGCCTACCAAGACTAGCGTGTGATTACATGTGCTAAAAGTGTTAAGTATGTATATATTTAAAATAGGTGAGCACGACTTCAAATGATGGCAGCTATTTATAGATTTTCCTATATCCTTATGTGTGGGGAGAAAAACAATCTTACTCTCCATTTGGCTAGATCTAAAGAAAGGTGCTTTTGTTGTAAGGAAAGACATTTGGTCTTTGTGGGAGTGGTTGGCAGCTGTTATGGAGTGTTGGAGAGGATGCCTCAAAATCCACTACCCAACAAAGCAAATCCATTCCGCACAATCTCGATTGCACGAGAAACAACGGACCTGTTTTGCATATGTCCTTGTTTGATCCCCTAGATATTCATGTGAACACTGAAAAGACATGCTGCTTAAATGAGAAATGCATCGACGGGGATTGCTTTGCAAGTGTTGATGTCCACCTCGATAGCAAGCTGTAAGCTTAATAACAAACTTTCATATCCTAAGTCAAGGTCACCCTCTGCAAAATGAAACACCAGCAGCAGAATAGGAAAGGTGTTTAATCAAACTTAAGTGTGATTCCCAGAAGATGTTGAGGGGTAAAATATGCCCATCCTCTGCTGAAAGAGCTTGGCTCTTAAATTAAATGCAAAACTCAAAGGTTTGTTACTTCTGTGTTTATGAATGTTAATTAAAGAAGACATCAAATAGTTTGGGAATTACATACAGGCTTGACAATACTTCAAAGTTGCTTCCCTTTGATGCTGGGATTCAAATTTTCTACCTTTACGTAATGGCTGTGGTGTGAATCAACTGTACATTAAAAAATTGAAGGTAATACAAGGTTATCTGAAAATCACTTAGAATTGACATAATTCGTGCCCGCCCGGGTCTCAATGACTGATTGCATTAAAACGCGGTAGAATTCAAGGTGAATGGAAATAAATGTTGAATGAAGGTTCCTTTTAACCTCATCAATAGCTTTGTAATACACTAAATGTTTGAGTTGGAGGATCACATAACAGCAACTAAATCACCAGTAATTGCCTCACACTAGATATGGCGTTTATGTGAGTACCCGATGATCTCTGAACCCTTGCTTCTCTTGGCTGAGCTAATTTTTGATCGAAAACCATTGAGAACAATGGGTCGCTGAGAGTAAATGAAGGGGGAGCACTGCTGGGTTTCCTCAAGTGCTCTCATATGCCCCAGCTCAGGATAGCTGATGAGGTAATCTGCATAATAACATGGCCCTAGTGGGTTTCTGTTAAGTCAATGGGGCATTGACTATATACAAAAGCACGGCTGGCATCTATCAAGGGGTCTGGCTCTACAGATTCACAATGACTGTACTCATCCAACAGGAAGAGTGGTACACTAATCTCGTAATCATAACCCTTTAATCTTTCAATGGGAAATATTTGTCTTTTGCCAGTAAAATAAGTACCATTCCAAAATGGAATCAAATCAAATGAGTGTAAATGTGACTCCCAAATAATTTGTGTATGTGTATTATTTGGATTAAACATCTAAATAATTATTCAGATAATGGACTTGATGAAAATGTGTAAGAACAATATGAAAGCAGTGTCCATATGGATCTGATAACAGGATGAAGGTGATTTAATTCTGTCTTAATAAAAGCACTGAACATTTATACCTTGTTTCTTTAACCTGGATAATTTCTCTCCCCCCCTCTCTTACTCTCTCACTCTCTCCTCTCTCACTGGAGAGAGGGAAGAGTGAGAAAGAAGCAGAGACAGAAGATAGACAGACAGATGAGACACACAGAGAAAGACAGAGACGAAGAGACAGAGAATTTTGAAAGTTGACCTGTGAGTAACAAAAGGACTCCTGGGTAATGTTCTAAACTTTCCCTTTGTGGACAGCTACGAGCAGCACTTTACAAGACACCTGTTTCAACTAACAGATCTCCAGCCATAAAGATATTAAATATTAGATAAAGATATTTATTTTTGACTAAGAGAATTCTTTCAGATTTTTCATTTTATTTTTCATTTTACTCAATCTAAAAACAATCTTTTCAATTGTAGGTAAATTAAAAAAAATGCAACAGGCAATTCTTTGACTTGTGGCAGAGGGAGAGGAGGTAGAGGCATGTTTTAGGTACAGGGAAATAGGAAGAGGGAGAACTGTATGATATAATAAAAAAGTATTCAAAAACATTAACTATTACAAAAGAAAACTTTTGGTGGATTTATTATAAAAGGTACAATATGAAAATATAAGAAAAGGTTTTATAGGAAACTATTTCACAACCTTTTTTTTTTTTTACTTAGTTTATAGTTTCAAGAAAATCTTTACAGAAAATTCTAGAGCCAAATTATGTAAAACCCAGATGGCAGAGATCAACTTGTATTGAATTTCATATGAGAAAATGTACTTAAATATGAATGACTATATTTGTACATGTGAACATATTCCTTTCATGCATAATGCATCCGTTTTCCATGTCAGTGTACATATCTCCATGAACACACATTGAGACTTGGCATAATGATGTTGGGCCTACTACTTTTGCAGTTTCTAAAGAAACAAAGTTTGCTTTCTCACTTTTTTATATAACTTTCGTGCTTATTTTACTTAAACACATTCATACAATGGAGTTTGAAAAAAAATCATTTCATTAAATGCCTACTGATAAATACTAAGTTACATTTAGCAAAAATGTATTTTAGTATCTGTAACTGACCTCATGACCGATCTAAAGTCTCAACATTCAACATTAACAAATAATGACTGCTACTGATGTAGGTGTAAAATAATTTTACGTATAAAAATGTAGTTAAATTCATTTGAACAAGTGTCTAAAGCATGCACTTACTTTCAAAATAGTGGGTTAGTAAACGTATTTAAAATATCCTTGCAGAATTAAAACAACTGGGATATATGTGAGAACAGTTAGAAAACTCTCTTTTCCACCCCTTGCAATAAATTATTGAAAAAAAAATATTACTACCATGCATACAAAATGGAATGCCTTATAAAATCAATCCTCTTTTTCTATTTATGGGAGAAAGTAACTTTCTATGGAAAACTTGGAGAAAAATAGATACGACTACTTCCTTTCTCATAAAAGTAAAGTACTGAATGATATTCTTGCATTTTTCCACAGAGCTCTAAAGATTATCCAGAAAACAAGAATGAACAGAATTTTACAACAACAGTCAGAGAGACGGGAGGATTTGATCAAATATAAGCTCTGGCACTATTGCTGTCAAAGCCAGCGAGACTCAGAAAGTGTTTCTCACAAGCCCTTCTATTATCTGACTTCTGTGGCTCAGCATTGCGGAGATGACGGTGCATTTTAAGCACCAGTTTTCATTAGATGGCTTTCTGTAGGCATCTCCCCTTCCATTATCGTTATAGGGAAGGAAAACAAATAAATTGGAATCATTTCCTTTGGTCCGCCCAGAGCTGGAGCCGAGATAAAGCTCATTTTTGTCAATACCATCCCACACGTTGTATTCTGGTAGATCACAAGGCAAGAGCGAAGTCCCTGTAGCAGGAAGACTATAGAATGACAAGGTTTTTCTTTAGAGAAATGTCACTTAATGGCTCTTGTAGTCCAACTGATGTGCCACCTCTGGAGAACATGGTTGTCTGACAGTTATTTCTGAGTCATCTTGGTGTATTTGAAACAGTTGGTACTCTTCCCTGAGACACTTGTCAACATGTACAGATGATGTTTTAACTGGCACATTGTCACCAACTACCTCACACTGGGAAAAGCTGAGTAGCTGTGAAAAAAATATGACTCTCAGTTCTAGAGACTTGGAGGATTAGTGACAGAAAAAGACCCTTCTAGTTTATGTCACTTTTTAAATCTCAAATGTGTGAAAATTACAAGAATGGACAATCAGTTGTACATATTTATTTTGTCCTCGCCGGACCCTAGTAAGTAGTTTAAAAGCAACAGATTT
Source organism: Apodemus agrarius (assembly GCA_964023405.1). NCBI lineage: Eukaryota > Metazoa > Chordata > Mammalia > Rodentia > Muridae > Apodemus > Apodemus agrarius. Next base: position 33,111,963 of record OZ030013.1, on the reverse strand, counting down.
TGTTAAGTGAAAACAGGAAAAAAAAAAAAAGAAGAAAAGAAAAGTGTGATTTTTACTTGGTGTGAGGACAGCAAGTAGAATTGATAACAGAGTTCATCTAAAATATCAGCCACACCTTTGTCTTTGCCATCCTTCCTTTTGTCGTTGAACCATCTGTGGCTAATATATTATATATAAGTGCTAAGGTTCTAATGAATGTTATCAAATAAACTCATAATTTCATTATGGTCTAAGTCAATATGATTAAGACTAATAAGTTGCACACAGACACATATGTTGTAGTTGTTGTATCTAAAATATCCCTTAAAGATTGCGTGCTAAAAATATGATGCCAATGAAGTAATATTGAGAGGTAGAGACTGGGTTTTGATAGCTTCATGAGGACTCTGATTTGATTAACCCACTCAGTTGTTCATCTTCTGGGTGGTATAGAAATTTAAGAGATTAAGGGAGTTTAAGGGAGTCAGTCTTTTGAAGAATGCTTGGGGGGATTTATTTTGTATCTCGTCCTTTTCTCCAGTCTTTGCTTATTGGATGCCCTAAGATGAGCCACTAGCTTTGCTCTCCTCTGTGTTCCCCACCATGATGCTCTCCCCCACTGAGGTGAGAAACAATGAAGCAAAGTGATCATGGGCAAAATAGGTCTTTGCACATCACTGAAAATTAATGCAGGTGTATAGATGGAGGTTAAAACTTCCACAATTGAAGAACGTCCACAATCCAATTATGCATTATTAAAATTTTAATTATTTAAATATGCAAATATGAAAACGTCTAATAATTATTACAATTCACTAAACCAACTGGAAATATATATCAAAGTACAACAAATAATGAAAGAAAAGTCTAGTATGTCTTGGGCTTCTTTTATTTATATTTATATTTTATATATAATGTTTTATAATATATATAGTAAGCATATTATATATGTGTGTATGTGTGTGTGTGTGTGTGTGAAATGTGCATAGGCATTCGTCTGCTACACACATCTGTCTGTTCACTATGTGTATGCAGTTCCTCAGAAACCAAAAGAGGCTAGATCCCCTGGATCTGGAGTTATAGATTATTTTGGAGGTGCTATATATTAAATCTGGGTCCTCTGGAAGAGCAACAAATGCTTTCAACTCCTGAAAGACTCCAGCCCCAAATCTATCCTTCTAAAAGAACTGACATGATGAATAAGGTTCCCTTCAAATTAATACATAAAGATTAAGCATCATTATTAGAGATAATATGATATGTTTGAGGTTTAGAATTTTAAACTCTTATTAAAATATACTCATAATTAGAAGAGAAGAGCTGAATAGGTTAAAATACAAAGTAAGAATAACATCATGACAATCTGCATTACTCTGAAATCATTAAAATCATGCCATGCATGCACTGAAATACACACTGTACCTGATAAATTTGTCTACATAAAATATATAAGTAAAGATATGATATATATTTAAAGAAAAAGAAGTTAGCTGCTTAATTTTACTTAAGCCAAATTAGAAGTTTTCTTTTATATATAGTAATGGACATAGTGTTTTTCCACAGTAAATAACTAATGCAACTATTAGTCATCTGTATTTCTAAACCACAACATTAAACATATTAATTTAATACAAATCCTTTACAAAACTGTCAAAAGACTGAACAATAAAATGAATTTACGTGGATATTTAAAATAACATATTTAAATTGATAAATGAAAGCTTGTACCTACATCTGTGTAAACTTGAGAGCATAATATGAAAAATAAGAAGCAAGCAAATAAATGCACAGCTCTTTGTTGCCCAAAGAAATTCTTTAGTTTATATATATATATATATATATATATATATATATATATAAACTAAATATATATAATCTTATATATATATATAAGATATATATATATATCTTTTAATATACATAGACATGATCTACATATACACACATATATATTAGAAATATATATTAGAAGCTATATTTTTCCCAAGGGAAAAGTCTGTTCTTAAGAGATATACTGCCATATTATATAACAAGACTGTGTAATTCTGGGTCCAAATTTGTTAACTGAGAATAGTTTCAGTTCAGCGCTGTGGAATGGAATAAAGTGGCTGCCACTGAAAAGTGACAGCTACGGCTGAGCCTTTGTGTATCACAGAAGATGACTGTAGATGAGCTGCAGGGTATGACTGACCTTGTGCGAGCATTCCCTTTGTCTGTTTGCACTCTGTGCTGAGAAGAAGATAACACGTAAGCTTTCAGTGCAAAAGATCTAGTAAGATATGTTTTAAAGATGACTCAATTAGTGGAAAACTCTTCTAGGAAATCTTTAAAATCTGTGTTAAATTTCTACATGTCATGAAGTGTAACCAAGATTCTAAGATGTAAATATATCAATGAATCACAAGAACATTTAAAGTTGGACAAACAGAAAAAAGTTTTAAGTGATGAACTGAAATACAAATGGACTATTACTAGTGCAAACTGGATTTTCTAATTGTCTTCAATGCTACCCAATGAGTATTAAGTAAAATATTATATTTTCATATATTATATTTATTAATAATTCCTTTAAGTGACAAATTTGGAAACATTTTTCAGAATATAAGAATAAAATTTTACAATGAAATATGTGTGTTAAAATTTTATGATATTCTTTCTCTTTCAACAAGTGTTTGTCTTTACTTCTGGTTTAAGATAATCTACCGAAGTCAGGAAAATACATTTATGTGAAAAAATATTTCTGATAGGTTTAATAAACAGTGCCGGAAAGCAAGCTCATGTTTTCAACAACCTATAAAATAGACTTCTTGGGTATAAAAAATGTATCAATTAAAAAAATTACAAATTTGCAAGATTGGAATATGTAGGGTTTTTTTTTCCTTTAAAACAAAACTAAGAAAGTTCAAAGATTTTTATTGCAGCTTGGGTGTGCTTACAAGTGCACTTGGTAGTCTTTATAAATGCTTGCATCTGCAGAGCATAAATGTGTCTTAATTACAGGTTTTTTAAGGGTGAACATCTGTGCCCTTTCCTGAAACTATGTAGATACTTGGATGATTATTTGAGAAGGCTGTGTGGTTAAATCTGTACACTGTACTTGCTAATTCACTTTATTTAGTATAAATAAGAAATATTTAAAGGTTTGTATCACTCTGTCATAGAGTTTCATACTGACATAATTTTGTTTTCTGTAATCACTTTCCAACACAAAATTAGAATTGTATCAGTTGTTTTAACCAATATTTGCCTTAAGAAACCTCCCGTTCTAATTTTACTTATTTTTATGAGTCACAATATTCTTGCCCACCTGTTAATTTCTCTGTTGTTTAATTAAAAGTACAGTGATATTCAGCTTTTGAAATTATTCTCCACCATATTCCTCACTATATAAACAGTTAAAGTTATATGGAAACACATAGTACTCCCTTTAAGTCATAACATAATAGTCCACACATATGAAGTGTAACTGGACTTAGAGGTAACCATGAGTCACTAGGCTTAACCAAAAAGCACAGTGTTGTATGGTGAAGCTGGCCTGGAAGATTTCTAGCAAAGAATGACTGTCATTGAGAGACTAGTACTGAAATGTTTGACAGAGTGGTGTGAATCTTTTGAATCTATTAGAGAAGACATTTATTTATTCAAGTCTTTTTTATTATGTTATTTACATTTCTTTTTTATTTGCATTTGCTTTATTTATTTACATTTCAAATGTTAACCCTTTCCAAATTACCCATTAAAAAACCCCCTATCCCATAATCCCTCCCCCTGCTCAAGCCCTGTCCAATTTCCTGACTTGCATTCCCCTATTCTGAGGAATTAGAGCCTTCACAGGACCAATAGCCTCTCCTCTCCAATTCAGGGGACAGCAAATTCTTGAGAGGATGTAGAGAAAGAGGAATACTCCTCTATTGCTAAGGGGATTGCAAGCCAGTAAAACCACTCTGGAAATCAGTTTGGTGGTTCCTCAGAATATTAGACATAGCACTACCTGAGGACCGAGCTATATCACTCCTGGGCATATACCCAGAAGGTGCTCCAACATACAATAATGACACATGTTCCATTATGTTCATAGGAGCCTTCTTTATAATAGCCAGAAGCTGGAAAGAACTCAGTTGTCCCTCAACAGAGGAATACATACAGAAAATATGGTACATTTACATAGTGGAGTACTACTCAGCTATTAAAAACAATGAATATAAGAAATTCTTAGGCAAATGGATGGACCTAGAAAATATCATCCTGAATGAGGTAACCTGATCATCAAAGAACACACATGGTCTGCAATCACTGATAAGTGGATATTAGGCCAAAAGCTCGGGATACCCAAGATACAACTCACAGACCACATGAAGCTCAAGATGAAGGAAGAACAAAGTGCGGATACTTTGATCCTTATTGGAAAGTGGATCAAAACACCCATGGATTACAGCCAACCAATAGAATGAGAATAGGGTCCCCAATGGAACAGCTAGAGAGAGGACCCAATGAGCTGAAGAGGTTTTCAGCTCTGCAAGAGGAACAATAATATGTACCAACCAGTAACCCCAGAGCTCCTAGGGACTAAACCACCAATAAAAGATTACACATGGAAGGACCCATGACTCCAATTCCATATGTAGCAGAAGATGAACATTTCAGACATCAAGTCTTATAAATGAACATTCTCCAGAAGCAATGCAGTTAGCTCAGTGACATGCATGTGGGACTTACTCCAGGGGAAGTACAAGCAAAAATTACAAAAGTACCTAGAAAAGTTCAAGTTGGGAAATACTGCAAAGTTACCATTGGCAAATATCGTACTTATGGAGGAGGATGGGAGTGACATTCAGTGGTGAGGCACAAGCCTAGCATCCGTGAGTCACAGGCCCATTTCTATCACCAAAGAGGTACCTTCACAAACTTGACCACACCTTAACCATGATTATAACTCACCTAGCTAGACCTTTGGCGTCCCAACTCTCAGTGCAGTTGGCTTTGAAAACATGCATCTGGAAAATCTTTTCTCTGACTCTTTAAGATATGAATTTTCTTCTACCAAGCATGCTTTTCTGTTAGACCAAGAAGCCATCTGTCATAAAAATGATGAAGCACATGGGCTGATTTCTGTGGGAGCCTCTGGCCCTAATAACCTTCACTTAGTTACAAGTTAGCCAACACGGGTGACTTCAGCACATAGACCAACCACCCAGAGGAATTCTCAGGAATGCCTTTTAATTTACTCTCTGTAACTAGCAGAATGTGCTTCATATTCCCCATATTACAACGACCTTTGAATAAATTCTTTGTTAATTTGACTAGTGCCTATTATAATTCTAACAATGGTTACTATTTCTTAGCAAGAAGGAATTCAAATCACACTTGAAACTATACATTTGATCTTCCTTCCAGGGCCGTTCATAAAATAAAATCTTGGTATACATATTAAGAAGAGTGGTGGATATAATTCCGCAATAAAACACTGGCCTTTTCCAACAACAATGGTTCTGTCTTTTTAAGTCCCAAAATTCCCTCTTCCCTCCAAAATTATAGCAGTGATCATGGCAGAGAATTCAAAATATTTTTTTTTATTGTTAGAGCTTTACTTCTGGTTATAAGCATATATTTACATACATATAATTTGATTTTAAAAATAGCACAAATGCACAAAAATTGTTTGCTATGCTTGAGATAATCTTTATAGTCATATTTTTCAAAATCACTTTTTAAATCATTGATTTTAGAGAATTTCACGAAGTCAAACAACAGGGGAAAGTATAATAGTTCATTCAGTCACTTTCCAGATATCTTTTGTTTACAACTCATTATTAAGATTTTATCCGATGTTGGGATATGGGTTCCTCTCACTCCAAGGTTATAATTTAGCCAAATATTTGCCTAGCAGTTCCTATTCTTTATCTCTAGACAAAAAAATTATATATTTTGAAGAAGTTTTTTGTTATGTTAATTAAAGTGTTATTTTCCATTGGGGGATAAATATACAAACATGTTTTGTAAAACTTCAGACAAATGTTAACTGTATTCCAAGTAATTCATCTTTTTGAAATAGAGTTATAATTTGGACAGTCAGAATAAAATACCTTTCGACAAAATCTGAACTCTGATGATTGTGCTTAGCTTTTATGATAATGACCTTTTTATATTAACAAACTGCTCACACACAAGTAGCTTGCTGTGAATAATAATAGGTCTATGGTCATCCCTGATAGTCACTGCTCTGTGATCTATTTCAGAAACAGTCACTTCTCTGTCTTTGGAAAAGACCGAGCGTAGAAGCGAGTGTCATGGTTCCCTTGTGTGACTCTGGTGGATGTTCAGAATAATTGCAGGTACTTTGCCTAAAAGTTATATGGTTTCCATGCTCAAATGTAAATCCCATATTAATGCCTTTCTACTTGATCTCATCTTGTCTCTCAAATACACATACTGCACCAACTGTAAAACATCATGAGGAACTCTCCCATCTCCAAGGCTTTTGGTGTCTTCTTTGCTTATTTAGGCCCTGCAAGAAAGAGCAGGGATTGCTGAGCAGGTGAATGGGATTCTACAATTATTCTAGAGGAGATGAGATGATAAGACATGCATTTTCTTCCCTAAAGTACTAAGTTGGAAGCTATTTCTTGTATAGACTTTAGGACCCACAAATAATTCTTGTGGAAGATAGAAAGTGCTAAATTCCATAGAGTAAAAATCTATAGAGTACTCCCAGAGTTCTGTGGAGAAGCAGAATAAAACTCCTTGGTCTTAGATGGCTTTCAGGTTTTAACAGGAATCTGAAGAGGTCCCAAAGGATCTGGCTGAGAGACCAAGATTGTTGGAAAAGAAACTCTACGTAGTAAAACATCACAAAGAAAGAAGCAAGAGAAGAAGAAAGTGAAGGAAATATGCCACTAATTCAACATGTGCAGAAACTAGGTCCAGCAAAGGAAAAAGGTGAGAGAAGGGCAATTAAGTTAAAATTGTAACAAAACTCCATCCTCAAGCTAAATAGTTTATTTTTAAATATTTTTTTAATGAAGAGAGATCTATCAAGCAATGGTGGACAACGTTAGTTATTGTATAAAACTGTCATTTGACAAGAATCAAAGGCATATTGGAAGGAAGAATTATCCATCAGCAAGAAAAGCTTCTGAATATGTAGCTCTGACAATACGGACGCTGACGATTTCTGTGTATAAGATGTAAGCATAGGTGCATGCTGGAGAGAGAAAGTTTGAAAATGATTGACTACTAATATAATTGTAAAGGTAGAGCAAAAAGCAGAAATCAATAAGATTGTTTTAAATTACTCTGCTATCTATGGTGTCCTACACAGGAAACAGTAGACACACTAATGATAAGGCAAATAGTCAAAGTTGGCAAGTAAATAAAATATTGAATTTTTACTCAATCTGGCACATCTGTTTTGAATATATATATATGTATATATATATATATATATATATATATATATATATATACAGCGAAAGGTGAGTGAAGATAGCAGTAGTATGAGGAAGTGATGAAAGCAAAAATTGTTGTAGGAAAAGTATGTAATTTTATAGGATGAAAACATCCGGGACTTTGAATTCCTAACCATGAACATATAATCAACATTGCTTATCTATGTACTTTTGCAGGATGGAAATGGTGAATTTTGTATCCTATCTCCTGTATCACAAACATTTTAAATTAACTTAAAGGGGTTTATCATAGAAATTCCTTGTTAGGATTAAGTTAGTAGTAACATAAATAATGAAGGAAAAATTATGAAACGTATGGTGAAAGTAATTATATTCCTCTGAATAAGAATTTCCAAGTGATTTCTCTGCATGAGAATATGTACAACACATCAGTCAGTCTTCATTTCCCCTCTGGACTTCTCATGATTTTTATTTGCAAGATATTACAAAATTCCTTTTATGGATCAACTCAAACAGAGACTTTGTCTGTAATGCTGCTTGTTTATCTCATGTGATCATTAAAAGCTCCACGTGCATTTATTAATGCTTTGTGTTCACTAAACCTAGTAACTGCCTTCAACTCTCTGCTAACCTTCCTGGTGAGTTCTGTGTAAACAGTGACACTACTGAAAGACAAGTGGGATCCATTACAGACAAGCAGCCCAGGACCCTGGTCTCCAACCAGAGAAGAAACTCAGTAAATGAGAATCAATAATACAACCCCTTTACTAACTCTATTTTAGATATGTCGGATGTGTTTTAAATATTTGGGCTTTGTTTTATCTCTACTGCAAAATTTTAGCAAGTGTTGATTTTTTTTTGTGTGTGTGTGTGTACTCCTTTGTGTGTTCTGAACAAAAACAAACAAGAAAAAACTTGGGGAGAATGAGTGTGAACTTGACAGGATACAAAAGAATTGAGGAAATATGAGCATCAAGGAGAAGCTAACATGATGGACTAATAGTACTTTTGGAAATTTGATCAGGGAATCCTTGTTCAGTTTAGGTTATAGCTGTCAGGAAGCTAGGGACACAGGGAGCAGCAGTTTCCGCCTCTGAGCTTGGCACTCCACACATGTTATTTTATTCAATTTTCACAACAATTCAAGAAGATAGACTTTTATTCTCATTTCTTAGATGAGGGTTCTATAAGTAATTTGTCCCAGATCACAGAAGTAGTAAATGGAGAGTGGGTTTCTAGCCAGCTCACTTTAACTCCGGTATCTAGGCATTTTCCATAACACCATTTGATCAAGCTTCCGCCTCTCAAAATGCACCCAGGTGTGTCATCAGAACAATCATACACCCAGGCAGCATTTCATCTTCCGAGTCGAAACTGTCTCTATCTGGAGGGCATGTGTCTATAAAACATTGTATTCTTCTGCTGAGCATCCCGGTGTAAGTCTTTGATAAGGACGGACTGCTCTAAATAGTTTACAAGCAAAAGAATGAGCTGGTGTTTTTATTGAAGAAAAAGTTGACTCAGAGAAATGAGGCCTCGCACCCAAAGAAACCCAGGTAGTCAACATTCTTCTCAGAAAACTAGACTGTCAGCTGATTTGCTATGCAGAAAGTATTCACAACAGAATGCTATCCAGTCCTGATTAACTATTAAAAACATTTGTGTTTTAGCAAAGGTTAATATGTCTTTCATTGCCTCTGGTATATTTTGTTACTTAATTGAATGTTGTTAACACAGTCCGGGTGGAATTAGAGTAGTTATTGTGTTATTGTTATCTCAGAGGATTATGCATGCTTGGTGATAGGAGTCCTTAAACATGTCATCAAATTTCTTGGAAATAACCCATACTGATAATTTAGTGCGAAAATTTATGTTTTTCCACTAGTTCTGATCAATACAGTACCCATGTTACTAGTTACTTTACCAAAGCTCTAAGAGAGAGGAGGTTATTCTGGCTTAAAGGTAAGTAGGATACATTCCATCACAGCAGGGGATGCTTGTTGTAATGAGCAACAGATTTCTTGTACACAATCTATCTCTACTCAGAAAGCAGTGAGTGAAAAGGTTCGAGGCTACCTCCTCTGGTAAAACACCCTAACCTTCTGTTAACAGCACTAACAGCTAGAAACCAACTGTTCAAACACAAGAGTCTGTGGAGGACATTCTACAAACTGCAGTCACTTCCCTCCAAAGAACTCGATGCTTTCCTAATACAGTTTCCAATTAATCTCATGTTCAGCGTAGTGCTAAGACAGGACACGCCATTTCTTTTTTTTACTAAAAACAGGAATAAAAAATTATTTAGAATTCTACCCTCAATGTTGCAAGAAATACCACTCTGTACTTTAATGGGCTTATAAATAAGAAACACCAGGGCAATTAGCCAGGATGGATTTCTTTAATCTTGCAAGCAACAGGGTTTTTAAAGTTGATTTGTGCAATATTATCTGACTAACTTACAGAGTCAATGAAGCCATGCGTTAAGACACACCTGAAACTGCTGTCAAAATAAAGAAAGGACAGACAGCACTCTGAAACATATCCATGACAATAGGAGAGAATGCAGTGTATGGTTCGATAAACATACTATATAACTCAAAATAAGGATATTGGAGACAAGACTATATCACCATCATTTCCAGGGATATGCTGAGCTTCTGTTTGGGTCAAACTGATGCACAAGATACTTAGATATAAAATCATGCTTTAGTTCTCCTCAGTGAATACTGAGCAGTTAATGACTAGCAGATGTTCAACTGACAAACTAAAGCAAACACAAATAAATAGAGTTCATCCTCAGAAGTGACTTCTCATGAACTTAGACAATATAAATTTTCTAAGATGTTGAGTCAGTGAAACAAAAATGTGCTAAAAAAGCCTATATTTCAACATTGAATAGGGAACATAGAAAGGTTGTATTTGAAAACCTTATGTGTAAAACCATATGATAGAACAGAAGAATCGCATTCCTTTAATGGTTTCACAAGGTAAAATGCAAATCTATCTGGTGACCTAAGTTCTGGACTGAGAAACATCCATCTTCTAAGCCATAAAGCCAAAGAAACATCTCTCTACATCTTTTCTGCTTGCTTTTATCTCTGGATATTTAAACCATGTTATGCTCTTCTTCAAAATCAAATGTAACATTGTCAATTTTCTTCATAATTTTCCCATTTAACTAATTTCAGATTGTAGTTATTCAATGTACACATTATTAAGATTAGTATGCTGAATAGAAAGATTTTTTTTCCATGAGAGTTACATTAGTTTCCTTGGGAAACCACAATGAAAACAAATGTACCTGATAAAATCCAACCCAAAAGTATTTCTTTTAAGTGTGTGTTAATAAATTGTGTGCAAGTTGAAGAGAAACACCATAAAAGAAGAATGTAAATTATATAACTGTAATATCAGTAAACATTAAAAACTGGACCTAGCATTATACAAAAATGATTGACAAATGGCTATATGTTTGCTTGTTTTAAATTAAAATGCTGTTGATACTGCTACTTTATGGAGCATTTAAATAATCAACCATCTGTTCAGGACAATAGCATCTATTCTGAGGCCTTCTGTTAGACTAATTATAAGTAGCAAAATAAAAGAAAATGGCTCTGTTGACAAACACAATACTGGTTTAAAACAGCTTATCTAAGATGACCTACATGTAATAAAAGCTACAGAAAGGAGATTGTGTGTTGCTCTCATCATATTGTGTACTGATTGTCATGATTTAAATTTCTGTTTTCTTTGCCCATAGATGGAAGTGTGACATTCTACTGTATCACATTTGAAACTGATCCTCTAAGTATATGTCATTGTGTAATAAGTCCTTCATAGGAGAGTTGTTCTCCACTGTCAGTGGATCAACAACAGCTAGGGAGTGTGTCAAATCCCACGTTAATCAAGAGGTCCAGGATGCTAGTGAGCATGCTACCTTCTCCACAAGTTCCCAGGAGACACTCTTTCTGGTGGCCCGATGAACACATTAGAAACTGACATTTCAAGATTTGGAAAAAAAAATAATCAAAACGAATTTAATCTAGAAAATATTTCTGTATCAAAATTGCAATTATGCTGAAAAAAAAAACACGCAAAGCCAGAGCATATATATAATTCAGCAGGGAGGCTCGGCAGTCGCTTCTCCACTGATGCATCCCAGAGTCTCCTGGAGTCAACCACATAAAGCGTGAGGAAAAGGGTAGCAAGGAAAATTTCTCCTTTCCTAACAATAGGAAAGAGCAATTGAGCATTTATGAGAACAATCAGAGGTAGCAGCATGTGCTGAGAAATATTTGGGAAGCACAGAGATAAAATTCCACATGCTTCTGCTCTTCCGTTTTGACTTTAGAATTCCAAGTGAATAGATAAGATGTTGGTTATCAACCTTCTTGTACCTACCTGTAAGTTCATCTCTATTTCACATGAAGGTGCTTTTTGTTTGTTTGTTTTGTTTTTTGTTTTTTGTTTTTTTTGGCTGCCTGGTATTCCTTTATTCTCCCCCTCAATGTTATCATTCCCTGTGTTTTTATGCAAGTTACTATCATATATGCAATGGTTCAAAAAATAAATCAATATTCTATAACTCAAATTTTGTCACATACTGAATCTAAATGGAAGTCTGTTCATTAGTAGAACTGATGAAAATCTATGTGGAAAATGTGTTTCAAAGCTATTTGAATTTTGGAAAGAAAAGATAATTCATTCAAACAGAACTCTGGGTTACATTTTCTATTCCTTTTCTTTAAAGGATTGATTACAGAAATAACTTTGCCAAAAAGCCCCGAGGATGAAGAGAAGTGCAAACTGTGTGCTCAAATGAAAATAGATCTAATCACAGGAACTCTACCGGAATTGCTTTCATTCAACATTTCAAAGATGTAATAATATTTTATATCATCTCGCCCAAGCCCTGGGTTTTGTGAGAAGTAATCCATCCTGAGTTCATTTTACAGCTGTTAGCTTCTTAACTGAAGATGGGTAAGTGCTTGCCTGTATCCAGAGACACATGCTCTGTGTCGAATAGCACTTTTGAGATAAGACAACGGGTAATCTTTATGTATCTGTGTCTTTTTAACTATAAATGTTCACATTGACTCCATTAGAAAATGCCATTAAACTATTGAATTCAATTTTTCAGAGTTAAATAAGAAATCTGGAAACAACATATGGCTTTGACTTAGGAACATTACTACAGACCTATGACTTCCCAATGACTTCACCACTTCTGCTACTGCATCAGAAATTTCTTGTGGTCAGAAAGTACTGTTTGGTTGTTTTATATATTTATCACAGGATATTATAGGGGCAATACTGAGGGCTACTAAAATTGTAATGTTAAACCCTAGAAGTTGCTATTACTCTGTCTGCATTAACCATCTGAAAGTTTATACTAATAAAGTTAGGCCTGTAAGTATTGCCCCATCTGTTACTAAGGGAAAGTAAGATTATGGATTTTAGAAGTCTGGAAAATAGAGAAAACATCATAGGTCCTTCAGTGGTTTGAACCTATTACTTGCTACTAAATTAGGAAGACAACAAGAGTTCACCAGGGAAGTCACCTTCAAGCTATCAATAGATACCCTTTGCTACTAAGGGAAAGCATGCAGAAACAGAGATTAAGAATTTTCCATTGCATAGGCAGTCCCTACTTAATTGTTTAGCAGGGACTGTCTCAACAATCTGTACAGCAGATGTGACTACCTCACTTAACACTAGCAGATGAAGAAAATAAGGGCAGAAGAGTCATATGCTAATGGAGACACGGAGAAAGTGCTGCCTGAGCATCGATAATACACCTCTCTCTGGCCATCTGTCCCACCATGTGTGCTATACGTCACAAGAGGATGTGAGAAAGAGCAGACAGCTGACTGCAACTTGTGTGGATTTTACAACAGAAAATATGATAGCTTCCAGCAGCAGTGTGACCCCAGAGGATAAGAGTGCTTATTAATGTAACAAAATTGTTATTAAAGCAAGTTAGAGATGAAATACTTGAAGTGTTATGTACTCTAACAAATACTAATTGCTTCTGATAATTCCTCACTTTTCTGTACCATATTCTGATGCTCCTTATGGAGCAGCGAGAAAAAAAAAAGGTAAACTGAAAGAAAATGACTGCATAAAGATATCTTGTATTTAGTACACATTACGACAATTGGGTGGCTGGAAGACTTTGATGTCACCATTGGTAAAGAAAACACATTATGGGATTCAGATGTTTGGTAACTACTATGTCCATATCTTTGGGTTTTTCCAAGAGAACCATCAGCACCATGGTTTATTATAATATCCTGGTTCCATGATAATTAATGATTTTCCCCCAAACAAAATTATGCATCACAAAAATTCTGGTCCTATGGGAATGTAAATTGATAATTAAATGCTTGGGGGATGACTGAAGGCTAGCCTTTCGTTGAATAATGAGGAAGCAGTATTGAGTGGCAGGGTTAGGTGAGAGAGGCAGACAGGAAGATCTGACATAGAGCATGTTGAGACTGAGCATTTGCAGGGGTAAGAAGAGCAAGTGAGCTACAATAAGCTTGCTGTGCACACCAGTTATCTTCCCAAGAAGAAGAAATTGAAGACCAGACATGAGCACCAACAAAGGGTAGATATGTGTTGCTGAAGATATAGAATATAACTAACAAAAAGTTTAAACCACCATCTGTGAATTATATGTGTGTAGGTGAATGTGAATGAATCTGATGCCCAAAACCAACTTTTCAGCTTGTTTCTTTAAAGTAGGTACTACATTTTTGTCTACTGGAGAGGAAACTTATGAGTAACTAGTTTGGGAAAGTGATAGGTCCCTTAAGACAGATAAAATCACAGAACAGCAAACACAGTAGGAATCATGGCACATGCCTCTGATCCTTGTACCCAGGAGAGAGCAGTGGCCTCAGGGCAGGCAGATCTACACAGTAAGAGGACAACTGGCCAGGGCCTCAGAGGGAGACCCTGTCTGTCTACAAAGACTTCATGAACATTTGTATTAAAATAATAATAAACACAAAAATAATTTAAAGAGCAAAAACTAGTGAAATGAGTCATCAAACTGGAATCAGGGATTAATGTATAATGTTTAAAAAATTATCTACATAATCTCTCAAGAAAAGAACTGACACTTTTATCCAAAACAGTTTGCTACTATTTACTTAGATTTTATTCCTTCTGGTAGAATAGATTTTGATTCTTAAATTAATAGATACATGAAAGAAGAATTTCCATTTTGCAATATTACTAAGTAACATTAAATAAAATAATAGCTTCATATCTGTAACTTGTTGGCAAAACTAGATTCTATTCCAGACTTACGTTTTTAAAGTATTCCATAATATTTGCTTGATTCATGCATTTTATTTAACTATGTCAAAGAATTCTAAATACTCTTTAGGAATCTGGAACAGACAGAGCAGAGCTACTACAAATCTTCTCTGTACACTGGAATTATAATAAGGTTAGAAGGTAAGATATCTTGGGAGGGAAATGGGCAATATATTTTGGTTGTTAATAAGAAAAAAACATAGATTCATGAAAGCTCAAGATGCCTCAATTCTACATGAAAATATATGAAACAAGAGAAACATTCTTTCTCAGGGAAGGGCACCACCGTTGTGTTATTGAGTAATAAATGATATGCTCTGGAACATACAAGCAAGTGCCATCGCACAAACTTAGTTAACTGTACTTATATATTTGAACATGTAAGTAGATATGTGTACAGAGCAAGTGACAGAAAAAGAGGTCATGGATTTGAAAAGGGGCAAGTGTGAGGCTATGAGGAGGATTTGATGGCAGAAAAGGGAGGTGGGAAATGATACATTATAACCTCAGAAAGTAAAAATACCATTAAAAAATATGAAACAAACTTTTCCTTATGCGACATAGAATTTTTAATATGATTCAAACCTACAATGAAACATTCATATTAAATAGAGTAAGAGACATAATATGTTCTAGCAATTTTAACAAATTTGGGAAGCTACTCTTTCTCACTTTACTCTTACAAGAAGAGGAGAAGAAGGAGGAAGAGGAGGAGAGGGAGGAGGAGGGGGAGGGAAGGAAAGGGAGGAGAAGGAAGAGAGGGAGAACCTAAAAAGACAGAAGAAGGATGTGAGGAGGAAAGTTTACTTATCTGAAGAGAATTTGAAATGATATTTTAATTTTAAAAGGTGAGTATTTTTTCCATTTAAACACTATGTTTTGGTTAAAGAAAATCTTTAAATTTCCTGCGTACTGTAGATAGACCTGCATCTTATAATTAATGAATGTGTTGAAGTCACTATGAAGAAAACAGAACATTCACATTGAAGACTAAAAGAATAACTTGATAAATAAGAGTGTTGACATCTTCGTTTTCATTTTAGGACATTTTTGCTTGAGTATCATGTTTGATGGCTCTCAAAGAACTAAGGCACAAAACCTATAACAAGTTTTTGAGATTTCCACATGTGGGTTAAAATGACTCAAAATGATATTCCACTTAACATATTTCTGTAAGATTGAATTTTAGGCTTAAAAATCAGTATTACTGGCTTTTATAACCTAAAAGTTTCTTCTGAAGAAAAAAGAAAAAAAAGAGAGAGAAATAAAAACAACAACAATAATTTTAAAAAATACTATAAAAGGAGGTCCTAAGTAAGAAATGGCTGTGTGGGGGCCATCTTTGAACCAATCATCACAGTGTTAAAAATAAATAAATAGATAGATAGATAGATAGATAGATAGATAGATAGATAGATAGATAGATAAATAAATAACCTGATCAATTGAATACAAAATCACCAAAGAAAAGGACAAAACTTAAGCTCTATGTGTGCATGTCATCAACATTTTGAACGACAGCAGCTTCAATTTGTCATTTCTCCTTGAGAAGAAGAATCTTTCTGTAAGCATCTTATGTATTGGTAGTTTTAGAACTCTCATCCAGAATCTACTTTAGAACAGCAGTAAATTAGACAGGCGTTTTTAAGTTGTCTCTACATGGCTATAATTAAACTCTCACGTAGAGCTTTGCCATCTATTCCAAGGGCAAACTCATTGTGATGAGAAAAACCTAAGAGTAGAATCATTAAAAGAAAGAGGGAAATGTGGGACCTGGCACAGATTCTTGCATAAAGGGTGCAGGCTAGGCAGGGTGATAATTTCTGCTGAAAAGAGGTCTTTATATGAAGAACAAAACGTAGAAGAAAAATAGTACAACCTTACTTTTCACAGCTGTGATTAAAACTGAAATCTTATCCAAAAAAAAATCTATTAATTGTTGAACTTTTCATTTTCTAAATTCACAGAGCAAACGAAAGTGCTTCTTCAAAATGACCCTCATTCAAATCCAATGTATGCCAATAGGTCAAAATCTTTGAAGCAAATCCAATTAGGAAGAATAGGCCACATAGCCCATGGGTAAAGCAAGATAACTGGTGAAGACCTAGAAATGGGGATAATATTAATGTCAAGAGCGGCAGAGTTCCTGACAATGGAGATAGTAGCTTTGCAGAGTTTGGTGAAGAATATCTTATCAGGTAACAAGGAATCTGACAGTTATGCTCTTAAGTTGTTAAATACATAAATATAAACTAGTTAAATACATACAATTAAATGAATTTTAAAAATCCATAGGGCATTCCTGTGGTGTAAATTGTGATGGTGTTTTAAAATGTGATGAACTAAGATTTTTAAACAGGAAGCAAAATAATTTATAGATAATGTTAAAAGTTATTTGATAGATATAAATTCTGATTATTTCTGATATTTCAACCAATAAAAAGAAACTTCAAGTGTGGTCTGAGCATTCTACACCGGCCTAATTATTTGTTATGTAAAAATATGGTCATGTTTGGTAGCTAGAGAGATGGGTCAGAAAAAATCATTTGGAATGTAAACAAAGAATATAGAATATAAAGAAGTTAGACCCCAGAAAACTAAATAACCCCATCCAAAAATGGGGTATAGAGCTAAACAAAGACTTTTCACCTGAAGAAATTCGGATGGCTGAGAAACACCTTAAAAAATGTTCAACATCATTAGTCATTAGAGAAATGCAAATCAAAACAACCCTGAGATTTCACCTCACACCAGTCAGAATGGCTAAGATTAAACCTCAGGAGACATCAGGTGCTGGCGAGGATGTGGAGAAGGAGGAACACTCCTCCACTGCTGGTGGGACTGCAAGCTGGTACAACCAGTCTGGAAATCAGTATGGCGGTTCCTCAGAAAACTGGACATGATACTTCCGGAGGACCCAGCCATACCACTCCTGGAATATACCCAGAAGATTCCCCAGCATGCAATAAGGATACATGTTCCACTATGTTCATAGCAGCCTTATTTATAATATCCAGAAGCTGGAAAGAACCCAGATGTCCCTCCACGGAGGAATGGATACAAAAAATGTGGTATATATACACAATGGAGTACTATTCAGCCATTAGAAACAATGAATTCATGAAATTCTTAGAGAAATGGATGGAGCTGGAGAACATCATACTAAGTGAGGTAACCCAGTCTCAAAAGACTACCCATGGTATGCACTCACTGATAAGTGGATATTAGCCTAGAATCTTGGAACACCAAAGACACAATTCACATACCAAATGATGTCTGACAAGAAGAAAGGAGTGGACACTGGTGCTGGAAAGGATCAAAGCATCATTGTAGGGGAATACAAGAACAGGGAAGTGGGAAGGGGTGGAAGGGGGAGCAGGAGGAGGGAAAAGGGCATGTGGGACCTTTGGGGGGTGGGGAACCAGAAAAAGGGAAATGAATTGTAAATATAGAATATATCCAATAAAAAAAGAAGAAAAGGAAAAAATCTAGGTATGTGTGATCTTAATGAACATGTGTATGCATTATTTGCATGTATGTGGTTACATGTGTGCTCATGTGTATGAAAATATGGAAAAAAATAAAAAAAAACAGTACTTCCTGCTTTTTCAGAAAAACCTAAGTTTGGTTCTGAGCACCTATATTTGATGGCTTAAAGCCACTTATAACCCAAAATCTAGGTGATCTTCTGCCCTACCCTAGCTACTCCAGGTACCTATACACATAAATTTGTATTTATGCACACAGACACAAGCGCGTGCGCACGTGCTCACACACACACACACACACACACACACGATGTAAAAAGTAGAAAAACTCTTAAATAAAAAGTGTAAAAAATTTTATCCTTACATTCAAAAATACAGGAAGATTTGTATTAAAGATTACAGGGAAGATTTTGTACTTATACCTTCTAAACTATACGGTCAGTAGTTAAAGAATTTAGCTTCATCAATCAGTAAGTAGGAAGTTTTGAGGCCTTATTATTTATACACTAATAAGTATGATTTTAAAGTTCTGAATTCCACTACATTTTCCCCCCAAGGAAATATGCATCTTTGGTGCTTCTTCGTGGTTTGAAAAATGCCGGGAGAAAGCATTCTCCCTCCTCGGGGAAGTGCAATGTCATTTTCAAGGACAGCAGACATCACAGTGAACTTGCTAATTGGTTTTAGTTCTTCTCAAGAACTTTGAATGCTGCAGAGTCCCAGCAGCAGCAGTTAGTGTGGAAGCAAATCTGGCCCTGGGATTTTCACAGATCATCACTAACAACAGAAGGTGTTTGTTTGTTTGTTGTCGTTTTTATTTGTTTGTTCCTTTCTGCTTGTTCTGCTTTATTCTTCTTAAGAATGTTCTTAAGAAGATTATGAGAGTAACATATTCATCTTGCTTTAGACTCTGCTTCATTTACCAGCTAAAAGTGTGCTTGGGGAATTTATAACAGGGATGACTCTTCCAAATTCTCACATTACTCTTATACAACATGCTGTATTAAAACCACTCCAAACAGTGTATATGAATACCAGAAAAGATAATAGCAATCTTTTCTTGTAAACCAATCTTTTACTCAGAAGGCACAATGATGTTTCAAGATGGAGTGTTCACATTTAAAAATGCTCAGTGATGAGATGTTTATATGCTAGGTGATCAAGTGAGCATATATGAAATATCACCTTTGTTTCCAGTCCTTTTGTTTTGGAAAGCAAATATCCCTATAAGTTATGTAAATGAATTCATTGGGTTCAAATATAAATATTTGCAGGCAAAATACAACTAATAATTTGGAAATACACAATGCATAGAAACTAATACAAATGATTCCATGATTAAAACATTTCTTACCTGTGCATCAGACCAATAAGCAATATCAATACTTGATTTGGCTTTCAACATTTCTATGTGTATTATTTGAACCCAATTTAAAAAATCTATTACCATCAAATGTGTAACACATTAACTCTGTTGTTATTTTTAAGAGATATTCATAGTAACTTTAAATGATGGTGCTAACATAACTATAATTCTGTTGTTGGTCATATAACCTTCATCTTGCTATACTTATGCAAATGTAGAATATGATTTTCTGGTATATATGTCCTGAAAAACGTATCACTAAGCAAGTATGTGTTATTCCTCTGTATGACAACTTTTTCATGAACTTTTAGTAAGAATTCCTAAAACATACTCATTTAACAAATTGCTACATTGAAATAATATGATAAATATATTTTATGCTGTGCCTTAGGTTTTCCAATTTAGCCACTAATATACACTTCCTGCCCCCTGCCCCATTTTCATGCCCCAGGTAATCACCACTTTATACATATTATGTCCTCAGAGTTCACTTGTATCATATATACACAAAATATAGTTCATATAGTATTATTCATTCCATATCTGGCTTATTTCATTTTGTATGAAAATCATCATGACTGCTCATGATGTTGGAACATAAAGTTGCATATCATTGTTCATGAAAACAAAATAACATTCAACTTCTATACATAATTTGGTAACCTTTTTGCATTTTAACAAAAGAAAATGTTAATTCTATACCTCTCTGCTAGGCAATTTTAAGATGTTCAGATATATTTCCTGAGTAAAACATGAGAAATGTATAAATTAGATGATATATTACTATTTTTATTCTATTTTGCACTCTAAATAAAATCAATGTTTTAATACCAATAATGTAGATATCACCTTCACATGAAAGACTTGAATTTCTTCATTTTAGAACTGCAAAGTAAAGGGGGAATGCTAGGCAATTAAAAAAATATTGACTGATACAATGAAAATAAATGGCCTAACATAGCTTCAGCAGGTTCTTAGTGTTCTTATACCTCTCTCATATACTTGCTTATAAATTATAGTCAAAGTTGGTAGTGGAAGTGTAATGAACTTGTTTGGCTGTATGTGTGTGTGTTTGTGTTTTTGTGTTTCTATATACATGACTGTAGGAGTGTGCTTACTGTGGCATGCTTTGGAAGTCAGGGGGCAATCTTAGGTTTTAGCCTTCCTTCAAACGTGTGTCAGATTGGATCTCTCAGTTGCATGCCATTGTATACATGAGGCCAACTGTTTTGGCCTGTCTCTGATTTCATAAAGAGGCACTGGGACAATATATATATATATTCTTTTTTGTTAATTTTTATTTATTTTATTAGATATTTGACTTATTGACATTTCAAATGTTATCCCCTTTCCTCGTTTCCCCTTTGCAAACCCTATGCCATCCCACTCCCCCTTACCACCCTCCTTCCTACGTTCCTGACCTGGCATATATATGAGATTTAAACTCAGGTTCCCAATCATACACTGCAAAATTTTATCTTTTCAGCTTTCTATACTTAATTTCAACTTATAGATTTTTTTATGGGTCTTTAATCGGTAAGATTAAAGAGTGTAGTCAGCTTTCATTGTAGTAAAAGGTAAATGGTTCCACATACATTTAAGAAGAGCAGCAGTTTCAAATATTATCTGTTTAATAAGGATAAGTAGAAAACAAAATGAGAACTAGTATTAGGACTTTGTTGAGTAATAACATTATCTTGGATGATTTCCTAAAAGTTGAAAGTTGGGGGGAACAGACACTTAAACGTGTTTAATGTAGCACATAAAAGATGTTAACATTTTATTTTATATGTTGTTCTGAAAAACATCAGCTTAACGATCCCTAAGATCCTTCCTTTACACATATAAAAATTAAATGTATTGCAATAATTTGTATATTGTACACCAGATGAAACACCCAGGTTGCATTAAGGAATCATATTCAGTTTTTTTTATATTGGATACATTCTTTATTTACATTTCAAATGTTATCCCCTTTCCGAGTCTGCCCCCCCCCCAGATAGCCCCTATCCCATCCTCCCTCTCCATACATCTATGAGGACATTCCTCTACCCACCCCACTCCTACCTCCCTGCCTTCCATTCCCCCACACTGGGGCATCTATCAAGCCTTTATAGGACCGAGGACCTCTCTTCCCCTTGATGCCTGAGAAGGCAGTCCTCTGCTACTCATGTAGCTAGAGCCATGTGTACCCCTTGGTTTATGGCTTAATTCCTGGGAGCTCTGGGGGATCTGGTTGGTTGATATTGTTGTTCTTCCTCTGCAGTTGCAAACCCCTTCAGATCCTTTCGTTCTTCCTCTAACTCCTACATTGGTTACCCCATGCTCAGTCCAATGGTTGACTGCAAGCATACACTTCTGTATTTGTAAAGCTTTGGCAGGGCCCCTCAGGAGACAGGCATAGCAGGCTCCTTTCAGAAAGCATTTCTTGGCATCCATGAAATACTCACAGGAGCAAATATGTAGATATAGTATAGAGCAGAGACTGAAGGAAAGGCCATCCAGAGACTGTACCACCTGGGGATTTATCCTATTTACAGTCACCAAACCTGACACTATCATGGGTGTCAAGGAATCATAGTCTTATATCATGTTTTCTTAAGATTATAATTCACTACTTTGATAACTGGCACTGAATGTATCTTAATAGACATCAATATAAAATAAATTTTCTTTGTTAACCAAAGTTGGATTTTGTCTCATTTGTTGAAATAAAGATATGTTTGTTTGATTTATTTTATTTAATCACTGTTCCACTCACCACATGCAGGAGGTGAATCATCTAAATGACTAAATTGTTTTGAATGAACTGATGGATTAAATTATATCACTTTTTTAAAGTTAAAAATCATAATCAATACTTACGATTCTAAAAAAATATAGTGACTTCTTTATAGTCACAAAGCATAGCCTGACTAATAGAAGCATATTATTGCAATTAATTATTAATCACACTAATCTATAATAGATCATTTACAACTTAATCTATCCTTCTCCATATATTAGAGTAGTTTTTCATAAGATTACTGTAATGATTGGTAGTAATAGAGAATGATGAAATTCTGAACTAATGATTAACTAGGATAGTTTCTGATAACACATCATAGCTAATATTGCTAATGACAAATTTATTTAAATTTAAATAAATAAATCTTAAAATACCGGAGAAGAGTCAAGTATTTTAAAATGCTGTTATGATAAAATTAACAGTTTTGCCCTATGGTTTTGGTTTTTGAGAACTTCAATCCATATAACAGTAGCAAGATGGTAGTAATTTCAATTATTCAATAGTTTGCACCACACAATACCATGGTATATTATATTAATGATACCTGAGATACAGTAAGGCCCACAATTAAAACTTGGGACTTAATTAAACATTTGTCTGAGACAATTTAAGATTAAAATGCTATTTTTGAGAAATGTTTTCAATTGATATATTCAACTGTAAGAAAAAATATAAAAGAAAACAAACCAAAAGTAAGGTAAAAAGCCTGGTCTAGCTCTCCTAACAATAGCTTCCTCACTAGCCAACAAATACAGCAGCAAGTATTCAACTTTAAATTTATTTCTTCTCATTTTTCAAATATACTTCAAAAGTTATATCACATGTGAATATTCTGAAGAAGTACAAAAACAAAATCTTGCTTCTTTCAATAAATAAATTAAGTTTTTACAGTCCAGATTTTATCCCCTCTCATCCCAGTCTACCTTCCTACAGTTCCACATCCCAAAACTCCCCACCCAACTTGTCCCCGAAAGGGTGTCACCCCTCATACTCCACCTCCTCCTGACCTCAAAATTCCCTGCAGCCTCTTGTCTCTAAGGGTTAGGTACATCATCTCTGATTGAACACAGACCTGACAGCCCTCTACCATATGTGTGTTGGGAGCCTCATATCAGCTGGTGTATGTTGCCTGTTTGGGGGTCTAGTGTTTGAGAGATCTCAGGGGTCCAGATAAATTAAGACTGCTGGTACTCCTGCAGGGTTGCCCTCCTCCTCAGCTTCTTTCAGTCTTTCTCTAATTCAACGGCAGTGGTCAGTCGCTTCTGTCCATGAGATGGGTGTAAATATCCGTATCTTAATCATTCAGCTGTCTGTTGAGTCTTCTAGAGCACGGTCATGTGCTAGGTCTCTTTTTGTGAGCACTCCATAGCCTCAGTAATACCGTCAGGCCTTGAACCTCCCCTTGAGCTGGATCCCATTTTGGGCCTCTTGCTGGACCTTCTTTTCCTCAGGCTCCTCTCCTTGTAGTTTTCATCGTTGTAGTTCTTCCAGACAGGAACCACTATGGGTGAGAGTTTTACTGTGGAATGGCAACCCCCTCCCTCCTTTGATGTCCTGTCTTCCTCCTGGAGGTGTGCTTTATAAGTTCCCTCTTCCTACAGTTGGGCATTTCATCTATGGTCCCTCCCTTTGAGTCCTGAGAGTTTCTCACCTCCCAAGTCTCTAGTACATTCTGGAGGGTCCTGAGGTTGCCTGTTTCCATTCTTTCAGGGTTTCAGTCCTTTTAAACCGATTCAATAGCATATCAGGTTCCCCTCTCCCCCTGCCCACCCATCCTCTCCACTTTACCACCCATGTCCCTCTCTCCCTCCACATTTGTGATTGTTTTTTTTCTCCCTCCCAAGTGGGACTGGCTTCACTCGGGTACTTCAGTTGTATAAGCTTTTTGAGTTCTGTGGACTATATCTTGGGTATTCTGTACATTTTTTTTTTACTTTTGGCTAATATCCACTTATTAGTGAGTACATACCCTGCATGTCACTTAGCATGATATTTTCTAGTCCCATCCATTTGCCTGCAAAATTCATGATGTCCTCTTTCTTAATAGCTGAATAGCATTCCACTGTGTAAACAAACCACATTTGCTGTATCCACTCTTCTCTCATTGAACATCTGGGTTGTTTGAGCTTCTGACTATCACAAATAAGGCCACTATGAACATAGTGGAACATGTGCCCCTATGGCATGGTGGGGCATCTTTTGTATATATTCCCAATAGTGGTATTTCTGAATGTTCAGTTAAATCTATTTCCAATATTCTGAGGAACCTCCAGAATGATTTCCAGAGTAGTTGTACCAGTTTGCAATTCCACCAGCAATGGAGGAGTGTTCCTCTTTCTACACATCCTTGCCAACATGTATTGTCACCTGAGTTTGTGATCTTAGCCATTCTGATTGGTGTAAGGTGGAATCTCAGGTAAGTTTTGATTTGCATTTCTCTGATCACTAAGAGACTTGGGATCACTAAGGACTTTGAACTTTTCTTTAGGGACTTCTCAGCCATTCTAGATTTCCCTGTTGTGAGTTCTTGGTTTAGGTCTATACCCCATTTTTTGATCTGGTTGTTTGTTTTAATGGTAATTAGCTTCTTGAGTTCTTTATATATTTTGGATATTAGCCCTCTATCAGATGTAGGATTAGTGAAGATTTTTTCCCCTATCTGCTGGTTGCCATTTTGTCCTATTGACAGTGTCCTTTAGGGATGCAAGTTTGGATAAATATATGGAAATCCATTTATTAATCCACTATATAAACAAACTCAAAAAATCAAATGACCATCTCCTTAGATGCAGAAAAATCATTTGACAAAATACAACATCCCTTCATGTTAAAATATCATTGACAAGATCAGGAATTCAAGGCACATACCTAAGCACAATAAAAACAATATACAGCAAACCTACAGTCAATATAAAATGAAATGGAGAGATATTTGAAGCAATCCTACAAAAATCAGGGACAATACAAGGATGCCTGCTGTCCCATATCTATTCAATATAGTACTCAAAGTGCTAGCTAAAAAAATGGACAACAAAAAGACACCAAGTGGATACGAATTGGCAAAGAAATAAAGGTATCACTCTTTGCATATGATATGATAGCATATATAAGTGACCCCAAATATTCTACCAGAGAACTTATACAATTGATAAACAACTTCAGCAAAGTACCAAGATACAAAATTAAATCAAATAAATTAGTAGTCTTCCTTTATACAAATTATATACAGGCTGAGAAAGAAATTAGAGAAACAACTCCCTTCACAATAGCCATAAATAATATAAAATATATTGGGGTAACTCTAACCAAACAACTGAAAGACTGGTATGACCATAACTTCAAGTTTCTCAAGAAAGAAATTGTAGATCTCAGGAAATGGAGAGATCTCCTATGCTCATGAATTGGCAGAATACATATAGTAAAACTGATCATCCTACAAAAGGCAATCTACAGATTTGATGCAATCCCCATCAAAATCCCAACACAATTCGTCATAGAGCTAGGAAAAGCAACTCTCAAATTCATCTGGAAAAACAAAAAAAACCAGAAAAGCCAAAACAATTCTTAACAATAAAAGTAAGGCTGGGAGGAATCACCATCCCTGACCTTAAACTTTACTACAGTGATAAAAAGTGCATGGTATTGGTACAGAGAAAGACATATTAATCGATGGAATAGATTTGAAGACCCGGAAATAAAACCACACACTGAAAGACACTTGATCTTTGACGAAGTTGCCAAAAATATACAAAGGAAAAAAGGAAACATCTTCAATAAATGGTGCTGGTCTAACTGGCTGTCTGCATGTATGTAGAAAAATGAAAATAGATCCATATTTGTCGCCTTGCACAAAGCTCAAGTGCAAGTATATCAATGACCTCAACATAAAGAGGTTATAGAAGAGAAAGTAGGAAAGCACCTTGCACTCATTGACCCAGGGGAAAATTTCCTAAACAAAACTCCAATGGCTCACACTCTAAGATCAAGAACTGATAAATGGGAGCTCATGAAACTGGAAAGCTTTAAGCAACCCAAGTTTCTTTCTTTTTTTATATTTTCTATATTCTATGTTTACATTCCAAAGGCTTTCCCCTTTCCCAGTTCCCACCCACCATAGTTCCCATAGGGCAACCCAAGTTTCTTAAATGCTACACTCTCCTTTTTAGTCTTTATGTTCAAAGACTATGTCTGGTATATAGTTAGAACAGTTAACAACTGATTAATAAATAATTGATTGAACAAGATTTAAATAGTTCTTTCTCCTCAGGCTGTAGTCCCTGTTTTAAAAAGTCATCTTGCAGAAAGATTATAAGAGCCAGAGGATAAGGGAGTTTTCTGTCAAAATGTCTCTCTTAGGATTATTTGGTCAGAAGCTATTCTCAAAATGTCTTACTAGCACAACTATCAAAATGTGATCTAATCAGGGAGGATACAAGTGGACATACAAAAATGTATGGTAAAAGCTAATGAGGACTCAACTCGAGGTGCACACACACACACAACACCACCACCACCACCACCACCACAACCACAACCACCACAACCACCACCACGACCAAAAAAACCCCAAACAAACCATGAAACAAAACCAAAAACAAGTAAGCAAGCAAGCAAACAAACAAACCCATGAACAAAAACTGAGAAAAGCTGAGATTGAAAGTGGCAGTCTTCTGCAGGAAAGGGGTTACAAATTAAGTGTCTATTTTCAAATGGTCTGGTATAAAGAATACATACCAGTAACATTTTACAGACTGAACAAATTAAACACACATATATATGCATATATATGCATTAACAATCCAATTTTCAAAAAAGAGACCATGAATTTGATGCATAGCAATAACAGTCAGATGGAGAACTTCTTGTAGTAATTTAAATTTAGTTAAACCAACTTCTACACATTTTTCAAGAGAGGTGATTGTTCCAATCATATTTGTACTGAGTGTACTAACAAAAGATTATGTTACTATGTAATTGTCTAAATTTTTTCCTCTACTCTTCCACATAAAAGTATAGTTCCCTTCAATGATTTTGTTCTCCTGTAACTTATCTACTAGGGACTGGAAGGAAGGAAAGATACATCATTTATATTTGTGAAATTTTAATTGTATGGCTCTTCTCATACTAATAAGAATTATATTTTCTACTCAATAAAGATAAAATTGGTCTATAATGAATATTGATTTTTACTGTCAGTGAACTGTTTTACTTTTAATTAGATCTGTGCTGATTTCACAATGTCTTGAATCAAGGTTTGAAGATTAATGGTCAAGAAATTAAGCCATAGAAATAATTAATTTTTTCTATTCCTTTTCTTGAACCATATTATAGAATATTCCCAGGAAAGTCTCACTGCAGGTCATACAGCATTAGTTTTCTATTTTGTGAACTGCCACCTATGTTGGGGTGAGCTCTGTCTAGGTTGATAGTTCTGACTTTCAGTTATTTCTTCTTTTATAACTATATCCTTGTCCACATTTCTATGTATTCCAAATAATCTCATTGATGCAACAATTGGACTTTGGTAGTACTCATATTTTGGTCTGCTATTGGTTCTCTATTGGGACTATTAGGTCTAATAAATCTGTTCATGGATAATGTCATAGGAATGTTATAATAGTAATATCATAGATGAATATTTTAATTTATCAGATTGTTCTAAAAAATGAAAATCCCTTCAGGCTACTAATTTCAATGATGTAATTTATTTTTATCTAAAGTTGTAAAGTTTGCAACATTATATTTGCTAAATACATGTTTTGTGATATTATTTGTTTTTAAGGTATTTGCCATTCTTAGTTATAGGACCCTCATAACTTTCTCTTTCAGAACAAAATTTGTTAGAACAAAATGGTACATTTAAAAATTTCATATATTACATTAATGGAAAGTTATCTAACTAGGTGCTTATATTATTAAAGGAGTATATTATGTACATTTTAAGTTGTCTGTTTTATTCTTTTTATTCTTTTTATAGTCCAATCATTACCTACCTCCCAGTCCACCTTCCCACAGTTCCTCATCCCATTCCTTCTGCCCTCTGTCTCCAAGAGAGTTCCCCTCCAACTGTCCCCCCTCCCCCGCACCAGGCTACCCCACTCCCTGGGGACTCAAGTCTATCAAGCATTAGACCTACTGAGGCCAGACCAGGCTGTCCTCTGCTGTTTATGTGTCAGGAGCTTTGAACCAGCTAGTGTATGCTGCTTGGTTGGTGGCTCAGCGTCAGATCTCAGGGATCCAGGTTAGTTGAGACAGAGGTCTTCTTATGGAGTAGCCCTCCTCCTCAACTTCTTCCAGACTTTCCCTAATTCAATCACAGGTGACAATGGCTTCAGTTCATTGGTTGGGTGTAAGTATCTGCATCTGTCTCAGCCAACCGGTTTCTGGATCTCTCAGATGAGAGCCATGCTAGGCTCCTGTCTATAAGCACAGCATAGCATCAGTAAGAGTGTCAGGCCTTGGAGCCTTCCCTTGAGATGGATCCCAAGTTGGGCCTGTCACTGGACCTCCTTTCCCTCTGTCTCTTCTCCATTTATGTCTCTGCAGTTCATTTAGACAGAAATAATTCTCAGTCAGAGTTTTTACTGTGGAATGGCAACCCCATCCCTCTACTTGATGCCCTGTCTTTCTACTGGAGGTGTGCTCTACAAGTTCCCTCTCTCCACTGTTGAGCATTTCATCTAAGGTCCCTTTCATCGAGTCCTGGAAATTTCTCACCTCCCATGTCTCTGGTACTTTCTAGAAGGTCCTCCCCGGCTCCCAACCCTGAAGTTACCTATTTCCATTCATTCTCCTCCAAGTACTGTAAATACTTGTTCTGCAGCTCTGGTAGCTAATGTACAATTTAAAAAATAGATTGTTGTGAAAGTAATTTGAAAACAAAAACCAAATACAAAAGAAATGGCCTCTCTGGTATTAGGGCAATGTGCTTATTCACGTTTCATTTCTAAAGAATGAGATGAATAAGAATTTAAGAACTCTATATTGACTTAATGAGATTTTGTTATGCACTAATTAATCAAAATGATTTTTTTTAAATCTAGGTAAGTGTGGTCTTAATGAACATGTGTATGCATTATTTGCATGTATGTGGTTACATGTGTGTTCATGTGTATGAAAATATGGAGTTGATATTAAGAGTCTTTCTCAATTATTTTCTACTTAAGTGAGGCAAGCTCTCTCAGTTGAACTCATTGGTAATGCATACAGGTTTTCAGGCTAGCTAGTTATGTTGGTCTATGGAATACCATCTCTTCCTTTTGAGCATTGAGATTATAGGAGACCAAAACCCATACCCAACAATGTACTCTGCTTATCTCAATTTAAACCTTCAAACCAGCTTGCCAAGTACTTTATACTCTGAGCTACCTTTCCAAGTCAAAAATAAATTCCAATGAAAAGACTTGTTTACAAATAATTTTACCTTTTTGGTTCATGCTGTATTTTAATTTTTGTGTATATAATGGCCTCTTAGTTGTATGCATAGAGGTCATAAATGTGCTTGTCTGGTACTTAAGAAGCCAAAGCAGAAAGTTGAGTTCCCTAGACCTGAAGTTACTGACTGTGGTGAGCTGCGTGTGAGTTCTGAGAACCAGGGAATCAAATAGGGGATTTCTGAAATAACAGCAAGTGTCATTAACTGTTAAACCATTACTAAGTTCATTTATGTTATAAATATTTAAATTATATTTTATAAGTACTCTTAAGATGTGAGTGTAGAAATCACTATGATCACTGGAATTTTTATACAAAATATGCTTTTATTTTATGAGTAAAATAATTGACTGAAAATGATATTCTGATCACTACCTTTCTTCTCTTAATGATAACTTTATATTTTTATAAAAAATAATTTAAATGAATTTCAGAGGCTTGATACCAATGGCAAAACATTGTACCATTAAACTGTAAGCCTAACTTCCAAATCTTATTAAGGCCTCATTTATCATTTTGAATTCCCTAATGGTCATTTACTGACCATTTCCTAACTATTTGAAGATGTGTAAGGTCCAGAAGAACTGGTGCTTGTTTTCTTCTATTGGATGCTGATATTAATTGGTTAATGAAAACTAATCTCAAGGAACTTATGTCCTTAGACAAGAAGTAATATAAACATTGAAAATTGTACTAGTTATTTTTAAACTGTTCAATTTTCTATGGTCCTCAAAGATATAGAATTTTTGAAAAATAGCAAATTTAATCTTGAGCTCTTATGATGTATAAATTTATTTCAATGATGATCCCCTTGGGCATGGAATCAGATCTCAGAAAAGGCAAGAAGTTGCTGTGTATGTGTATTCTCCCATGACTTGAGCTTAGGTGGTAAAGGGGCATTAGTTCTCTTGACTGCTTAGAGGGATCTACATGTAATATAAGATCATTAGCTAACTGATCCTTTGTTTCCTAGAAGCCAATCTTTCAGCTTCATGCAGACTCACAAAAGACACTGGCTTTAGCTGAATGTTCTGATATTGAAGAAAGTGACTTTTTTTTTGTTTGTTTTTTTCGAGACAGGGTTTCTCTATGTAGCCCTGGCTGTCCTGGAACTCACTCTGTAGACCAGGCTGGACTTGAACTCAGAAATCCGCCTGCCTCTGCCTCCCAAGTGCTGGAATTACAGGCGTGCGCCACCACCGCCCAGCAGAAAGTGACTTTTATATCAACTAAAAATGTATATTTTAAAGTCATCATTTGAGATTTATACAGACATACTCATACATTTAAACTTAAATACTACCTCATTAATGTTGTTCCTGGAAGAAAATTGTGCCTCCCACATGCATATTTGTTTTCTTATTGTTACTATGTTTTTCACAACCAGAGAGCCAGAAAATTGGTTACAAAAGTAGAGACACTGTTGGGAATACCTTACATGAATGCAAATGGCAAACATTTATATCAGATCCATAAACAAATAAATAATTTTCAGTATTCATCCACTATTTAAAATTTGCAATGCTCTTTGTCCAAAACACTGAGCAGAACAGAACGCATACTCAGGTAGATGATGATGTTTACTTATTTTTTGCCTGTCAAATTCTCAGGATGAATTGCAAGTGTGGTAGATTAGGCTGGATGTAGCTTTACTCTTAAAGATCAGTTAGGGCTATGGGCTGATCTCATGTAATCCCATCTTCTGTTGCTTTCACTAGTTAGAAATTACTTCTGACCTCACAGATTACAGCCTTGAGAAGTTCCACAGAATAAGAATTTCTTAGTGAGTACCCCCACGAAGATTAAGAACCCATATACAATTATGTATGAAATTCTGAATACTGCTTCAGAGGCCAAACTATTCATGCTCTAGTTTGTGTGATGAGAATCACAGCTCCACATCATCAGCATCCTCATACCTACCCACATCTGTCTTATGATTTGGACTGTAGATTCTTGCAGGTTTTCTTTGGAGGTTTGCTATATTTTTAAATATAATAATACTCTTGCCTATTAAATTAGAATGCTATGCACCAAGTTGGTGTCTCTAGTTCTGTAATCTCTATTCCAATCCAGCATCTTGAAATAGTTAAGGGGCAAATGGAAAATCATTTTTTTCTTCTTCAATGTTGTCCCAAAGGACAGTGCTATGATTTGCTAACATATTCATAATAAGAAGCATGCCATATAACATCACTATCACCCTGCCTTTGATCTTATTTCAGTCTAATGCTATGATATGAAACAACCCATCACTTCTGAATTGTCAACAAAGAAAATAACAGCTACTAACTACCAACAATTTTATGAGAAACCATCATGTTACAGTAAATGATCAGAACCTATTTAAAATTTTAAGTCCTGTAGATGCACTCTCTGCTGACAAGCTATGCAATTACAAATATATTCTTCATGTCAATGTCTTGAAAGTTCCTAATGAGAGTTGCATAATGTAACTAGCAGGCTGCAAACACTGTTAGCTACAAATGCACTGTCTGTTTTATCATTTTCTACAGTGAACAGGTACATTTTTAAGGCACCCAAGTGTCAACAAGTGTATCTAATAGAGCCCTGAGCTTCAGTGATTTTGTAAAAGAGGAACTTGCCAAGGAATTTAGGAAACTCACATTATATATTCAGGTTAGATTCACAAATTCAATGTTGCATGACAAGAAGTCTATGCTCATTTCTTGGTATCATGAATTGCAATTTTTCCCCCAGTTCAGAGAGCCAAGCCTAAACCTTCATAAATGAATGAACAACCTGAAGGTAGCTTATACTGCAGAAGGCTTACAGGAAGAAGTTATCATGTATTCAGTTTAAAGGGTTCAGCTTATGACTGTCATGAAAGTGATCCATGTCCAATAGGCAGTGATATGGAATCAGCTTGCTCAAAATAAATCCTGTGCTCTAGTTACAGTAAAAATGTGCTTCTCTTCTATGCTCACTCTGTTCTACAAACATGTTTACATTTGTGCATGCAAACATGCAAATGCACACACATGTGCATGCATACACACACATGCAGAGGATATAGTCATATCAACAAAAGGTCTTTAAAAATATATTAGTTATTTCATCATTTGCTGGGTTGAGAAACTACAATGAAAGAAGGTAATCTGAAAGGGCATATTTTGACTCAAAGTTTGAGGGTACAGAGTATCACAGACACCATCGAAACAGAACCGTGAGGCTAAAAATAGTCATGAATTAGAGAAATGGCTGCTAATTTTCATTTAACTCTTCTTTTTATTCAGTCAGGGATGCTAGTATATGACAAAGCACTGCCTACAGTGCAGGCATCTCTATTAAGCTAATTAGATATTCCTTCCCCCTGCTTTTAAATGGTGTCTGTGTTGTTCTTATCTGTGATAGCAAAATCCTAGGACTCAAAAAAATGTACATTATTTTAAAAATATCTTTGCACACTGATAACAAAAAGCTCGGTGACACATGACATTAAATATCTGTTAATATGCACTTGTCTATTTGGAAGAGTAGTGATTTATTTTACAGAATGAGGAAAAATCAAGGCCTATAAATATTAATGGGCATAGCATTACTAAGTCTTATTACCTAAAACTGAGTTAATATTATTTGTTAAAAGTTCTGGCACAGCAAAAAACAAACAGAACGAAACAATGGAATTTTGGAAAACGACTCATAGTTTCAAGAATGGGGAGTTCATATCATCAATAAATTTTGGTGGCAAGCCAATGTTGCTTTCGGCAAAGATCATTCATTAGCACATGATTAGTCTGGACAAACACTCACTAAATTATTTGAAAAAGTTTTACATAAATAAAAAATACACATTAAATGTACTTTAATAATAGAATTGCAGTAGATACATTTTTATAAAAGTAAAATAAAAGTTATGTGAAGACAATGGCATATTTTCAGAAATGATTTATGAATTATGATTTAAATGAAAACTATGTTATTGATAACAAGAATGTATATGCATATATATATGTGTATATATATATATATATATATATATATATATATATATATGACTTACTTACCATGCTAAGCATCTAATGATGGTTAAGATATAGTCATTCAATTAGAAAGAGAAAGAATGAAGCAAGAAAGTGTCAAACTGTGCAGTGCTAAAATATTTGACTGTAGAATGGTCAGAAAGTAGAAATTGAAGTCCATTAGTTAAAGAAATTAAAGAAAGAAAACACTTTTTAAAGCATTTTTCACTCTTTGTAAATTTGAGGCATGGCTTAGTGTGGTGGGTTTGGTGGGTCTGATGGTGGTGGTTCGGGATATACACTGACCATGATTGCCCTGACAGTTATAATTTGAACATTAAAAATGCCAT
Source organism: Apodemus agrarius (assembly GCA_964023405.1). Classification (NCBI taxonomy): domain Eukaryota; kingdom Metazoa; phylum Chordata; class Mammalia; order Rodentia; family Muridae; genus Apodemus; species Apodemus agrarius. Next base: position 33,077,843 of record OZ030013.1, on the reverse strand, counting down.
CAGGAAATCCTTGAAGATTCACGGATCATTTTTTCTGAATGATGGACTGTCCAAGTTTCTTTTCAATCTAGTATTTGGAAAATATTTTAAGCAAGATATAAAGAGTTAAATTTTATAGAAAATAACATAGAAGTATACAGAATGAGCATATATGCACAGAATAATTAATCATAATTATTTAGGGTAGATTAGACATAGTTACACTCTTAGTTTTCCCAAACTATAAAAAGGTAATGGAAATTATTTAAACACAAATATGAATTTAAGTATACTGTACAGTCCTAATTCTGTTCCAGTGTGCATCTTTTTCAATTTTATATACACCATATTTACTTCATCTTTACTCCCAGCTCAATACTCAATATCAAATGTTTTAACATTGCAGTTTAACTCTAAATATATCTACTACTTGATCTAATGTTATATATATATATATATATATATATATATATATATATATATATATCTGAAATTAATGCCCAATTTTGTGAAATTGGTGTGAAAAAATAGGAAAGTAAAAGATGATGTTTTTCAACTGAATTTTAAATGAATAAATTGTAGAGTTATTTACAGTAAAAGGCACATCATAGTTAATACATGCAAATGTTTGACAAGCAGAAAATGAAGAAACTGTTCTACAGTCAATGAAAGCAAACTGCTGCTATTTACATCAGTGGTAAGATGTCAACCACATGTAAGAACTCTGCTGATACGTTGATGAGTTTTCAGCTCCCAAAGTAGAAAGGCTCTGGGGACCATTCTCTCAAAGCAATATTGGTCATGTACAGTATTTTGTTTGTTTTATAGTTCTGTAGTGTGGAGAAGGGACACGGTATTATTCTTCGCTCTTAAAAAAGCCTCCAAATACCAATGAAATTTTCAATAAAGCTCTCAGATTGCATGATAGATCTCAAGGGATAGTGGAAGGTGGAAGATACATATTCAATCATTTCCTTCAATACATAACTGAAGAATGTTCTTTAGGACAATTGATTTGTTAAAGAATGTCATGTTTTTCTAAAGAACAGTTCAATGAACATTCAAATATTTATGTAAGACTGGAAATTAATATTTTAAGTCCTAGAACATAATCTACTACAGTGTCAATCATTTTTATAGGGCCCTATAGTATACGAAGGGTATTTAGGAGAGATAGACAAATCATGATGGTCACAAAATTTTCAATTCCATTGTCATTAATGACTATTAATTGTGAATTATTTATAATACAACTGTTTATTCCCACTGTATTCTTTTTGTTTCTTTGTTTGTTTTTATTTTGTAAATTTTTTGTTTACACTCCAAATGCTTTCCCCTTTCCCGGTTCCCCCCTCCACCTAAGTCCCATAAACCCTCGTCCCTCCACCCATTCCCCAGTCACCCCCCTCCCATTTCTCTGTCCTGGTACTCTTCTACAATGTTGTATTAAGCCTTTCCAGGACCTGGGACCTTCCTTCCTTCTTCTTAGGAATCATTTGATATGTTAATTGTGTCTTGAGTATTCAGAGCTTCTGGGCTAAGTAATATCCACTTATCAGTGACTGTATTCCATGTGTATTCTTTTGTGATTGGGTTACCTCACTTAGGATGATATTTTCCAGTTCCAACCACTTGCCTAAAAATTTCATGAATTCATTTTCTTTAATTGCTCATTAGTATTCCATTGTAAAAATATACCTCATTTTCTGTATCCATTCCTCCATTGAGGGACCTCTGTGTTCTTTCCAGCCTCTGGCTATTATGAATAAGGCTGCTATGAACATAGTGGAGCATGTGTCCTTATTGCATGCCACGGAATCCTCTGGGTATTTGCCCAGGAGTGATATAACAGGGTCTTCTGGAAGTGTCATGCCCACTTTTCTGTGGAACCAACAGACTGATTTCCAGAGTGGTTGTATCAACTTGCAATCCCACCAGCAGTGGATTAGTGTTACGTTTTCTCCACATCCTAGCTAACATCTGCTGTCTCCTGAGTTTTCAATCTTAGCTATTCTATTCTGACTGGTGTGAGGTGAAATCTCAGGGTTGTTTGGATTTGCATTTCCCTAATGATTAATGATGTTGAACATTTCTTAAGGTGCTTCTCAGCCACTCGAAATTCTTTAGGTGAAAATTCTTTGTATAGCTCTGTACCCCCTTTTTAAATAGGGTTATTTGGTTCTTTGGAGTCTGCCTTCTTGAGAGTTCTTTGTATATATTGGATATTAGCCCTCTGCCGGATGTAGGGTTGGTGAAGATCTTTTCCCAATTTGTTGTTGCCACTTTGTCCTTTTGACAGTGTCCTTTGCCTTATAGAAACTTTGTAATTTTATGAGGTCCCATTTGTCAATTCTTGATCTTAGAGCATAAGCTATTGGTGTTCTGTACAGGAACTTTTCCCTGTGCTCATGTCCTCAAGGGTCTTCTCCAGTTTTTTTTCTATTAGTTTTAGTGTGTCTACTTTTATGTGGAGGTCCTTGATCCACTTGGAGTTGAGCTTAGTACAAGGAAATAAGAATGGATTGATTTGCATTCTTCTGCATGCTGACCTCCAGTTGAACCAGCACCATTTTTTGAAAAGGCTATCTTTTTCCACTGGATGGTTTTAGCTGTCTAATATCTGGAAGAGACATGGCAGTTTCTTTCAAATAAAGTATGAACATACCTAATATATCCTGGACTTTGGAGGCATATGTTTCAGGAGGTATCCATTGACATTTGCTGAAGTTCTAAAATTAATGTCAAACACTACAAATACTCATAAGTATTGCCTTCTACTTGAGGCTTAGTTATTTCAGTTTAAGATCATGAATGAGTAAGTGACATGGATGTACAAATGGATGGAAACAATGGGAAGAAAGTGTGCACACAGATCTATATATACTTGAACACACAAATACTGTAGGAACAAATCAGATAAGTGTGTCTGGGGTTAAGTCTGCCATAGTGGGACATTGGTATTGCATTGAGGATTTCACTTTTAATCTTCCTCTTGTTACAAATTAAATTTATGGATTAAGATATGCATATGATTATTTCAATTTGTAGATAATGTACATTTAAAATTTATCTTTGGCCTGTTACACTACAAGCTGCCAACAGAGAGAAGGATTGTAGAATGTTGGCTTAGAAGTCAAAAAAGGAAAAAAAAGAAGTCAAACAAAGACAGTAGAAGAAAATTACTTCCCTTTAAAATAAAAAATAAGCACAGTTAATGAAATGAGATGAACAAAAAATAGAGAATTATGAAGAGAAGGAATGGAGGGAAAAGAAAACTGTAGTCAAGATGTATTGTATGAGAGAAAATCTGTTCTCAATAGAAAACAGGAAAAATAAAGTAGAGGCACCTGTGATCCTTTCTTGTCTGTTATACCAGGACCTAAAATATTTGCATCATTACTTTCAATTTTTGACTCAATATGTGAACACATTTTTGAAATTATGAATATGATTTGATTTCTCACAGTGCATCCACTCCAAAGAGATGATAATGCATAGTAAGATGTAACCCTGTAAGATATACCTCAATACAGCATATTTAGTTCTTTTTTATAAAATTCATAAAAGTTTTTAGCTAAAAAAATATTTAGTGCTCTTTATTTCTTATATTTCTTTCTCTCATTCTCTCTGTCTCTGTCTCTGTCTCTCTCTCTTTCTGTCTCTCTGTCTCTCTGTCTCTCTGTCTCTCTCTCTCTCTCTCTCTCTCTCTCTCTCTCTCTGTGTGTGTGTGTGTGTGTGTGTGTGTGTGTGTGTAAACAAGTAGGGGTCAACAAACCACTTGAGATAATCAGTTCTTTTGTCTCCACATGGCTTCTGAACACAGAACTTCAAATCCCCAGTCTTACTGACAAGTAGGTAGATGGTAACCCTCTCACCTACCTTGCTTTAAACATCTTTATTAAATTGTGTTCCATATACTTCTCTTCTTGAGAACATACTGGTCAAATCATTTTTAATTAAGTTCTACACTGTATTTCCCTTTTCCTTTAAGCACCTTTTTCCGCCTTTTCGTGGAAGATGCTGGATCAGAAAAAGATTTCTCGTATCAATGTGTCATAAAGAATAATTATTAATGTGAATTAATGAAGAGTTGTTTCATAATGGACACTTGGGAGTATTCAAATTATACACTTAACAAGGACACCTTGCTTAAAATTTTATATAATCCTAGATTTGCTAAGCTGAGGAAAACTTGGGCCTGAACTCTGCTTATAGAACCCCACAGAATTTCCAGAGTGTTGCTCCATTTGTTTAATGCTGCACAGTTCATGGCAGGCTGAATTACAACTGGGAAAAAGGAAGCCACTCAAAGAATGAGGTACTATCCAACTCTTTAAAGAAAATCTCCCAGGAGGAGTGTAGATCTAAGGAAATACTTTATAGTGTTTGAGATATCCCTCAATGTTTAGCATAGTCTTAGAATGCTTGAAATGTTGGGTAAACTGTGGAGCAAAAGAATCTAAAATATATATGTGTATGATGAATAGAATCTAGAAATGAAAAGCAATCATTTCAGTATACAATATTTTTGGTGATATGTTTTAAGATATACATATATTTATTGAGTGTATTTAAATAATTCTGCTGTCAGATGATTATGACTTCATTTTCTAAATAAAATGCTCTTGAGATTAGGTTTGTATCAGTGAGAAGAGTAAAAGACCTTGGAGACTTGGGGACATTTTAATTAATTTAGGAGATGTTTTGTCTACTTAAAAATGTCTATATCCCCATTAGAATTTTCTTACTTGTGTTCTTCTTGTTTTGAAGTAGTATGGTACATTGAGATTTCTCAATACACGAGAAAAGAATAAAACTTCTCTAGATACAGGCTAAATGAATTTCAGAGCAATTAAATTAACATGTATAAATTTTATAAACTTTTTTATTCTTTTCTACATTCTTTGCTTACGTTCCAAATGATTTTCCCTTTCCCGGTTCCCCCCTCCCCCTAAGTCCCATAAGTCCTCTTCCCTCCACCAGTTCCCCAGTCAACCTCCTTCCCCTTCTCTGTCATGGCAATCCCCTCCAATGCTGCATAAAGCCTTTCCAGGACCCTCTCCTTCTTTCTTTTTGGGAATGATTTGATATGTAAGTTGTGTCTTGGTATTCAGAGCTTCTGGACTAATATCCACTTATCAGTGACTGCATTCCATGTGTGTCTTTTGTGATTGAGTTACCTCACTTAGGATGATATTTTCCAGTTCCAACAATTTGTCTAAGAATTTCATGAACTGATTGTTTTTATTTGCTGATTAGTATGACATTGTGTAAATATACCACATTTTCTGTATCCATTCCTCCGTTGAGGGACCTCTGGTTTCTTTCCAGCTTCTGGCTATTACGAATAAGGCTGCTATGAACATAGTGGAGCATGTGTTCTTATTGCATGCTGGGGAATCCTCTGGGTATATGCCCAGGAGTGGTATAACAGTGTCCTTCAGAAGTGTCATGCCCAGTTTTCTGAGGAACTGCCTGACTGATTTCCAGAGTGGTTGTACCATCTTGCCGTCCCACCAGCAGTGGAGGAGTGTTCCTCTTTCTCCACATCCTCACCAACACCTGCTGTCTCCGGAGTTTTTATTCTTAGCTATTCTGACTGGTGTGAAGTAAAATCTCAGGGTTGTTTTGATTTGCATTTCCCTAATGACTAATGATGTTGAACAGTTCTTAAGGTGCTTCTAGAAAGCCCTGGAACAAAATGAAGCTAATTCACCCAGGAGGAGCAGAAGACAGGAAATCATCACACTCAGGGCTGAAATCAATCAAGTAGAAACAAAGAGAACCATACAAAGAATCAACAAAACCAGGAGCTGGTTCTTTGAGAAAATCAACGAGCTAAATAAACCCTTAGCCAGACTAACCAAAGGGCACGGAGACAGTATCCAAATTAGCAAGATTAGAAATGAAAAGGGAGCTATAACAACAGAAACTGAGGAAATTTTAAAAAAAAAATCAGATCCTACTACAAAAGCCTATACTCAACACAACTGGAGAATCTGGAGGAATTGGCAATTTCCTAGACAGATACCAAAACCAAAATTAAATCAGGATCAAATATATCATCTAAACAGTCCCATAACCCCTAAAGAAATAGAACGGGTCATAGAAAGTTTCCCAACCAAAAAAAGTACAGGACCTGATGGTTTTAGTGCAGAATTCTATCAGACCTTCAAAGAAGACCTAACACCAATACTCTTCAAACTATTCCAAAAAATAGAACCAGAAGGAACACTACCCAACTTGTTCTTTGAAGCCACAATTATGCTGATAACAAAACCACACAAAGATTCAACAAAGAAAGAGAACTTCTGGCCAATTATGAACATCCATGCAAAAATACTCAATAAAATTCTTGCCAACTGAATCCAAGAACATATAAATTTTAAATATTCAAAAATAATGGTTTTTTTGTTCTTACCAGGCTCTCTGTGATGATTCTTTTTTTAATTATTTATTTTCTATATTCTTTGTTTACATCCCAAAGTCTTTCCCCTTTCCAGTTCCCCTGCTCACCATATGTCCCATAAGTCCTCTTCCCACCCCCCATTTCCCCAATCACCCACCTCCCCACCCTTTCTTTGTTCTGGTACTCTCCTACAAAACCAGATTTAGTCTTTTCTGGAGCAGGGTCCTCTCCATCCCTTTTCTTGGGAATCTTTTGCTTAGCTAATTGTGTCTTGAGTATTCAGAGCTTCTGGGCTCATTAATATCCACTTATCAGTGATTGCAATTCATGTGTATTCTTTTGTGATTGGGTTGACTCACTTAGGATGATATTTTCTAGATCCAACCATTTGCCTACAAATTGCATGAATTCATTATTTTTAATTGCTGAGTAGTATTCCATTGTGTAAATATACCACATTGTCTGTATCCATTCCTCCATTGAGGGACATCTGGGTTCTTTCCAGCTTCTGGCTATTATAAATAAGGCTGCTATGAACATAGTGGAGCATGTGTTTACCTACTAAGAAATCTTCCAAATTATAAACAATTCACTTTCCATTTATAACGTCATATTGTGGCTAATATTTACTGAAATGATGAGGGTAGTTTTTATCCTAAATGAAAGTCTGCTTTTAGTCCATAGACTTCAGGAAGTGAACAGGGATGTTGATAAATAATATGTATATAGCATACATCTGGCGCAAACATATTTTAATTGTATGCTTTGAGATTTGTTGAGTAGTTGCCAAGTGTAAATAGTACTGAATCCCACTATTCATTAAGCTATAACTTTGAACTGGAATGTGCTTTGTACTAGGAAAAACTGTGTACTCTAGACTGGCTGTAGCTATAATTGGATTCTTCTATCATTACACTTAAATAGTGGACCATGGAAAAGTTATTATGCTCTTAGCAGCTCAACTTATATGTGTATATGTGTGTGTATGTGTATGTATATATATTATATATGTACATATATAATATGAATATATAAGATATGAATATATATAAATAATAATAGTTATATTGGATAGGCATTATAGTGCATAAATTAGAACGCATTTCTGGGAGAGATTCTGGTTTTCTGCATTGTCTTTCTTTTCTGCTTCATCAGCCACAAATTTTTCTAGAGTCTTCTACTGATCAAAACTGGACATATGATATAGCTCACTTGATAAGGCTGTGATATTTCCTTTGCAAGAAAACACCTTTACATGTAGATATGACACCAAGGATCTTCATAAATCCTTCTATATCTTGCCAGTAGTGTATTTTTGATTCACAAGTGGTTTTGACAGTAACAAAGATTCCTCTATCCCACACCTGTCACCCCTGTTTCTGATGGTGCTTAAAATAGGCAGCAAGAAAGAGATCTGGCAAGTTTCTGATACTTGTTTATAATTCAAATGGTAGTTAGAGAGTAAATAGAAAAACACATCAGACTGCACTCTTAAAGCAAAGCATCGATATAAGCCTAAAGGACATCTATCCATTTCCTTCTGAAGTTTGCTAATAAAACAGCTTAAATTTAAAACAGCCAAAACAGAGTTGCAGTTCTCCTTACATATTCTCTTTAGAAAATGAATTTTTGTTTAATAATAATAAAATCAAAAAGTGAAAGACTAAAAAATTTCACATTGGATTACTTTTTGAAAGATCACTGGTAGAGAGTTAAAAATACACAGCAAATGACATACAAATTTTTAATTTGTTTTGATAAGTGTAGGGGGAAGTGATTATTGTATCTAGAGCTATAATTTAGTTTCTTTAAAAATCAGACTGGCCAATTTAATTCAAAGTCCCAAATGTAGGATTGATGGAGCAAAACTGATTCTCTCCAGGGCAGTTTAACTGCACTGATAAACACATGAGATTATATACTTACCTTCATTGGCTTTCTACCAATTCAGATTTTCACATCCTAAACCTAGATGCCACTGGTCATCTAGACAAGTTATACTTATAGGAATTAGTCATCTGAATTATGCATCTGGAACTTTTGAGATATATACTAATTTCTTAATGTAAGCTCTATTACCCAATTCAAAGATGAAAACTCCTCGCAAGAATGACTGGAAAAGGAGCTTCTATCATCTAAAAATTAAAAGGAAGCTACTAGTCATTTAGATATAGATACAGATATAAAGGTAGATGATATAGAGATGGAGACAGAGACAGAGATAGAGACAGAAACAGAGACAGAGATAGAGACGGTAAGATATAGATAGATATAAAGATCGATATAGATAAACATAAAATAAATGAATGATAAATATAAATGTAAATTGATAGCTTGTCTGTCAGTAATAAGTAACATCTATAGAAGATATCTTAAAGTACAAAACTGTGTAATAACCATTCAGGCACACTTAGCAGATGCTCTTTACATCTGGTGCTCACTCTGCAAATGGAAATAATCTATTCAGATGGTCCTATAATGTAATATGGGCTTTAGCATCAAAAAGAGTTGAAGGCCCAGTCAAATCACAACTACCGCTTTTTATGAATAACTCTCCAACATGTGGTCTGAAGTGGGACTGAGTAGTTAATGAAGGAAACAGCAAACAAAATAAAACAAAAACAAAGGCACCATCATAGCAAAGACTCTCATGAGATTATCACCAAAAGGAATGTGTTAGATTATAATTACTGCCTTTGAGAAGGTAACACTGAAGGAAAAGTATCATCAAGTGGATTCCCTCTCAGCTTTGGATTCTTTGGGCATAGAATTTAAAATCTACCAGGAATAACACGGTAACCATCTAGAAGTAGAAAGGACAAGAAACAAGTTAAGGGCAAAATGAAATATAACATAAGAAAACAAAACTGGAATTATCTTCCTGGCCTTGCTTTACAAATGTAGGGAAATCGTAACTCATGAATGTACTTTGTCACATTAGTATTGTGAAATTGTGCATAAATATCATGACCATAGGAAACTGAAGTTGATTAAAAGCCAGAACTGCCCTTGGGTTTGCTGAAAGCCTCATCTTTACTGGATGCCAGAGATATATTGGAAGTATTGCAGGCAAGTGTCTCTCCATTTTAAGGTGTCTCTACTCTCCCATTTCTCCCTCCTCTCTCTTTCCCTCTTTCCTCAAGAAGCTAGACTCCAGAGAGCCAAATAACCCTATTAAAAATGAGGTACAGAGCTAAACAAGCGAATTTTCACCTGAAGAACTTCAAATGGCTGAGAAGCACCTTAAGAATTGTTCAGCATCAGTAGTGATTGGGGAAATGCAAATCAAAACAACCCTGAGATTTCACCTCACATCAGTCAGAATGGCTAAGGTTAAAAACTCAGGAGACAACAGGTGTTGGCGAGGATATGGAGAAAGAGGAACACTCCTCCACTGCTGGTGGGAATGAAGTTGGTACAACCACTCTGGAAATCAGTCTGGTGGTTCCTCAGAAAACTTGGCAGGACACTTCCAGAGGACCCTGCTATACCACACCTGGAGGATTATACCCAGAGGATTCCCCGGCATGCAATAAGGACACATGCTCCACTATGTTCATAGCAACCTTATTTATAATAGGCAGAAGCTGGAAAGAACCTAGATGTCCCTCAATGGAGGAATGGATACAGAAAATGTGGCAAATTTACACAATGAAATACTACTCAGCAATTAAAAACAATGAATTCATGAAGTTCTTAGCAAATGGTTGGAACTGGAAAATATCATCCAAAGTGAGGTAACCCAATTACAAAAGAACACACATGAAATGCAATCACTGATAAGTAGATATTAGCCTAGAAGCTCTGAATACCCAAGACACAATTTGCATATCAAATGATTCCCAAGAAGAAGGAAGGAGAAGTCCCTGATCCAGCAGTGTAGGGGAGTACCAGGACAGAGAAGAAGGAGGGGGTTGATTGGAGAATGGTCAGAGGGACAAGGGCTTATGGGCCTTATGGGGAGGGGGGAACCAGGAAAGGGAATATAATTTGGAATGTAAACAAAGAATATAGAAAATTTAAAAAAAAAAAAAGGAATTCTAACAGTAATCCCCACCCAGGGATCATTTCTGTTCAGAAGCTCTGCCTTCAGTCCCTATAATAAAATATTTTTGCCTATATTTACCTCCCATACTCTGTAAATTTCATTCTTTTCCTTTTGAAGATCATGTTGCACATTTGCTACAAATGTGTAGAGGTTCAAGGCCAGCTCCTGCATGCTCTCTGGTTGGTCCCTGATTAGTTGACTCTTTAGATCTTAATGTGGATATCCTAACAAGTAGAATCAGTCTGTTTTGGTCCCTGCTCCATGCCCTAGGTAAGATTCCCTTCACTCTACCTAGACTGTCTGGTTGGGCCTCAATGTGATAGGATGTGCCTAGTCTTGCTGGGACTAGACGCCCTAGGGTTAGGTAGTACCCAAGGAGGGGTCACTTCTTTGAGAAAAGGAAGAGGGTATGGGGGATAGATTTGTAAGGGTGGGATTTGGAAGAGTGTAGAGAACTCAAGGCTGTGTTTGGGATGTAAAGTGAAATACAATAAAATATGAAATAAAAATTAAATAATATAATATCAATAAAATAAAAAGAAAACCTTTAGCTTGATGAGGCTTATGGATTTCCAGGAAGTTCTCCTCACAAGCAATGCTTAACAAATCGAAGAAAGGCAAATATGGCTCTCACATACACCCTGATATTCCCACATAATTTATAGGCATTTAATAAACACTACTTAAACCTTAATGGACATTCATTCAAGAGTGGGCATTGATATCTTGTACTTTTCCTTTGAAATGTATAATTTACATAATAACATTACAACTCTGTTTTCTCTTATGTATGCCTACCCTGCTCAACTTTCACTATAGCCTTTCAGAGTTTGGATTGTGTGAACACTATCCCTTCAAGACTTTCTCAGTCTCTGGGCATCCACTGTCATCAGCTTCCCACTCAATAAGAATCCAGATCTAATATCATTAGGATGCTTTGTGTATATTTGAAATTGTTTAGTACAGAAAGGCATCTGAATGAAAGAAATCAATTATTCCATAAATAGATTTTATGTTAGAATTTACCTCCCTCTCATTATTTTTGTTAGTCATGTGATATTTTGGACCTTTTAGACAGATAGACATATATATTCAAAAGGTCTGGAAAATTCCCAAAGAAGTCATCATTCCTGACTAAGAAGTAGAAATATCTGTATGTTCTCTCTTTTACTAGAATTAACAGGAAAAAAATTGACACGGTATTGACAGAAACAAACAAACTAGTGGGTGAATTAGACTTTTGTCATAATGGCATCATGAAATGGTGTTACACTTCCTGAATCTGAACATGGCCAAAGTTATTGTATGGCAAACAGCAAGCTGTCTTTATAATTCAGAGATACCTTATTCATATCATTTGCATATGTTCATTTAAGAGAAACACCAGTTTGAAAATATTGCATGTTATATCATTATCAATATATTTGGTAATCACAATTATCAACCTTACACATAACTGTTTATATAAAGTCAATGTCAACATAAATTATATTGAAGATATATCCCATTCTCCTAATTTAATATTCCAGAACTGTAATGATCACAATCTGATGGTTGATTGACCTAGATTTTTGAGTTATTAATCTTAATGGAGATAGCAGCAATGTCAGCATTAATATTTTCATAATTTCAAATTCTTATTAGGGCTGACATCCACTTAAATGTGTGATATGTTAAATTTACTCCAGTTGGCACCTTGTGTTTCTCAATATTTTTGATTAAAATAATATTCATTTTCAACTATATAAAATATACTTTAAATAACAGAAAATAAATGAAAGCCTGGTGGTGGTGGCACACCCCTTTAATCCCAGCAATTGGGAGGCACAGGGAGGTGAATTTCTGAGTTCGAGGCTACCCTGGTCTACAGAGGGAGTTCCAGGACAGCCAGGGCTACAAAGAGAAATCCTGTCTCAAAAAAAAAAAAAGAAAAGAAAAGAAAAGAAAAGAAAAGAAAAGAAAAGAAAAGGAAAGAAAAGAAAAGAAAAGAAAAGAAAAGAAAAGAAACAAAATATAACAATTATTTTCACATGGCTTTAATAGCTGCAAAAGTCAATCTATACTGTATCTTAATATACATTAAGTTATATTCCAAATATCATCGGAAGTTAGAATGTTCCACTTAATCTCTCTCTCTCTCTCTCTCTCTCTCTCTCTCTCTCTCTCTCTCTCTCTCTCTCTCTCTCTCTGGTCTGTGTGATACAGGGTTTCTCTGTGTAGTCCTGGCTGTCCTGGAACTCACTCTGTAGAACAGGTTGTCCTCAAACTCAGAAATCTGCCTGCCCCTGCCTCCCAAGTGCTGGGATTACAGGTGTGGGCCACCACGCCCAGCTTCCACTTAATGTCTCTTATTGAAATAAACATATCCTTTTCCTTAAATAATGCTTTATAAAATTCTATGTCTCAAAGATAGAGTTTTTTATATGTTTAACCAACATATTAAAGGAAATATTGAATATATGTTGGAAAATTTTATTAACTTTTGAGAAAATGTAGATATAATTAATAAGGTACAGCATTAAACTTTCACAGAGAATGAAGGATACATCCATGACTTTAAGCAAATTATGTATTTACAGTTATAACTGAATTTGATTAGTAGTATTTTGAACAAACAAGAGTATAAGGCCCACGTCTCTCTCTTGTTTGGAGGAATGAAGCATCCGTGCATGATGTACTCTTTGGAACTCTTTGCATAGGTAGCTGATACAAAGACAGAGACTTTCTGAACATTCCAGGGAACAAAGTTTTGATCTTTCCAACCCTTCAGCTGCCATTCCTGCTTTGTGAACTGATGGACTATCACAATTCAAAGAAACACTAGAAACAAAATGAATAGGCTAAGACTGCAGTGGTGCACTTTTTATTCCCAGACAACTAAGCAGACAGAATGGGTTGCAGAAATAACGATAGAACTAAATATACCACTGACGTGCCTGCAACATGGAAGAAGATAGTTTCTTAATTCAGTTTGAAGCCAGAAATACTGAGTGTCCCACTGTCATTGAATACTTGTCTATTTCGTAATTCACGTGGAGAATACCGGATGCAACTGAAGTCTCTGCTTAGAATCAATTTTGTCTCTTAGAAACAGACCGTGAATGGAGGCTGTACTTTGTCTTAGAGAGCAATTACAAGAAATGAGTGAAATGAAGGAAAAACAAATGAAACCAAATACCAATGCCTTTATATTTTAAAAGTCACAAGAGGAATTTGCAGAAGACAAGATTATGGTTTTTGTTTTTGCTTTTGTTTTAAAGTTGTTTGTTTTTTAATAAAGAAAGAAAAATACAATCAAGAAGAAATTTGCATAAACCCCAGATTATAAAGACTGGTAGTACAATTTTTCTTCCAGATATTCTAGGGTAGAATTAGTAATAGATGCAGGAAATTTTCTAAAAATTGAAGATATTTTAGCAAGGCAGTGAGCTAAATTCCTGCTTAGAAGATAGGAATCATCTGGAAAGAGAGCAATGACCCAGAATGTAAGTACAAATAAATAAAAAAAGTGGAATGAATGAGAAAATAAATAATAAAAAGGGATGAACTCAGCCATTGCAGAGAGAAAAGGAGGGAAGAAAAAGGTGAGTAAATCAGCTGTAGGATAAATTAAAGACCCAGCTCGAACAATTCAGTTCAGCAATAACACCAAAAGCAGCAATGAACATACTATAATTTGACTATCATGATTTTTATATATTTTTTGTATGGGAAAAAGTAGGAAAGGATTATTTAATCATACTAATTATATTTCTAGCTTCAATATTATTTTCTCTTTTCCTTTTTTCTTTGAGTTTTATTTCAAATCAGTTGTCAAAATGCCCATAAAATACTAGAATCTTGGAGTTTTAGTATACTATACACTCACTTTTTTTGTTTTCTGTATTATACAATTGTAAATAAAGGTATTAACAGTAGTTAATAGAGTGTGACACTCTAGTCACACAAATATGGGCATTCAATTCCATGAACTTTTTGACAATAAATAAATCCTAAAACTCAATGTTAACTCTGAGGTGTGTCAAAACATCGACTTCTGTTTTGTTTTTGACTTTCTGTAAGTACTGATAGGTTCAGTCATCTTACTGAAAATTCTGTGCATATCCACTTCTCTCTCTTCCCTTTGTTATTTCAATATGAAATATTTCACAAAGCTGTCACTGGTCAGGAGTGTCAGATACAATAAGACACTGGTACAAAAGCCTAGTGTTTTCCATAAAAGCAAAATTTGCATTATAGCTTACAAATATGTCTTCTTTTGAAGAAGTACTTGGCTAGGACTGAACAAACCATATGAAAGAACAGATTTCCTGCCAACGACCTAGGTTTTAAATGTGGGCACTGACCAGAGGATTTGAAAGCAAATGTAAAATATTTGACCACAGACACTAAACACAAAATAGATTAATTAAATGTTATGAGGGGAAGGTTTCCGTCATTTATTTTTTTCTTTGGTCTGAAGGAATAAGAGAAATAAAAGTTTGTTTAATCAAAAGGCAACTGAGTTTGGACTGTAAGATACATTAATAAAAAGGTGCATTTTTTCTCAGGCCTTAGGAGGGAAGTATTTATGTGACCATATATAGGGAAAATAAATGTTTTTCTTTTTTATGTTCAATGCCTTCCTAATATTATAGCATCTGAACCTTTGAGTCCTATAAATAGCCTGGTTATATACTTTATACTTTTCTGGGATGAAGCTGGTAACAACTGTAAGCCCAGAGATATTGTAGTGCCCCCATTTCTCTTAAAAGTTACAATTTAGTGACTCCGTAAGTCAGCAAACAGTTTTTGAATGAAATTTGTTAAGCAGGAAATGATGATGGGAAAAGATTGGTTTAATAGTCTGTAGTCTAAGTCTGTTCTGAGGCTGTATGGCCAGAGCACTGATTTTACTGTTTTCATGAGGATGTTAGCTAACAGGCTCATTTCCAAATGAAGGTGTGTGGGTACAGCAACTTGTGACCTCTCAGTACTGAAAGAAGAAAATAGCTTTCTCTGGCTCCACTAGCATGGGATGGCATGTAGGATTAACTCAGTGGGAGTGCAGGAGGCTTAGTTGATGATCAAGCAGTGTCTTCTTTAGGACTCTGGGTTTGGGTGAGTTTGAATTAAACATTTCCTCAAAGCTCTAGATTTTTTCAGATGTGAAAGGATGTTTACATACACCTCTGTGGTTCATTGGGAAATTCATGGACATTAATTACAGACATAGTACATGTTCATAGTGTTTCTCTTAGTGCTAAGTATTAACACTCATCCTCCAATTGCAGTAACTGTTATTTATTATGTGACTACTAGGACTTACATTTTATCAAAACTGGTTCTTACATGGTGTTTACCCATACACAATATAACTCAGAGATATTATGCACACATCTATTATCCCAGCCTAATTCTGGGCACATTAGTATCAGAATTAAAATCTATATAATTTCCAAATTATATTTTTTAATGAACTGAACTACTGTGGTTCCATTCTGAAAAGAGCAGAGAAGAATATTTTATTCAAGGCACACTCTTCAGTAACTAGAAAGTTGAAAATGCAAAGCAAATCCAAATAACTAAAGCAACCACTGATGTGAAACTTCAGTGACAGGAAGATGCCTAGCTATTATATACATGGTGAGAAGCTGACATTCTTCAATGATGTTTTCCACTAATATAGCCATTTTTTTCTTACAAATATATAGAGCAGATTTCTAGCTACAGAAAAGTTGTGATTTTCCATGATTCAGCAAATCTGTACACAGTAGTTTAGAAAGGCAGACCCGAGAGGCAACTAAAGAAAGCAATGCCTTACCAAAATCGAGTTTATTTGTTCATCTGGGAAACTGGGCATGGATCTCACTTATAGCTCAAAAGATGCACTTAGAAAGCATTAGAGGGTAAACCTTTCTGCTGGAGCAATGTCCTCTTTCTAAATGACTTCATCATTTTTCCTTGGAGATGAGAGCCTTTTCAAGTACTAGTAATAGGAACAAAGCAATAATAAAAAAAAAGGCAGCGATAAATAAACCCATGTGAAAATATATCTGAAAGAGGACAAATATGTCTCCAAAGGGACTTATGCTCCCCAATACTATCCCCTCCACTGAATCTGCAATACCTCTTGCATGCTTAAAATCTGTGCTCAATAAAGGATGCAGGTTGGGCTAGAGAAATCTTTATTATTCTAGATTTATCCTGCAGCACTGTGACTGAGAGAGAAAATCTTTCTGCTTGACCTTGGTCAACATGATACTCATATTGTCCATGGGAGCAATGCTTGTTCATAATGTTGTTGTAGCTGTGGTTTCCCTGTTGATAGAGTTAGCATGGAACACCTGAATACATGTCGTCTAACACATGTCAGTTAACCTATAGCTTTCAAAGCAAGATTATCTGCTTTAAATTCATCTTATAACGAGCTCTAAGGAATGTAATCTATAGTTACCAGTCATTTTAAGCATTGAAACTTAATATACTCATCATTTACTGAGACCTGTCCTGTATCTCATTTTAGGATGTTTCTTGGATCTCAGTCATTTATAAACAACACAATCTCTCTCTCTCTCTTTCTCTATTTCTATTTATTTATTGCCATTGAAACAAAAGTCAAAATCTGCTTTATCATATTACATATACCTTCAAGTACTTTATCATGTTTCATTATTTCCATTACTATTAAGGAATATAGAGTTGGGGCCAATAGAACACAGTGAATAATGAACTTGAGAATTCAAATTTTAAACAAAGATCTAATGGCATTAATCCAGATTTGAAACAGACCCATGACTAACAGAAAGTCATTTTGAAGGTCAGAGGAAATATAGATCCTAGCTTATAGAGAATTGAGTTCAGATTCCAACACACTGAAGACTTCTGCCAGGCACTGAAGAACTAAACCTTCTAGTCTGCTATATACACTATCAGACACGGTGATAAGCAAGCAGGAGGGACTGCTAGGAAAGCACAAAGAAATGATTTGGGTTGTAGTGTACTACAGTCTAACAAAATAATATATAATTGTTAGTTTTGTTTTTACTGTTTCGTGCTCTTTAAATAGTAGAACCCAACACACAAGTGTGGCTAGATCTTTGTGAATGCGAAATTGTTTAACTATAATACAAATGCTTCCCCCCCCTCCCAGCTCTCCTCCAATTTCATGGTTCCATGCCCATTGGTCTTCATCCTGGTAAAGTTGCTTTCAAAAAGTAGTTTTGTGAAATCATGCACACTAAATCATCGAATAGATTTGAATGAAATGCCACTACCTAGTATATATTCACTAGCATTTGTATCAATATTTTTGATCAGTTTATAAGATCTGAATATTTAGGATTTTCAAGGAAGAAAGATGTAATTGAACTGAATTGATATATAAAGATAGAGACCATTATACTTCAGAATTGAGAGAATTACCCAAGAATGACTGTTAGGGGAAACCGGAAGTCAAGAAACACTTTGCATGTGGAGATTAGGCTGTATGATTGGAAGAAGGCAGAAAGAAGTAGGATACAGTGGCAAAGAGGGGATAATGGAGATGGAATGGTAATGGAATAACTCTGCAGAAGGTAAATTTAAAAATTTAGAACGATAGTAGAAGGGACATCAAATTGTTCCGTACCAATCTGTGTGTGACCAGACTGAGTTGAATCAGAGACATTTATTGGTATGAAACAACATCAACATTGATAAGTGAAGAAAAGGATATGGCCCTCCCCATAAGACCTATATATTCAAAGAAGTGAATGCATCTTTTTCCCATTCAGGGAAAAGAATATTTTATATATATATATATATATATATATATATATATATAAACATAAAACATCTATCACTTGGCATTAATTTTCTCAGGATCACATGGCCACTTAAGACCTGAGTTAAGAATCTGCAGAATTTCAGACAGCTTATCAGATTATATATTTTCATACTTCATTGATGATTTATAATTTCTCACTACAGAAAATTTTGTACCACTGAAGGAGTCACATGATACACTTCTAGAAATTACATTTATTTTAGCTGTACTCATGTAGATACTATGAAGTTTCCTTTGCTGTTGATATAAGAACAGCTTCTCATATTCTTTGGCTAATTACTGTCCATTTTCTTGGTAGAAGTTCCTTTAATTTGCAAATAGTTCCAAAATTGCATTTTAAATATATCTATCTTGAAAATTAAAATCCATCAGATAATGAAATTCAGCTACCACAATAATGTTAGAGTCAAAGACACATATTACTGGGTAATATCTAGGCTCAAAATCATCACCTTTTAATTGATGAATCAAGGATTTGAGACCAGAATCAGGACAATCTATGGCACTCGGCAAGTCAGTACCAAATAAGTCAATATTCCCTTTGGCCACACTAGAACTCTACAATCCCCAAATCCCTCAAAGACACATATGCCTATTCCACTTTCTGAAAAGTTAAACCTGGCAATCCTATTTTAGGGTTCCCAGTAGTCACCTAACAGCATTAAGTAGTGGCAGCAGGCAAGAATAAGCTTCGTCTGCCTTTCTCCTCTCCTGAGCAGATGGTTGGCTAAAACTCACTTCACACGGGAAATCAATTTTAGATTTTAAACTTGGCTATCCAGTAATACACTGGGACTGCCAAGGATGGAAAAGGGGCCTTGAATTTATTTTTATAAGTAATTGTTGTAATGCAAATGTGAAAATAGAAGTGTGCCTTCTGTGGTCACCATTGTTCTTGGCTAAAGAATATTTTCAACAGTGTCTCAAACATGGTGGACTACCTAGTGCTACAGAGTACCAAAGCCATGTGGCAGAACAACCCTGCAGCATATTCAAATGCTCTGTAATGTTTTGTAATGGGGGACACACGCAGCACATGGATGACTATATGTAATCCTCACACCAATGCTAAGCACTGCTGAGGTAATGTTCAACATGCATGAGAGGTTATGTCCCAGAAAATGGAATATAAAAATTGGCTTGCACATGTGATCTCATCGACATCTTTGTGATGTAGTAGTTTCAAGTGGTTGAGTCATCTTTGAGGCAGGGCTAGGTAGATAAAGTAGGTCATGTGAAGGAAAGAGAATGAGAAAAAGTGGGTCATGTGTGGTCTTACTGCAAAGCCTGATTCAATCCACTGATTTCTCTGCCTTTTTTTTTTATCTAAAGAGATGGATCAAGCTGGGTTGCCTGCTATTGATATGACAGGCAGTGATCCCGCAGCCCCAGCATCCTACCCAAACCTGCCATCATAAATTCTGTGCCTCTTATATGAGTGGAAACAAGTGTTCTCCCTTTAAGTTGATCCTGACAGACAATATGTCACAGGAGAGAGAAAAGTGACAGAAGAATGTCCTTTGTAGGAAATGCATTCTTACTACTAGTTTTTAAAATGTTTACAACATTTACCATATAAGGTTAAACCATACTGATAGGTTTTATTTCACCACCTTTCTAGGTGGTCACTTATGAATGTGGCAACTTCAGTGCTATCTCCTAGATTAAGGAGTCCCTCAAGGTGAAACAATAGCAGACTATCCATCTTGAAGAAATATTTCAAGTGATTACTTCTTCTGTAATCCAGAAACCAGATTTTGAGGGATAGCTTGGTTGGTAAAATGTTGGTCATTCAAGTGAAAGTAGGTAAGTTTGATTTCTCACATGGAAGAAAAAGCTGATTGCAAAAGTCTGTGTTTATAAGCCCAGTGCTTTGGGGGCAGATGCAAGTGGATCTTTGAGACTCCAAAGACCTCCAGCCTTTCTATTCAGCAAGCTCCAGGTTAGCAAGAGACCTTACCTTAAAAAGGGAAATGGTTAATTCCTGCGAAAGGATATCAGAGGTTCTATTTTGCCTTACACATTCTTATGCACATGTTAAGAAGCTCATCCACACATTTGCACAGCTACACGAGTATACAAACTCATATTCACATACACACAACCATGTGCACAAAGAAACGGTACTATAATTCTGTAATCATATAGGGAATGTAACAACACACATAAAATAATTCTCCTTTGTATATTTTCTCACTGGGGAATATGCATATTGGTGCTGTAAAGCAAGATTGATATTCATTAACAACTATAACTCTGCAAAAAGGTAAGTTTAAAAATTTAGAGCGATAGTTCTATACCAACCTAGTATCCAAACGCATGAATTCATATTTCATATTTAGTTAGTTCCACTGGATCCTATCCAAGTTTTATTCTTTTGTTAGCAGAGTAAAAATAACGTGAATGGGCTTCAGTAGATAGGAGGCAGGCTACAGTAAGTTGCCCTAGATATCTAAAACGATTTAGTGGAAAGTTTAAGTCATTTAGTGCCTGAGTTATACATACAGGAACTGATAAAATATTGGTTGCACCTATGTGCAAGAGGATATTCTTGGCAGGTTCTGTAAAGATTTAGACTAACAGTCTTGTTATTACTAAACCCATTGTTTCTCACTGAAGAACATTGCTTTGCATGTTCAACCCTACACATCCCATCTGTCTAAAACTGATACGAGACCAAGTATCTTAGCAGAGAAATCTGCAGGTGTTTCTAATTAAGTATTTTCTATAATTCATCATTGCCCCACTACACACATGTTTCACAGGTTGTAGTATATTTATTTTTATGCAACTTGGAATTTAGTTAATGTACTTTTGAGATTAATGATTTTATCAACTTCACCAATGTTTACATATCTATATGCCAAAATTTAACAAGTAAAAGGTATGATTAAAATATAGGCAAAATTATTTTCTGTTCAGTACATACAATTTCAAGGAAAAAAATATCATCTTAGAACTCTTAAAGACACTATCATAAGCTCTACTTAAAAAAAAAAAACCTACACTGAAAAATACTCAAGTCTAGCTATGTATTTTATGTAGCACTTTGTGTTCATAGCTTTCCTAACAGTTTAAATTTCACTCTGCAATTTGGAACAGATTTGATCAACTTGCTTTCATGTATCAGAGTTTTTCAGCTGCAATGAAAATAAACACACGGGCTTGGTTTTCTACAAAATTGTGAATGTACTTCAATGAAAACACTATTGACCTTGGCACATGTCAGATCACAGAGGCTTGGTGAGGAGACTAGTTATCAAAAGCTTGCATAGAATTCTTGCATTTAAGTATCTCTCAACACAAACTCATCCCTCGGGATGTCCTTAGTAGTAACCCTATGAAACAGTTTCTTTTGCATTTAAAACATATTTGTAATGAAAAAGGACATCATGAGGGCTTGGTTTACCTTATGATTGATACTAAGATTAGGCCTGTTTTAAGTTTATAGAAGCATAAACATATTTGTTTTGTGTAGTTAAGCTGAGTATGATCTACAAAAAATACCTAAAATACCTAAAGTCTAACAATTAAACAACATTAAGTCTTAGAAATTTCTAGTGTGATAATAAATTCTGCTTAAAATAGAGAATATATGTTATTTCTTAGAGAAGACATTCACATGAACAAATTGCTACTGAAATTCTTCTTCTCTAACTTGCAGCTTTACAAATACAGTATTTCTATCCATCTACTATTATATGTTTATTTTGCCCCTGCCCCAAATAAAGAGGCTTGAATGCTATCATAATAAAGCTGTCATACATAGACATATAATCAGAATAAAGACATAGAATAAAGTCAGAAATCTGTTTCCCTGAACAAAGACAGGATAAAAGTAATAAACATCTAAAAGCATGAGGATCATGATACATTACAAGAACCAGCATCATGGAGAGAAAGAGATACCTGTTGTTTTCAGCCCTCAATAGAGTGTTTGGAAATAAACACTCTGAGAGTATACCAACATATCTGAGAAAAAGAAGTGAATTGTCTGGAGGCTATGGTTATTCCTAGGATTAAATGTTAGAGTATTTAAAATGTAAATGGATAAATTTTAGGTGATAAATTAAATGGAACAACTAGCATTCCAAGTAAGGCTGAATTCAGATATTAAACCAAACTCAGTGGCTTTGCATGCAATACTCCCCGCCCCTCCCCCTCCTGCTTTTCCTCTCCCACCTCTTTAATTCCTTTGCTATGCATTTCTATATTCAAATGAAAACAGCAAGGCTATTCACCAAAAGCCTAGGAGACTGACTGCAACAGAAAGAGTATCTGCAAACATAGTATTTTCTCCAAATCCATTTGTTGAAGAATCATCATCATCGAAGATTCATAGACCAACTACTTGACATTGCCACACATCTAATCCCGTATATGTTTTGATAAATGGCATCTCTTCATGGGCAATCCCAACCACACAACAATTCCCAATATCTACAGAAAATATCTACTACAGTTGTTAAGGTAGCTGTGTTCAGGATAGGATGCTGTGCTGAATTGCTGTGATCATTTCCAGTCACTCTCCTCTGCCTATATTGGTAGCCACATTCCTGTACTCTCCTATTCTTATAGCTGGTAGTTAAATGGAAGACATATGTCAAAGGTAGATAACTAAGACTGTTAGGGAAAAAAAGCAGAGACATGAAAAAGAAGAGAAATAAAGTATTCTGTACAATGAAAGTAAAACAATTATCCCCCCCCTCTCCCTGGCCTCTAATTAGGTACTTAATAAGCAGGTAGAGGATAAGTTGATTCCTTTTAAATCATAAAATACTTCTTGTCTTTTATGAATATTAACGTTTATAGAATAGACACTTAGTATGCTAAATTGTCAGAGTATTTCCTGATAGGTGTCAGGAGTTACCATGGGCTTCCTACAGGACATAACCACAGCAGCAGCAGCAGCAGCAGCAGCAGCAGCAGCAGCAGCAGCAGCAGCAGCAGCAGCAATAACTCCAGAGAGAAGTGCTGCCCTGAAAGCTATATTGGTCTGGGGTCTTTTCAGATACTGGAAAAGGCGTGTGTGTGTGTGTGTGTGTGTGTGTGTGTGTGTGTGTGTATGTGTGTGTGTGTGTGTGTGTGTGTGTGTGTGTGTGTGTTGAGGGGTGTTTATTTATTTACCTTTTCCGAATATGGAAATAAGAGTGACTGTGGTACTTTGAAAACACACTATTCTTTAATGCTAGAAGAGAAAGTAGAAAGGAGTCAATATATGAATGCTACTAATCCTTCCTGAATTCAGACAGGCAGGGATCCCTTTGCTCATGGAAGACGGGTTTAAGAATTTAAAAGATATATCTTCAAAAACAAAACAAAACAAACAAAAGAAACCTTCTCCATACTTAGAAATTCCTTTCAGATTGTGTCCAGGATCTCAGGAGTTTCCTATTTTTACCAGTTCCCTAATTTTGTGTTAGTTAAATGTCTAGAGAGACAATAATCATTGTCACAGGAGATAATGTATTTTTAAAAACCAAACTTAAAGCCCATATATCTGATTCTGTATTAGTTGATCTGTATTTAAACATGCAGAGCTATATATCAGAGAGCTATCAAAACAACATGGAGTGTAGACATAGGCACAGGGGATGCGCGGTAGTAAAGTCCTGTATGGTAGAGAAAGCATTCCTTAGCAGAGCTGTTCAAGTCACATTGGAAATGTCATTTCCAACAATGAAGTTGCCAGTTTGCCTTTTGTTTTCTGTAGTCAGTGATCACTGACATGATTTTGTTCCGCTATCATCGCCAAAGCAAAAACATGAAGAAAGTGTTAGGATAAAGATTTGGATATGACAACCTGATATAGAGACATACATAAATCTCAGTACGAGATTTGTTCTACAAAGTTAGGAATTACATGTTAGAACATAGGACAATGGTCAAACATTTGCCGTATGATTCTGAACAGGAAAGGGGGATGACAATAATGAATTTGTTGTTATTTGTGGTGCTGATGGTGGTTATAATAAGAAGGGATTCCATTCAGTGTCAAAAACAAAAACCTTGTCTCATCCCCAGCAAGCACAAAAGAGAGCATATCTTTTCATAGTGGGTAAATTATATTATTTGTAAATATCTAAGCCCACCACGCAAAAAGTATTGCAAGAACATAAGATAATCTGCTTAGACACTTTCCTTGACCTTGAGGTTCTATGGAAGTGAATTAAAACTTACATTGAACTAAATGAAAGTATCCTTGGCTGAATAAAAAAAAAACTCGCTGCTAATTATAATGTGTTCATAGTCATTCTGGTTATTGTTAGGATTGAACAATTCAATACAGTTTGACGGAAACAGCAACAAGGGTAAACCGAGAAGATAAATGTCATTTGAAACTCAGATATCCAAATTCATCCAATTTTCTAGTGAAAGTAATGGAGAAAATTTTGATGTAGTCATTCAGAATGCTTCTGAATACAACACAAATCTCTGCTTGCAGTGAGAAACACAGGGATGCCTTTCTGGATTTCTGTGAAAAATACAGGCAATATCTTTTAAAAAAATGAGTCCTCCTGTTTAAGAGTAATGAATATTTACACATCTTTATTGATGTACCTTGCAACTCTTTCTAAAAAGCAGCATATGCAGAATTATCTTCTAATGAAAGTAACATACTCACCATAAGAGCAGTCCAAACAAAACAAACTGAACAGTAGGTTTTGGATCATATCAATGAATTTTACATATATTTAATGAAGATTTAAAAAACACAAAGTTTCATTATGTTTTCCATTTTATAGAATTTGCTGGTAGATGCAATAAAGCTTACTATTCTTCTGGATTAAATTCCATTGTCATGTAAGAACCTTCATTAAGAGAGACAGTATAAATAAAGACTATGGTCTTTGGCAACTTTTACCATACTTGCCTTTTTATTTCTATAATTTTTAAAAATTAACAAAGTTTATCAAAGTATCAGAGATATACATTAAATTACCTTAATTTCCTCCTGGCTAGTTGCCTGTATGAAGCAGCTTTCTATAGCTTAAGTAAAGGAAGCTTGCACCCAAAACAGCCAAAGGACTATGATATTTTTTAAAATATAGATTCAGTTTTGTTTTTTATTCTATATATTCTTTATTTACATTTCAAATTATTTCCCCTTTCCCGGTTCCCCCCTCTCCAAAAGTCCCATAAGCCCTCTTCCCTCCCACTGTTCCCCCATTCACCCCTTCACACTTCCCTGTTCTGGTATTTCCCTACACTGCTGCACTGAGCCCTTCCAGAACCAGAGGCCACTCCTTCCTTATTCGTGGACATCATTTGATATGTGGATTGTGTCTAGGGTATTCCAAGCTTCTAGGCTAATATCGACTTATCAGTGAGTGCATACCATGAACGTTCTTTTGAGACTAGGTTACCTCACTTAGGATGATATTCTCCAGCTCCTTCCATTCGTCTACGAATTTCATGAATTCATTGTTTCTAACAGCTGAATAGTACTCCATTGTGTATGTATACCACATTTTTTGTATCCATTCCTCTGTTGAGGGACATCTGGGTTCTTTCCAGCTTCTGTCTATTATAAATAAGGCTGCTATGAACATAGTGGAGTATGTATCCTTATTACATGCTGGGGAATCCTCTGGGTATATGCCCAGGAATGGTATAGCAGGGTCGTCCGGAAGTGTTGTGCCCAATTTTCTAAGGAAACACCAGACTGATTTCCAAACTGGTTGTACCAGCTTGCAATCCCACAAGTAGTGGAGGAGTGTTCCTCCTTCTCCTCATCCTCGCCAACACCTGCTGCCTCCTGAGTTTTTAATCTTAGCCATTCTGACTGGTGTGAGGTGAAATCTCAGGGTTGTTTTGATTTGCATCTCCCTAATAACTAATGACGTTGAACATTTCTTAAGGTGCTTCTCAGCCATCTGAAGTTCTTCAGGTGAAAATTCTTTGTTGAGCTCTGTACCCCATTTTTAATAGGGTTATTTGGTTTTCTGGGGTCTAACTTGAGTTCTTTGTATATATTGGATAATATATTGGACATTAGCCCTTTGTTACTTTTCTGTCACTAAGATGAGACCCTTAGCCTTCTAAATTGGGGAGCATGATCTTATTCACTGTATTATATTTGTTTTTAAAATGAAAATCAAGAAACTAAAATAAAGCAAAAAAGCTAACTAGAGTTGACTCTCCTTGATTTATGCATATCTGTTTGCTAGATCTGGAATTTGAAGACCTCGAAGAGTGGAGCAGACTACAGAATAACGCTATAGCCAATTTTACTAAAGTTCAGTGTATGCTTATATATGGATGAAACACAGAAAGCAATGATCAAGGGAAGGTTGCTTGAGTTCAGTAAACCATGATCAGAAACACATGTAAACAGACATCAGTAAGCACATACTAAATATTGATAGAGCATCCCTTTCCCAGTACTTTTTCAGGACAGAACAATTTAAACACAGTTTCCTGGAATGTATTATGTATATCAGGGAATTTATGAACGCGAGGCAGAAGGCCAGATCCAGATCCTGGGCACACACAAGACAAATCTAAGTGTCTCATTTCCGCAGATTTGGTTTTATGGTGATTTTCTGACATCCATAAAGAATAACCATGCCTTATGAACTGAATATTAATGCTTGCCACAGAAGGCATCAGATTATGTACAAGAACAACCCAGGGATCAAGCAATGCACCAAAGGTAAAAGGCCTTGTTCTCTGAAGCCTCTGTCACGGAAAGGCTCTGCTTTCCATACATCATTATTTTGACCAGGTTCTGACACTCAGTGCTATAAAGGCTGCAGCTTGATGGTTTCTTTATCCTCCCCAAATCTTGTAGTATTTCAAAGGCATGAAGCACAACTTAAGAACAAAAGAGTCAACTAAATTGTGAAACATTCAGACCTTAGTGAGAATAGAATGCATATCATAGTCCCCATTAGCTGGGCTCTGAATGCCCATTGGAAACCAGAAATCCTCAAATCCATAGGGTATAAACTTGCACAAATATAGTGCATAAAGACTTCAAGGTGGCATTTCCTGCCCTGCGTTATCTATATGACACAGCTCAAGCATATGAAGAACTGGACATTACATGAAATTGTTTTCACTAGGGTGACTTGTTTTTCTATAATAAATCTAATGAGTACTGATCCCTGTGAAGTCTTTGTCAGACAAGCCAAATAAATTAAACAACAAATAATTGGCCTAAATAAGTTCAGTGTATGAGGTTACTATTTAAGACACACAGGTGAGTCCTGAGTTCACTAAAAATTTTAATTACAATCATACCACATAATGAGCAAAGAATGAAAACAGATACCCATAAAACCCCGATAGTTGGAATATTGTATGATAATTAATTATAGTTGTATATATTATTGTACAATAATAAATTGTAGCTATTTGTCTGATATAGATATATGATGTGATATGAATGAAGAAATTGGTAGGATACTGAAAACTAACAAAAGAAAACAAAGAGTGTTCTACTTTGTAGTCATAACAGAGAGTAATCAGATCATTCCAAAAATAGTTTAGTCTATCCAGTGTGTACTTAGTGACACTATTACTCTTCCATTCTACTGAGCTGGTCTTATAAATGAGAAACTTAAAGAATATACTGTAAAAACCAGATAATCAGGACTAAGAAAAGGGTATTAGAAAAGAGAGAGAAAACTTCACCCCCTAAGTCATAACTACTCTGTTAAATGAAAGAAAATACAAACTATACTATATGATTGTAAAGAACACTTCCATTGATCCTGTATTAAGTATAATTTTCTTTCATATTATTTTTAAAGGGACATTTATGTTAAGGAATGTTAGAATTTCATATAGATAATATGTATCAATCAGAGAAACTAAAGGCAAATGAATATAGTTATCTAAAGTTAATTGGAAATTCAAAATATCTACTTAATATAATTAAGCAAACTTCCAATCATCTGGCATTGCATAAAGGCCAAATTTATGGTACTTAATTTATGGATTTTTTTCATATTCATCAAAGTTTCCCATATGTAAAGAAAAAAGGTACTGTTTCTATGATTCATCAATGTCTTGATTATTTTTATGTCATCTTGACATAAGCTACAGCTCTCCAAAAAGTGTGTATTGCAAATGAAAAACTGCTATTATAATATCCAGATGTGAGAGCATTTTCTTAAATAGTAATTGATAGGTAAGAGGCAAGAATCTGTGGGTATTGCTATCCTAGGCTGGTAGTTCTAGGTTCTATAAAAAAGCAAGACTCCTACTCCCTTTCCAATCCAGTTCTGAGGGTATCTCTTCAGTGATGGACTATGATATGGATATATGAGCCAAACAAACTATTTCCTATCCAAATTGGTTTTTGGTCATGGTGTTTTATCACAGTAATAGTAAGTCTAAAGACAACAATCCATATAATAGATAATAAAATGTTCATATTCTCTCTTCTATCTAAAAATATAAGTGTAAAATTATCCATCTAAAGTAAGTCTTTTTTCCCCCTCATTTCTTAGGGGAAAGTGTGACCTCAGTCTCCCCCTACCACAAATTATGCTGACAGGTTTCCCACATTTAGGAAAATTACAAAGTGATGGTGCAATGGATAACCATTGCCCTGAGAAAAGCAACTTTGTAATCATAGTATCTCCCCTGCCACTTAGGTATCTAAAATCATTCTTAGGCACAACCTCTTAGAGCATTTCCTCACAGCTGCACAGATCTGCGACACAGTCTGATTTTTCTGGATAAAATGGCAAGGAATATTATGTGCTGCGATTTTATTGCATAATGACACAGGAAGAAGAAATGAGGGATTACTATTAGCTGCACCGTTAACATAAGAAGATTTAACACTTGTCTTTAGAAATTACCAAAATATTTTCTAGACAAATAAGACACTAAAAATGCACCGAAAATCTTTCAAGATGCCAATTTTAAAACTATATAAAAATAAAGTGATTTGCTTATAATAATTTAAGTCATGAACCGATGGGAAATAATTGCTTAATATAGCTGATAAACAGGTTTGATTACATTCTCAAATGCTAATTATGTGATTCTCCATTACCTACAAGATTTCTCAACTGCATATTCATGATATAATGAGTAGAAATATCTCTATTTGCTTGTCTTCTTGAAATGAAGTATTTCTCCATTTCATTTTATTACTTGCATTTATCCCTCTGTATTTATTTAATTCATTCTCCTTGCAGGGAAGTGAGAACTGACTGGTTCACATAGACTTGTTTTTATTCCACATCAGAAAGTTTGCTGGTCATAGCTTTATATCACTATCTAGGACCCAGAGATAAAGCCTTTGCAGTGTCAAACTCATGTGAATTTCTGTCTCGTTAACAGATTTATGGTGAAAAGGAGTTTTATGATCCCTTTCCTTTTCATTACATTAACCTATTTTTAATTTTTCATCAGATGTGGTTTAAATTATAGATGATAATTAAATAATTGTGATGATGCTTCCACAGGACATGTCAGCAGTCAAATTTTAGTGTTGGATCACATCTTAGTTGCATAGGCTCTTTGTAAAATTTCCATGAATGTCTCATATTGACAATAATGAGAGATAAATAACTACATTAAAATGCTCATTTTATAAGTAATACATGCCAGATTTAAGTGATAAATTTTGAAGTAGTAAAAAATAACTTAGGAAATGTGTAAGCTAAAGTATTCACATTTTCCCTTTCTTTTATTTTTAACAATATCTTTCTTTAAAGAAACTAATATGCTGTTGTGAGTAATGATCTTTGGAAAACTGTTTAGAAAAAGTTTAAAGCAAGTTTTGTATACAAGTTTCTTCATTAAATCATAAAGCTAACTTATAAGTAGTTAGTTTAGCACTATAAACCTAATGTAAGAGATATGAAAAATGTGAATATATAACTGTTAAGCAAATTTCTCTCAAATAAAGACAATGTTGAAAAAAATAAAGACAATTTTGAAAATACTAATAAAAGTATAATTCACGTGTGTCTCTGCAGATCCTAGTAAAAAGATTGTTTAAACTTGTATAATCAACTTGACTAGTAACCTTGTGGTACTACAGAACCATACCTTAAAATGTGCAATAGTATATAATCATAATAATATAATATAATATAATATAATATAATATAATATAGTAGAATATAATATGATAAACATAACATAATATGTTTCTCAGTTCATAACAGCATTTTTAACTTTCTCACAACAGCCATTCTAGGTATGTCATCATTTTATGGACAATTATTAGTCTTAGATGTAGTAGGATGCAATCTAGCAGTCAAGGAAAGTTACTTCATCTGCAAGGCAGTAAAAACCAATATATACTTTTCAATATCCCAGTTTTACTATGATTGAAGACCATGCATATATATGATGTATATGCATATGTTTAAGTATGTTTGTGTATATATATGTGTGTATGTATGTATTGCTGCATGTATATATATGTATGTGTTTTTATAGGTGTGTATGCAATGTATGTATATATTGCCCTTTATACTATATGTGTGATATATGTTATATGTTTTATGTTATATGTTGTATGTTGTGTGTTGTGTGTTATGTGTTATATGTTATATGTATACATTATTATATATTATGTATATTTATATTATATATGTGTTAATGAACTACTTAAATATGTGACTGAATAGGGCGACTATCTTGGGCAAATGAGTTCGGATCATTAGAGTAATTCTTACTTATTTTTCATTAATTCCATTCTTAAATTTATATATTGCTTTACCAATCATTTAAATGAAAAATAGTTGAGCATAAATTCAAATCAATCATGAAAATACTTCTTAATCTTTTAAAACTGAGATGCTGGGACATTTTTAAAGTTAGCCAGGCAGGACTCCAGAGTAGATATAACAACAGCAAACCACCCATAAAATCTTGGACCCAAAAATGTGTCCTACCTATAAAATATGCAGGGAACAAGATGGAGCAGAGAAAGAGAGAATGACCAATGAATGACTGGCCCAAATTGAGTCCCATCATATGGGCAAGAACCTATCCAGACATTATTAATGATATGTTATGCTTGCAGAGCAGAGCTCAGCGCAACTGTCTTCTGAGAACACCATGGAGCAGTCTAAGAGCAACATGAAGAGAATCAAAACTAAACATTAGATGGAGCTCAGGAGTCTCCTGGAAGAGATAGGGGAAGGATTAAAGGACCCAAGAGGATAAAGACTCTGCATGAAGACTAACAGAGGCAACTAACCTGGGGGGTTCCCAGAGATTGATCCTCCAACCAAAGAGTGAACCTGGGCTGAACAGAGGCCCCTTGCCTATATGTAGAAAATGTGCAGTTTGTTCTTCATGCAGGTCCCATGAGAACTAGAGCAGGGGATGTCCGTGAATCTGTTGCCTCTCTGGGGATCCCATTCTGCTAACGGGCTCCCTTGCCGGGCTTCACTGAGAGAGGATGGATGTAGTCCACAATGACTTGATGTAGGGTGTGTGTGTGTGTGTGTGTGTGTGTGTGTGTGTGTGTGTGTGATACACAGGGGGCTGAGGTTCCTATTCTCAGAGAAGGGGAGGGGTTAACTGCAGAAGGAGCTGTGAAATGGAAGGACTAGGAGTAGCAGGGGCCTGATATTGGAATGTAAAATTAATAAGTAAAAATTAGTAAACAAAAAGTTTCATTTGCTAGGACTAATAAAAAACTATAAATAATCAAATGACTACATGATTAATGGATAAGTAGCCCCATGTTCATGGTATACAAATTATCTTACTTTAAAACAATGAGTTTCAGAGATGAAAAAACATATTTGTTTCATTTTGACGAGGACATCATTTTAATAGTTCTAGCAAAAGCAACTTGAAATAGGAGAATATGTTTCCTGTTTGCATTTAGCAAGTCTTTCTTTCACGAAGGAAAAATGAGTACGCTGAGGACGGGTGGTCTGTTAGTCCAAGACTCTCTTTGACTCTCGGTAAACCCCACCTTAAATATGACAAGCATGCCGCTGCAGAGATGGCTTGATAGTTAAGGGCACTCATCGCTCTTGAAAAGACTCAGCTTTGGTTCCCTGTATAAGCATGAAGTGGCTCACAGACGCTCTGCACTTCTTATTCCCAGGAAGCTGATGGTTCACTCTTCTGACCTCTGCAGGCGTCAAGGTATGCAAGTAGTCCACACACATGCATTCAGGCAAATACTCGTACTCATAAAATGCTTTAAAAATCTTAAGCAAAAATAATGGAAAAGGTAAAGAAAGCTAGCGACATCAATAAATTTGGGCACAGAAGAATGCACAGGCAAAACAAATCAGTAATGTTTCCCTCTAAGCAGCAGCAATAAAAGTCAGTAGAAAGGCAAAACTGGTCAAATGACAACGGGTGAATTATAAGAACCTCCAGCATAACTAATTTTCCCTTGTACTTGTCATTTCCTTTTGGTGTGAGTTGACTTTCTCTTGCGTGTGAACATAAGTGTTGCTCAGCTTCCTTAATAATTTACTTTTTAGACAGTGTCCCTTTATGGACCTGGAGTTGGCTGCTTTAGCCAGAGTAACTGACCAACAGACCAGTTGTTCTGTCTCTACTCCATAACGGCAGTCTAATGGCTACTGGCCACTGTGCCCACATTTTATGTAGGTACTGGTCTTTGTCTTAGTCAGGGTTTCTATTCCTTCACAAACATCATGACCAAGAAGCAAGTTGGAGAGGAAAAGGGTTTATTCCTCTTCCACTTCCACACACCTGTCCATCACCAAAGGAAGTCAGGACTAGAACTCAAGCAGGCCAGGAAGCAGAAGCTGATGCAGGAGCCATGGAGGGATGTTTCTTACTGGCTTGCTCCCCCTGGCTTGCTCAACTTGCTTTCTTATAGAACCCAAGAATACCAGCCTAGGGATGGCACCACCCACAAGGGGCTAGGCCCTCGCGGCTTGATCACTAATTGAGAAAATGCCCCACAGCTGGATCTCATGGAGGCACTTCCCCAATTGAAGCTCCTTTCTCTGAGGTAACTCCGGCCTGTGTCAAGTTGACACACAAAACCAGCCAGTACAGTCTTCGAACTCAAGTTCCCATCCTTGCATATGGAGACACATTAAATAGCAAAGACGTTTCCCCCTTTTGTGTGAGGTGACTTATTTTTTTTAAACCTACAGAGTTAATACACACACACACACACACACACACACACACACACACACAGGGCCACTGTTTTCATAGTGCTGACTTTATTTTTTTGCCAAAATAAATGTTAGAAAATGAAGCTTAGAAACACAAAAAGCTAAATTCGAAAAGTCTACCCTGATGAGTTCCCACAGAGGGATCAGAGCCAGGTCTATAAATATCTTCAGGTAACCCTGAGATTAAGGGAAGGACATCATTCATAATGTCACAAGAAAGAAGGACACGGAG
Source organism: Apodemus agrarius (assembly GCA_964023405.1). NCBI lineage: Eukaryota > Metazoa > Chordata > Mammalia > Rodentia > Muridae > Apodemus > Apodemus agrarius. Next base: position 33,044,264 of record OZ030013.1, on the reverse strand, counting down.
CAATGGCCTGTAGCTAAATAAAGGAATTAAAAAAAATGGTTATTTTAAAAGTTCTTGATAGTCAGGTCAACTGGTTTGAATCAGTAGCACCAGCACAAGCAGTTCTGGTCAAGTACCATTTTTAAAGTAGGTGGCTTTGGCAAAGTAGGAACTAGGCCATCTTTTGCTTTGCAGAACCGTTTAGGGAAAATGAAAATGTCAGTGAATGTGTGCACCATTTATTCAATATTTTGAGGTAGCCTACATGTATTTGGGCTAGGTAAATTTGCAGGCCTTTAGTATATCTTAAACTGTCAGTGTCTTCTTATGCATAAACTGACTGAGTCAAATACATACTCATTCATCGTTTCACATGTTATTTTAGACAAAATTTTTCTTTTCAGGTTTTGTCTTCAATTTAAATAATGCCTTATTAATTAAAATGAATTTCATCACTTCTTTCCTGGCTTTCATTCCTTAACTCCTCCCACCGACCCTCCCTCCAACTCCTCCTCTCTCTGCCCCACCCAAGTTGATACGCTCCTTTGGTTTTATTATCGCTGCTTCATATGAATACATTTGGGTAGGAGTAGTCATAAACTAAGCTGAGAGTCAAAGAAAATGAGGGGACGTAGCTTTTTTCATTTTTTCCTCACAGCTGCAAATGTTGGCTGTGGTTAGTGTGTGAGGGATAATAGGGAATGAATTTTTAAAGCGTTTCTTAATCCTTTCAGAGAAGCAATATCATAGCATATTCATATCTTTTTGTGTTTGTTTGTTTCTTTGCTTGTTTTTCATTCAGTAAATATGTACTGAGCGAGCGCCAGTGGTTAGCAAGGAGGGATATTGCTATGCTGACAGGGCTCAGACCATCAGGGAAGCCACAGCAACCTTGTATTCATTTTTATCATTAATATAGAGTGGAACCTTGGGAGGTTGCAAAATGAATTGAATTGAAAGGAGGCATACACACACACACACACCCGCGTCTGCCGGTGTGCAGGGCTTCACTGCAGTGCAGACCAGCTCACAGCAGCGGCAACTCAGAATCTGTAGCTTGAAGGATAGAAAAGACCTTCTTCCACATTCAGAGGAATATGGGAGCTGTAAATTTCAAGCCACAAGGACATGATGCTCCTCATTAATATGTTTCCAAATAGAGTTGTCCAATTGTGGTTTAGTGATGAGGTCTCATATGGACACCTGTCAGTTTAAAAAAAGTTATGTTTTTTCTTTTTTCTAGTAATTACACATATGAGTACTATATTTACATCATTTCTACTCATTTGCTCTACCACATATTCCGTGTCCTATACACTTTTTTAGTTAAGCAGAATTCTGTGTACATTATGGAAATGGCCTGGTCTCAAGAAATGTGACAGTCATGTTTGAAGGCTTTGATGAATTTTGCCTGCATGGCAGTTCATTGTGTGCAATACCTTATAACATTCTAGTGTATATTCCATTCAAAGTATAATTTGAGTATTTGCTTGATTCATTATATGAAAATTATACTGATTTTAGATCCTCATCTAAAATTGTGGGAAACAATTCAACAGTGCTTTCTCTATAGGATCTTCTTCAATTAACATACCAATTACATGAAATAAGTAATAATATCTCAATTTTAAGCAGTAGAATTCTGACACACACATACAAAACAAAAAGATTCAAAGAATGTATCAAAATGCAAAACCACCTTGTGAAAGAGTTTAGACTAAAGACTTTTTGGTATTGTGCTCCATTAGCTATTCAAAATTGAAATTTATGCTGATCTGTCTATACAACACTGTAAAGCCACAGAGGAAACATTTAGTAACTGAATTCAAGGCTGCTGTTACATTTTTATAAGCAAATAGGAGTTTACATGTGACAAATGTCCACTTGTTTTACAATTTATCTATTTAAAGACAATCTTTATCAAAATCAAAGTAGATCTAAAGGCATATTTTGCAAAGCTTTATATTGTAAAAACCAGGACACCTGCAGTCACATTTAATGGTTACTGCAAAATGATTGGCAAAATGGGAAGAGGATTAAACACAAAGGTTTGCAGTAACATGGATGATTATGTTTTAATGACTTGGGTTTCCTGGAGTTTCTGTTTTATCATTGCGGCTAAGATATTTTCATAGACAACTGGAAGAAGGCAAATAGTCTACACCTTCCATAATCAGATTCTAACATGGCTTGGATTTCCTCGTCACGGAATAGTTATAGTCAACCCAGAATTTGTGAATAGTTTCTAGGAAGATATTTTAAATGATAAAGGTCTTTATTGTTTGTGGCTTTTGTGATTCTTTTTTATTCCAGGAATTTTTCTTCTGCTCAGCATTCCCTTTACCTTTGCCCCAAGTGAGTTTATTAAAATATGTATTTTCTGGTTATTTGTTAAAATATAATAATAAAATTCATAATATTATATTATCAAAAATTTTTCTATGAATGAACCCTAGTTTTACAGAAACTTCAGATTTCCTTGATTATGCAGGCTTCCTAGACCAAAAAAATGCTCAGTACTCCTGACAAGTTAACTTCCTTCAAGTCTGGTTGCTGATAGCCACCTCTAATATTTAGTGACACCATCTGTGAGGCTGGAGGTAGCAAGTATAACCTGGTGCGTTCCAATAATGGCTCTCACCCTACGCTAAGAAACACGTGGCTACAACCCTGCCATTCTAACCATTGCCACAGAGCTATTAGATTACTTTGGTGTTTTTGCATTTTGATACAATTGTTTAACCTGTTTCTGCTTCAGGATTTCACTTCTTAAAATTGAGATAGCACTAACAGATAAACACCACCTGATAATTTGTAGAATATTATAGGTATATATGTAGTAGTTAAAAAAATCAGATTTAAAAAAATCAGATTTTATAAGAAATTGTTAGGGACAGTGAGAGGAAGTCTACATTTTCCACTCAGCCTTTCAAAACTCAAGAAAGAAAGGAAAGAGACTAGCTTGGACCAAGGAATCACTGAGTAGACAGAGTTAGTAAAATAATGCAGAAATTCCCAGACTGTTTCCTTCCTTATCTCAGAATTCTCTTGCTTACACACTTCATCCCTCAGGAGCATAGGCACGGTGAAGGAGGGTAAAAGCCAGGAAGTAGATTATGAGGTTGGTCAGACAATTTTAAAAAACTAAATACAAACTACCACAGTAAAAATGTTTAGAGAGAGTAAGAAATGGTGAATATAATTTATATATAAGTGATTACCTTCTGAATGGCACCTCACCATTGTGTAGGAAGTGCCATGGCTCCAGGTATGATGTAATTACCTTGAGGGCTGAGATTGGCACACCAGGAAAACATGGCTCGATGCCACAAGGAAGGGGATTACTTTACTGCATGGAGGCATTTCCAAATTTCTCAATCCTATGCAGTGCAAAAAATACAAATGACAACCTTGGGGCCCGAAGAATGTTAAAATACCACTTTTGTTATTAATCTGTGAAATAAAAGGGATGTGTAAGCAGGTAATTGTCTTGAAATGGTAGAGAAAACAACATATATTTTAATCAGCGTAATTGTTAAATGTCAATTAGAATTTTCATCAGCTAAATTATGTCAGACTGACTTGTAGTAGAAGCTTGCCAAATGTTAATTAAAAGAATAAATGTTAATGATTGTTTTAATTTTGTGCCTTTGGTGTTTTTTAAGTCTTACGTTTATGAGTTCAAATTAATCTCTTTTATACTTTTATCATTTTTATATTCCAAGTAACCTCAATATTAAAAAAAAAGGTATGTGCCAGGCAAAGGATCGTAATTAAAATTTAATTGACAAGTAGTGAAAGTTTGTTATTGTTCAGGCTACTTATGTATTTTATAACTTAATCTAGAAATTTTAGACCAGTGCCTTCATGCATGTTAAAGAAAGTTATGTGCTAATGAAATGGACCCCGTTCAGACATCCAAGTGAACATTCACAGTAATACGCTACCGTAATCACTTTCTTATTAAATGATATGAGCCATCACACTCTATACACTATAATAACAAGATATGGAAGATTCAGATTAAGGATCAGTGCTACTCAGGACTGTCTCACTTTAAGTTACTTTGACTATATTATGTTATTTGTTTATATTCTCATCTCTGAGATTAAACTCAGTGCTAATCGAGTAATATAATATTAAATCCAGTGCTAATCAAATAACAATAAAAAGTTAATAAAAAGTGCTAATTAGGCTTGCACATTTGGATCTTAACTTCAATACCCTTAAAGTGTCTTTTGTTTGGATAATCTCAGATAAAGCTACTAACGTGGTCACATATAAATCATTGCCAGGATGTAGCAATTACCTTTTGAAAACTACCTGTTAAAGCAGGAATGAGGATGGAGTTTGATTAGATGTCTCATCAATTCACATTGCCCATTATACACATTTATCACACAGGGAAATAATGGGTATGTAATATGGATATATAAAGAGATTACATAAAAAGTGTGAAGACTAAAAGTTGGATTACACTTTATAAGGAAATCAATATGATCATAGCTCATTCACACAATTGGTCATTATATTCACTGAATTTTTCTGAATCATTTAGTAATCATCAGAGGCATTTCAATGGCCATAGCCATCTGGACTTCAATAGAAAATGGGTGTAATGTTTTTATTTAGTTGTAAAACTTATTATGAGGTTTATTTAGAAGAAAGGAAATAAAATACCTCTTAAGATGATATGTTTATCTCTTTTTATCCCTTTAAAGCTTTTGATTCTTATCTCTAGCCACATTTCAATCCTTAGAGAATATATTTAAATGAATTGTGCTCTTTAAACTTGATTGAAAGGGGTAGTGACTTTTGTGGTTGAAATATTTGAAAGTTTATAGTTTATCTCCAAGAATGAGATACAGTTAAGTGAAGAACTTCCTCTTTTTCATTAATATTTTTTTATCAAAATACAGTGTTGACTTTATAATAGTTGATGCGTCTTGAAGAATTAGTCCAAGGAATTAAATAATGGTAAGGATTACGTTCTCTCTCTCTCTCTCTCTCTCTCTCTCTCTCTCTCTCTCTCTCTCTCTCACTCACTCACTCTGTGTGTGCAAGTGCATGTGTGTTTCTGTGTGTTTGTGTGTGTGTGTGTGCGTGTGAATGATAAAGAGAGACAGACAGGCAGACGGAAAGATAAACATGAATACAAGCATTCATTATATAAATGCAGGTACATGTGTATATACAGTGATCAGAAAACTATCATGGCCATTAGTCCTTTAAAACAATACTTCTGACATCTTTTTTGACTGCACATGAAAGCCTCTCTGGATTCTCAGATTCTCAGAATCTCTCCTCTCTATTTTTCATCTGTCAGAAGTTCTAAAATTATAGAAACCCGCTTAATGTGAATTCTGGTCTGTTTGAAGCTACATTTCCAAATTTGTACAGCAAATGCTTTTATACAATGTGATGTCTCCAAAACACCTCAACTATTTTTTGTGTCATAAATTAATAATATGTGTAGATTATTAAATGATATTCAAATATAATAACAATTATTTTAACCACTTTTAACTTTTTGGTGTTCTATTTCTGTACTCTAATGAACAAATTCACTTATTCCCATAAAATATTTGATTTACCCTGATATTCTAGCTAGGGATCTGTAAATCATATGCTGGCCCTATGAAATGGAGAATAATGCATTAGTTAATTAAATAATATTGGAGAAGTGCCACCATGGAATGTAAAAAAAAAAAATACATACATGCCTTAAGAATGCACCTAATGGCTTAGAAATCAGCAAGACCACAGGGGACGTGATGCTTTTCTCAAGGTTAATTCAATGTCTGGAAATTACAATCAAGAAAATCCTTCCATGGACAGCACAATAGCTCAGCAAAATGCAGCATAAAGTGGGGGTGGGGGGAACGACAGTGACTCTGAAAGGAAAGCTGCTGCGATTATAGCACTATATGAAACTGAAGAATGGAGCGAGACTAGATGTTAGAAAATTCTGACAACCAACTGTGCCTATATCTAGTTTCTTTAAAGTTGAAATCCCTTTCTAAAAAAAACGTAAAATCAGATGTACAATTCTTTAATGCCATGTTCATTGTGAGTATTAGTCCTTTATCTGCAGCATATAAATCGGTTATTAAGTTGGAAACTACCAGAGTTATATAAAAGCTTGTAATTTGGTATTAAAGCCTTATCATAATATTTTCATTGGTGGCAAGCTAATTGCCTTATCACATGAAACAACTTGGTGTATGAAAGTCACCAATATCTTGAAGCAATGATATCCTTTACAAAGTCTTAATAACTCAAAAAAGATGAATTCATCTCCTTTTCGCTCACAGGCTGACTTTAATAATATATATATATATATATATATATATATATATATATATATATATATATATAGCAAAACACCTTTCAAATCATATTCATTAAAATTCAATTCATTATGGGAGAAGAAACAAGAGATTTTATATATTGCTGATAATAAGAAAATGTAGGAAATAATGCTGAGCTAGCAACCAAAGGGTTCCGCTTAAATTATCCACAGATATTCTCAAATAACAAAAGAAATTCCTGTGAGAATCCCAGAATCAAAGATACATTGATGCTAGAGGACTGGAATGAAAAGCAGAGCCTTGGGTAGGGGGAGTGGTGTTCTTCTGGATGTGAGCGATGCCTTCACCCCTTGTTTGGACGTCTCCTGGATTTTCAAGTGAGAATAAAGTTAATGCTTTTCAAAAACAATGTTTACTAGTGATCATAAAAAAATCATAAAAGGCCGGGCATGGTGGCACATTCCTGTAATCCCAGCACTTAGGAGGTAAAGGCAGGCGGATTTCTGAGTTCGAGGCCAGCCTGGTCTACAGAGTGTGTTCCAGGACAGCCAGGACTACACAGAGAAACCCTGTCTCAAAAAAAAAATCATAAAAGAACATGTAGTGTATTCTTTCTTCCTAATGTTTTAAGATTACAGTTAATATAGAAAATCCACTAACATGGTAGGAATATGTATCCCAGAAGATAAGCTCATGATTTTCCTTATGGCCATACTGGGCAAAAGCTGTCTAGAAGGTGTTGGAGCCATAAGAGTGCTAATCTTCAGAGTAAAACTGAAATCATGGGATGGGGTGGGCCAGGAATCTTTGACCTCAGTGTCCTTCTCCTCTCAGCCATAGAGAGGCACTAAAGGTGATTTTGGCCATGAAACAATACCTTGAATTTAGTTTGCTAATCTCCAAAACTGGGAGAAAGTAAATTTCCAAACAATGCAAGTTTCTTCATACCAATTATTCTGCCACAGTAGCTCGGATTGATGCAATTCATCTTCATTGTTGTGGCCCTAGAAATGCTTCTGCTTTCTCATCTTTCTTTCTGGATTATTCAATATCTTCACTTCTATTAATGAATTTAAGAAGGTCACACTAATTCTTAATTTTTATTTTATATTGAGTTGGCTTGAGAAACCTAGAATGTGTCCTAACTCCAAATAATTTGTCAATGTTATTTTCGTACAAATAGTAGAGCAATAAGACACATGCGTTTAAGCTTAGAGTCATGGTTGTCTGACTATGGGTCAGAACTTCTTTGGGGGTTGCAACAACCCTCTCATAGGGGTAACCTTAGACTACTGGGTATCAGATATGTAAATTGTAATTTATAAGAGTAGTCAAATCACAGTTATGAAAGTGTGATAAAAATAACTATGGTTAGGGTCACAACAACATGAAGAACTGATTGAAAGGGTTGCCACATTAGAAAGGCTTAGAGCTGTATATATCAAATTGAAATATTATTTAATTTGAGATATTAGTTATAAACTGTCATGGATTTAATTTTTGGATTTCACCTTTTAAATTTGAAAGTGTGTGTGTGTGTGTGTGTGTGTGTGTGTGTGCGAGTGCGCGTGTTTGGTGCGCATGAGTCTGGGTTTGTGTACTGGAATAGAGTGCCTGCAGAGGCCAGAGAAAGCACTGAATCCCATGGAGCTAGAGGAAAATGAGGATGTGCCATATTATAAGTGGGTGCTGGCAAATGAATTCATGTCACCTGCAAGAGCTGCAATATCAACTCTTAACCACTTAGCCATCGCTCCAGCTCCATCACAAAGCATGATATACTCAACATCTCCATTAAACTTTCTTACTGGCATCTTTCTAATTCACAATAATTCAGAAACTGTAAATATAGACACATTTAGCCCATTGATTCCAAGGTAATTGTTCTATTGCTACTTTGTATTCACAAATCCACAGTGCTCTGGTGTTTTATATAAAATGATTTTGTTTTTGCATATTACTCACGACCAACTTTCTATATACTTTAGATCGGCTCTAAGTCACTTGTGATGAGTATGCAATGTAAATGAAATGTTACTCACTGTCATATTATCATATTATATTGTATACAGATTAGTATATGGTTTTACTCTCTACAAAGTGACCAGAAAGGTAAACTTTGAGTAATCTTATCATATAGAAAAATCACAAGAAAATAAACAAAAATCATCGATGTTGTGGGCTATGCCTTTAATTCCAGCACTGAATTAAGATGCGGAGACAGGTGGAGTTCTATAATTTTGAGGCTAGCCTGTTCTACTCAATGAGTTCCAGACCAGGCAAGGTTAAATAGTATGAGTCTATCTCAAAAAAAAAAAAAAAAAAAAAAAAAAAAAAAAAAAAAAAAAACAACCAACCAGCAAATAAAATCCTATACAATTTAACCGAAGTGTTAATTAGATTAAACTTAGTAATCTTTTTAATGTGCATATGTATATAGATAAAATGTTTTCATTAACTTAAGTAAATACAGGAATGAATAAATAATATCATTGCAAAGTTCACTGTTTGGTATACATTGGACCATTTAATAAATGGTGCCTCACAGTTCTTATCCCTGTTACTTTTATTTACAGATCCTATTTAAATCTAAAGCTCATAGAGTTTGTAGTATTTTTTCAACAATTTGCTTATGACACTCAGTTTGAAGTATTCATAAACTATACACAGTTTAATACATAGGTTTGCCAGAATATGAGGTTCAGATTGGTTTTTGTTGCAGTTCGATATCGGCAACAGGTCTATTGGGCCAACCAAATGAAAAACCCATGTGAAGGAACACCAAGATTCATCTCATTAATTGCTTTTAGTATTCTATTTAATGTAAACCCATCTATATTTATCATTTTCTCAACACACATTTGTTTTATCATTTCTAAGTTTACCTTGAAATAAATAAGCATCACCCAAGCAGCCCTAGAGCTTCTCATTTTGAGGAGGAGAAGCCTTTTAAACATGTGACATAATCAGGGCAGATTCTGTGCTATGAAAATGGCAGAAATCTCTGCCCATGGAGAATTTTCTTGTCTGACTAAGACGCTGCTTAAAACTCTGTACATTAATGTACCCCCAAACAGCCTCTGAATGAAGACATTGTGCTGTTTAATAAGAAAAGAGTGTCTCATAGAGTTCTCCTAGCACATTTTTTTTTAAGTTCAGGATGTATGCAGATTGCTGATGAAGTCATCACCACTTTTATTTACAGGAGTAAATGGTTAGTCATCATGAAAAAAAATTAGGTCACTACTTAATTTATTATTAATATCTTACCTTTGAGGCTTAGTAATGCTCTCTGGATGTTTGGCTAACTCTAAGTGAATTTCTGTAACAAACATGATCCTTAGATACCACTTACTACTAATGAGCATGGGAACTATGTTAAACTCATAACTTATCACTTTCTGTCACCTCTGCAGTTTGATTTACATAGAGCAGCTATCACTGGCTGAATCTAAGAATGAAGAAATAGATCTCTGAAGGAGGAATCAAAGTCCAAGTGAAAGTAACATTGCTACCAAACGTGAAGAGCTAGGGTTCAGTTCTCCTGGGGTTTTTGTAAGCCAGGGTGTAAACCTGGCAGCTTCCCTTTCCCCTCAATGAGATGCACTGACAAATGTATTTAAAAGGACATCAATTTAACACTTTCCTAAGAGGAAGATTCCATACTTCCACTCGAGTTTTCTGTGGCTCCATTCCTGTATTTATCCTCTCTACCTGCCTGCATTTTAATATAGACCCCCGTCACAGATCTTGTTTCCTTGATGTGGCTTTGTGGAAACAAACAGATTTTGTATTATATTTATCAGCTACACAGGCACAGGATCAACCACAAGCGTAATTAACTTTAAAATGACTCAACTTCTTTCAACCATGATCATTCTGTCTTTATTGAATTTTAATGTCTTTTATTTTAATCAAACAATATCCCTTCACAGGATATACACTAAGAAATGAGTTTTCCTAAATGAAATTGCTTTTTTATAGCCATTCTACCAGACACTCCATTTACATCTTTCGAACATTAAAGCCAGTCTTCAAGTGTTGCCTTGCTAGCCAGTGAAGTGCATTATCTGAAAAACTCCGTGAGCATGGGCAGGAAAGATCCATTAACCAGTCTGAATATTGACAGTGTCTTAAAAATCATCTCGCTAAACTCTAGACAAATTTTGTATTTGCAATGGGGAAATTGGAGACTTGAATCGAGATTTTTACTTGTAACTTTTGCATCTTAAAGGGAAGGAATATTATGAGGAGAACAGCTAAAAGACCAAAGTTCTACCAAGTTTCTGCTCATTGAAGATAATGTCACAAAATAAGGAGAGTTACAAATACATTCTTTTGTCCGGGAGAGAAAGAGAGAGAGAGAGAGAGAGAGAGAGAGAGAGAGAGAGAGAGAGAGAGAGAGAGAGAAGGGAGAGAAGGAGGGAGGGAGGGAGGGAGGGAGGAAGGAAGGAAGGAAGGAAGGAAGGAAGGAAGGAAGGAAGGAAGGAGGGAGGGAGGGAGGGAAAGAAGGAAGAGAGAAAGAAAGAAAAATTCAACCTCAATGAAATTTTTTAGAATACACATGGAATGAGTTTTCATTTCAGTGATTTATTTTTAAAATTTTGAAATGCAAAGCTGGATATGTAAAAGTTGATAAGGAATCTATCATTTTCAAGAGACAATGAATCAGTTTTGAGCTGTACTCATATGAGGCATATATTCTGCAACTGAGACATCTCCATTACTGTATCAGCATTTGCTCACAGACATGAGCCTAGCATGAATTTCTACTGAGAGACTCCATCCGGCAGCCAATGGAAACAGATGAAAAATCTCTCAGCCAAACATTAGATGAAGCTCCAGAAGTCGTGAGGAAGAGTTGGGAGAAGGATTGAGGGGTCCGAAGTAGACAGAAATTCCACAGAAAAACCAATAGACTCAATTAACCTGGACCCTGGGGCGGGGGGGGGGGGTCTCCCAGAGACTGAACCAGCAAGCAGGGAGTGAGAATGGCCTGGACATAGGCACTCCTCACATATGTTACAGATGTGCAGCTGGTTCTTCATGCCGGTTCCCCAGCAACTGAAGAAGGTGTTGTCCCTTACATGGTTGCCTGCCTGTGTATCGAGGCCCCCTAACTGACTGCCTTTTCTCGCCTCAGAGGGGAAAGATGCACTTAGTCCTGCAGTGACTTGATGTGCCAGGGGTGTGCTCATAACCAGAGAGGAGTCCCCCTTCTCAAGGAGAAATGGAGGAAGGATCTGCATGAGAAGGGGGAGCAGGGTGATGCTGAGATGTAAAGTGAAATAAATTAATGAAAATGAAAGATCAGTGGTAATTTCCCTAATTTTATAAAACCACAGAAGTATCCACCAAAGGTTACAATTAGTCCAGGTTATTGAATAAATAGTTCGGAAAAAAACCATGCAAGGATAATTGTTCCTGATAGGTTCTCACTCATGAACCGACGTTCTGTTCATGAGGACCACTATGGAATGGGTTAGGATTTACTGCACAGTTTGAAATCACAGCATGTGGGAGGCTGTGGCAGAACTGCCTGACACACCGCTGTGTGATTAAGAAGACATGTACACAGACAGGTGGACACACATATGAGGGGCAGATCAGAGAGAGGGGGCAGAAAGTGAAACGAGAGAAACAGGGACATACAGAGAGACAGGGACATACAGAGAGACAGAGACAGACAGAGAGATAGCAATTCTATCTGGTATGCATCCCGAATGCCAGCAAGCTTTCTGTCACACAGTCATTCTGCCTTAAAAAAAAATCAAAAAGAAAAACTTTAAAAAATACGAGAATATATTAGGATCAATCTATGATAATAAACAAATATTCTCTACCAAATAATGTAAATCCACACTGATCATAAGTACTAAATATTAATTTAATGAAGGTTTAAATTAATCTTTAGGTATGGTTGAGGGTTTTAGAATTCCCTGAACCTCTTTGGTATGGATGTTGGAGGTTACATTTTTACGATGCACAGTAAATAATGATAAATGAGCCACTCAGTTCTGAAACCATGTGCACGCTCAAATCACATAGCAGCATCCATTCCCAACCTTAACATTTTTCAAATTTTGATGATACTGCATCTAAACAAAACAGGAAAAAAACATAAAGACATTAGAAAAAAGTCTAATTTTCTTTTTGAATCTTTTTTTTTTTAAATTTAGCAGCCAGTGTAATGTTTAGTTTCTTGTCCAGCCATGTCTTTATTGAATTTTCTTTTTTAGGTTACCCAGCTCACAAAATCCAACACATTTCATCCTCTCCTTCTAATTTGTAATTTCATCATCTTCATCCAACTTTTCATCTGTAATGTATAGTGTTTGTCTTCCTGAAATACTTCACAGAGTAACTTGCAGTCATACTATTCCTTTATATCTATATATGTCAGTGTTCATCTGCTAATAACTAAGAAACTAATTCATAAAGGCTAGCCACAATAGCCAGTTTGAGTCTTGACTCTTCAGAAATGCCAAAACAAGAGAAACTACAGGAATCAGAAGGCGGTTCCTCAAAAAACTGGACATGATTCTTCCGGAGGATCCAGCCATACCACTCCTGGGAATATAGTCAGAAGATTTCCCAGCATGCAATAAGGATACATGCTCCACTATGTTCATAGCAGCCTTATTTATAATAGCCAGAAGCTGGAAAGAACCCAGATGTCCCTCAACGGAGGAATGGATACAAAAAATGTGGTATATTTACACAATGGAGTACTATTCAGCCATTAGAAACAATGAATTCATAAAATTCTTAGAGAAATGGATGGAGCTGGAGAACATCATACTAAGTGAGGTAACCCAGTCTCAAAAGAATACCCATGGTATGCAGTCACTGATAAATGGATATTAGCCTAGAATCTTGGAACACCAAAGACACAATTCACATGCCAAATGATGTCTGACAAGAAGAAAGGAATGGACACTAGTGCTGGAAAGGATCAAAACATCAGTGTAGGGGAATACCAGAACAGGGAAGTGGGAAGGGGTGGATGAGGGAGCAGGGGGAGGGAAAAGGGCATGTGGGACTTTAGGGGGTGGGGAAACATAAAAAGGGAAATGAAATGTAAATATAGAATATATCCAATAAAAAGATAACAATAAACAGGAAGTAAAAAAAGAAATATGTTAAATAACTTATAAATTTAGAAGAACAAGAACAAATTCAGAGAATATTGGCTTGGATTTAACTTTGCTTTAAATAAACAGATACAAGGCAAAGCAATACATGCCCAAACATATTAAAGGAAATTTTCATCCATTGGGCTACTAAGCCAAAAAATCCTATTTTGAAATAATTTTTTCATTTTGATGTACTTTATAATTATAGAAACATAATAAGAATAGTACAAAATAACACATACCATTTTATCCATATTGAGAGTATGGTTAACATAGTATGTATTCACTTTGCATATTTCTTTTTCTTTGCATCTGTAATTTGCAATGTTATAGTGTTTGTGTTTCTGAAACTATTAAGAATAAGTTGTAGACATGATACTTATATTCCTACATACTTCAGTGGTCACGAGCTAAAGCTGAGTTTTCTAACATATTTGAAGCATAATTGCCAAAATCAGACCACGAAGATCACCATGATAATACATAATCCATAGCCATCCACATTTTACCTATTGTTTAAAATGTCCTTTTCGTAAAGGAAAGTTCAAGATTATGTAGTTCATTAAGTTGTCTTAGCTCGAAATGTCCTTTAATGCAGAATAAATTCCAAGTCATTGCACTTTACTACATTGACATTTTTTGAGCCTCTGACCCTAAAATTACTACTTAATTTGCTCTTTCAAATCTTCTGATAGTACCCTCTGTGGTTTGATTCAGATTACAGGCTTTGGTAGTGTGCCCTAAGGATAACCCTCACGGTTTTCGCAGTGTATCATGTTAGAAGTCTTTGAATGGTGATTTGTTCTGTTACTTATAATGTTAATTTTTCTTATTTGGTTAAAATGGTATTTTTTCAGGGTCCTCTATTTTTAATTTTAATTTTTAAATATACAATGAATCTCTACTTCAGTTTCTTCTAACTCCACTACTCAGCCTCTCTCTTCCCTAGATTCATTCCTCCTCCATTTCCCCTTTAAAAATAGAAAAGAGTAGGCCTCCCAGAGATATCAATGAAATGCCACAGCAAATTGCAACAGTTGGTAGAAGAAAGAATACCGAGAGAGATAACGGAACGGGGATGTGTGTGTGAGGGCAATTTGGTGGGTTATGAAGAAATCTAATGAAGTGGAAACTCCCAGGAATCTACAAGAGTGACTAGTGAAATCTCCTAGTAATGGGTATATGGAGCTCTAACTAGTTATTTTCTAAAATTAGACAAGGTTCTCAGCAATGGGAATGAGACACCAACCTAGTCACAAAATCTTTAGTCCACAATGTGTCCTGCTCCAAGATGTGCTGGAGTAATGACAGTGAGGATGATAATATCAGTATGGGACAAATGATGAACTTGTGGGAGTGACCAACAAATGATTAGTCCAACGTGAGGCCTATATATCCAGAGGGACTCCATGCCTGACACTGCCTGAATGGCCAGGAATCAGGGGCTTGTGAGTATAGAGACCCAAGTTATGAGCAAATAGATTTGTCAAAAAAAATAATGCAATGAAATAACTGCTAACACTATTCTGCTGGATTCAGATCTGTACCTGCCTCAACTGTTATCAGAGATGTGTCATGGTTCCACAACCAATAGAAATGCAGAGACCCACAGCCAATCAATATGTGAAACCAAAGGGAGGAAGGGATTTTAGTAGTCAGAGGGATCAACAGCATGGGAACACTACCCACAGATAATATGACTTTATAACAGACAAATGGATATGGCTTTGTTAAAGATATTTACATATTGCTAAAAGTTTAGACAATTAAACATAGTTCAAGTTTTAAATTTTATTGTTCTAAAGAGATTAATTACTTTCTATGTTAATATTGTTAATATCATTTTATTTTCTATATGCTCTGAAACACTCACACACACACACACACACATACACACAGAGGCAAGAAATGGGAATTTTAAAAATTTTATGACTTTTTTTCCTTCAATATTTTATTTATATAGAAGTACTTAAAAATGAAGTAGCACCACTACATAAGTTTACCTTTATTATGTAGAACTTTAAATGCCAGAAAAATAAGACTCCTGATACAATTTCAAATCTTGTCTCAGCAAATATAATATTAATATTTGACCATGAGGTTAAAATCCCTTTATCATACAATAAAATATATTTTGTTTTTTTTAAACTTTGCTCAGTAAAGTACATATAAACTCAAGTAACATATACATATACGTATACATAAACGAGTGGTAAGCAAATGTATTAAAATAGAAACACTAAAACTATAGCAGTGCAACAGAATTTCTATAATTTGCACTGAATTCTATTTATACAAATGTTAGAAAGCATTAGCTGTTCCTTTTGACATGTTTATACATTTCCATTTTTATAATAATATAGAATAAAATATGCTTTATATCACTGAATAGAAAATATGCTGGGTGAAGCGGATTACAGGTTTGTCTGAACCTATAAAATCTCCATCCCGACAGAATACTGCTCAAAACGTTATACATTTTATGGTTTGTAATCTGTCACAATTGTATGATTATTAAAATAATACAGTGTTCCTTGCCAAAGTATTTTAAAAATTTTATGACTTAAAAGTTAAACTGTAACATAATCAATATTCTATATTCAATCATGTATCAAAAATGTAGAAAGCAACTCTGTACAACATTACTGTTCATGATGATGTTCACTGAAATGTCTCCAGGGGTTAAAGTGTAGTTTAGTTTTAGTAATTCCAGTTTAGAACACACAAGGACTTGGATTCAATCTCCTTTTTAGCAGGTGTGTACACACGTACACACCCACACACAAGCACACACATGCACACACACACACACACACACACACACAGACACACACACACAAAGAGATGGGGGTTGTGTTTAGTGACCTATAACCTGTAATGTTTACTTGGCTGTCTTCTTACAGGATTTGTAATTTAAAGTATTAGTATGACTATATATGAAAATAAATAGTAAATATCTTGAATAATGCTGTTTGTCTGTCACTGAAAGATCATCCTGTTCCATTTTTAACAGTACTAACACACGCAATGGAGAAAATAGATTGTTTAATGCTATTGAATGGTATCTTAGATGTTCCCATAGATGCAATCTATGCAAGCTTCAAACTCCTTACAAATTCCTTTTTTTTTCCTCCATCCAGTTTCAATTTGATGAGAGGCAATGACTTGGTTAAGTCAGCTCTAGGAATTATTTTCCTCCTCTAAAATTCACCTGTTTATCTCTAATCCCTGGGCAGTGCAAGGCTGATCCTATAATCTGTTAATATCTGATTTACGGAAAGCCAGTTGAGTCCCACAGAGACTAAGCCATTCTTGCTCTCCAGCACATTAAGAATTAATATTTACTCTTCTTGGACCTTTCAGCTTCCACAAGAAACTTTAACAAAAGCTGTGCAAATCCCTACCCGACATATACTAGGAGGATTAATAATAATTCCTTTTGATCAGAATTACTTGGTTGGCTAGCAATGGTTTCCATGGTAATCAGGTGGTAGACAGGGCT
Organism: Apodemus agrarius; assembly: GCA_964023405.1. Classification (NCBI taxonomy): domain Eukaryota; kingdom Metazoa; phylum Chordata; class Mammalia; order Rodentia; family Muridae; genus Apodemus; species Apodemus agrarius. Next base: position 33,027,336 of record OZ030013.1, on the reverse strand, counting down.
AAGGCTGATTCCATCAGTTGTAAGACATCATTAGAATTATCCTACATGTCTAATTATAACCTACCAGGATTGACTTCCATGTAGTGTAGCTCAAAGGCACAGGAAATCAAGTTATGAGTTTAAATGGTTAGACAGCTTCCCAAGGAAAGAAATTATTTGCTTTCCCTAATAAGACATTTTTTTCTTGCTGAGAATGTTATATATGAGAAATAAGATAAGTTCAAAATAATTTTATGAGAAATGAGACCAAAAGTTGTACACCCCTTATGAAAATTGCAGCTAACGTTTCAATTTGCTAACAGAAACAAAATGATTCTTGGTCTTAGAAAGTTTAACTTAGATGAATGGTGACACTCAATGATCATGTTGGTAATTTAAAATTGGTAAAAAGCAAGGTGCAGGTATTCAAACTGTATAGCAGATTCTGATGTGAATATACACTAAATATGAGAAAAAGAGAAAGATGTTCACATGAAAAGAACATGTCTTCACTTTGCTCATTTAGCTCTGGAAAGTTAATCTCATTCCATCAATTTCAAAAAATGATGTTACATCATATATTGGCACATTTACCCACACCTACACTAGCATTTGTGTCACCCATGCACACACACAATCGTAATAGCAATGCATACCTAATGTTTATATTTGGAAAATGGATAGTTTCAAGGGAATCTCAAATGAAACACTGCAGGGAGATCCTAATATTATTGAAAAGACATAGCCAGAGTTTAGGAAACATTTCAAAAGATCCATGCTATTGGCTCTATGGGTTGCACATTAGGAGAAGGCAAGATGATACAATTCTATTGCTAGTTTCTTTATATACATATATATATATAATATATATGAATATATATAAAGATTATATATATAAAGATTATATATATTCATATATATATATATATATATATATATATATATATATATATGAAGGTGAAGAAACCATATATTCTTACTAGAAAAAAATGGTTGTTTCCCTTGTATGGTAAATTCAGAATTCTTAGACACCCGAAGTTTTGTTTGTTTGCTTGTCTTGTGGAGAAATCTGTAGACTGCCAATCATATAACATTATTATATTTAATCTAACTTCTGGAAAAAATAATATTTAAATCTATAATGAAATGTATATATAAACAAATAACATCTGTAGTGAGTGTTATGCCTCAGAATGATGTAAAATGTAACCTAATGTTAGCCTTTAAAACATCAACTGTAATATTATCTTTCTACATATTTTGAGTTGTCTAAAAGTTTACAATCATGTAACACATTCTAAAAAAATCTGCTCTCATATGTGCATATTTTTAATGCAATTCTTATTGGATTTTCATGAAGTGCATGAGCACTATGCAACTGTTGAAAAGGCTGTAATAGATTTTTCGAAGTGTGAGTTTCCTCTTATCACTCGGGACTCATAATTTTAATGCTTTTTCACCACAACTCTGCTGGGACACATGGACTCAGAGTTCACAACTAGTAGCCCAAGAGACTTGCACCTAGCACGAAGCTTATAAACCACACTGTGTTTATAATAACATGCTAATGCTTTAAGAAATATAACTGGTAATAATTTAGCACACATGATATGTCAGAAACATCTATCCATACTAATGGAAACATTTGAATTCTTATTTAAAAAAACATATTTTTGGCCTCTTAATGTTTCAAAATTCATGCTCAAACATATCTGAATATGCTATTCAAGACTAGATCATTTAAAAATAGAAAATGAAATACTGTTTGCTACTTACTGAATTTGTTAAAATTTGGGGCATTGGTAACCTACAGTGTAATCTGAGTACTTGGCATGTTGAAGGAAGAGGATTACAAAGAGTGCCAGGTAAGCCTAAGCTATATACCAACATAAACAAAATATAAACATATGAGCACAAAAGTTATCAATTAAAAACCCAGAAAATGCTTGTGCATTTACTATCAATATAATTTAACTAGTGATAATTGAAGTGAAAGCTACCCAGTCATTTGTGAAAACGGAGTAATTCAACAAGTCGTTGAATGGCACAAGGCAACAAAAGGCACAATTAGAATGTGTTGCATACTTTAAATAGTGACAATTATATTCTTCATATCTGGAAGTTTTGAAAATTATCATGTAGTGACATTACCTCATGGTAATTAAATATTCTATAAGATTGGGGTCCTATAAACATAATCTCACTGTTTTCATGGTATGAACCTTATCTATTAATTTGTACCCTAAATGTTTACTTACCAAACAATAATTATCTCTTAATTGGGAAATATTTAGTTGAACAAATTCTTTCTTATTCTCTGCTAAGTGCATAGAAAACAAAATGCTTGTGGGCGACTTTGTTATATGTTCAAAACAAATACAGTCTCAAGTGATTAAAAATTATGTCTGAAATAAGAATTCCAGATAAATTTTAATGTCCTAATCCTGGAAAGTTACATATTTGAGGTAGAATCCATTATACCACACATTGATTCATTAAAAAAAAAAACCTACTGACATACAAATACAGCCAAAGAAGCTCAAAATGTGTGATAATACATACGAATACTCCATGCACATTTGGTAAGACGAATTGAGCAAACTACACATTTTAGATAAGAATCAGTCACTAATTGGAGCTAGTATTAGTTTCTTTCACTCTTCCGCAAGAAGATATTGTAACATTTTCTAGAAAAGATCTGAAGAATCATAGCAAGGTTAATACTAGGATTAAAGAGACTGAGCTATGAGGACACGTTAAAATCTTAGTGGAAAAAGAAAATCTTTGAATTTTATGTCCCAAGCCATCTTGGTTCTTGGGCATTTTTGATAATACAACATCAAAGGAAAAAGAGCAAAGATAAAATTCTAGTATAATAGCTTTAAATTAATGTATGTGAAAAGTATCACACCAATAAAACTGAAATAATCATAAGTGCCTAATGTAAGAAAATGCATTTGCATACATTATCAAGGATTAAAGTATCGGCTGCCCATTACTTTTTATAGCATACAATCAAATTAATAAAGCTTTTTTCTGGAAATTAGATAAAAGTGAAATTAAATATTCAACAAGAGTACTTTTTTTTCTGCAAAATCACTGGGGATGTGGGAACCTAGATGAATTTCGAATGTATGGGTTTTTCTCTACTCCAATTCTTTCTTAGCTTCAGTTAACATTTCAGTCCTTCATTGAGTAAGAAGCCTTTGCTTTGGAGAAACCCAATATACTCAGAGTGTCCAGTATACTGGAGCATCTCAGGTATTGAGAAGGGGAGAAACACTGGAATCTCTTGGAGGCTTCAGTCATTGGAACTGAAAGGAAAACAATGTCAAAGCTGCATTTTAAGATACTTTATGTTAAACAAGCAGCAGCTCCTATATCTTGGTGTGTAATTGAAAGGTCTGTAGGAAAATTGAAACAGGAAAATCAGTGGTCAAACTGAATATCATTTTGTGATCAAATTTGCCATGCAATTGACATAAGAGAATTATCTGCTTGTATCTTCCTTTCATTTCTTGTTATTTTGTATTATTATCTTTGTCCTTTTCTCTTCTGTTATATTTAGAAAATAGGGTAGTGTCATTTTGAGGGGGGGAAGAATGAGTTGATTTGCTCTGTCTCTTGCTCTCTCTCTATCTCTATCTCTCTCTCTCTCACTCTGTCTCTCTCTGTCTCTGTCTCTGTCTGTCTCTCTCTCATCTTTCACTTTTGTTTTTGTTTTAAGATCAGTGGAAATAAACAGAGCCTGGTCTACACTAGACACATTTTTCTACTACTGCATAGCACTATCAAACTGTTCTCTTCAATACAGCTATTTCTTCTAACTATTGCTTAATATATTTCAACAAAATATACACTTTTATCCAAAACATTTTAAAAAAATATTTATGTAAAATGGTATCAACAATTACTTGAATCACACAGTGAATATTTTTGCAGGATACAATTAGGGCATCCAGAAATTTATTTACTAATGAGAGCTATAAAGTTTTAACCGATGATAACTTTTCCCACGTACACAAACTTAGCAAGTGAGTTGAGTCCTGATTTTGTCAAGACAGAAAACTAGACATCGTCACATGTAGCTCTCTAGTTACTACAGTACTAAAAGAGAAAGCAGAAGTCTAAAGTACAATATTAATGCTTAAGGGATGATGAGATTTATGAATCTGAGATCATGTGAGATCCCCTGCTCATTAAATATTACTCAGACTACCACTATGTCTTCATATTATCTCATTTTTCTATGCATACTTTACTTAAATGAACTGGTCAGTACATTTTTTTTAATTATTGGCAATAAATTCCACAATTCCATTCTTCATTCAGAGTCTTGAACTAATCTCTTAAAGCTTCCTAAAACATATACATAATCAGTTAGTGGTCTCTAATAAAAACCATGAACAGCTACATCTGTTCATGCCTATTCAGACAAATATATTGCATTAAGTAAACATGCACTGATTAAGGTAAGACATTTTCTCTTAAAATAATACAGGTCATCAGTGTCCCTCAAATATAACTTTGTACAATAATCAAGTTAAAATGAATCAAAGAAATATGTTTTAGAACCAAAATCATTATATAAGCAAAACCAGAGAAGTATTTGAAAGAATAGTATAGTGAACAGTTTTTGGAAGATGAACATGAAATCCTAAGAAAACAAAGATATAATTCACAAATGATATAATTCACTCTTCAACGAAGAGAACTCTGCACACCTGTAGAAATCATTATAGTCTCGAGACAGCTTAGGCAGGATGCTCTGTAGCCATTTACCCAACAAAGATGAACACCTAGAATGTATTCACAATTTAAGTAATTTATGAAAAACACATAATCCAATTAAAATAGAAAACGAGCTGAATGGATACCTCATGAGAAGAGCAATCCATATCGTGAACATTGAAAACATCTCGAGTCTATAGCCATTAGGGAAATGCAAATCAGAACTACGATGATATTTCATTTGAAGCCAGCTAGATTCTACTGACTATCCTCTCTCTCTCTCTCTCTCTCTCTCTCTCTCATTAAAAAAAATCAACCTGAATATCAAATAATGGTTAATACAAATGTGAAATTGGGATGAAGGTGTTAAGAGTAGGCCAAATTTCACCAAAATATTCTACATAGATTCACTGAATTATCACAAGGAATCCCATTAACATATAAAATTAATAGTGATCAAGCAAGCTGAAGCAGAAAGGAAGCAAATAAAAAAGCATGCTATACTTTTTTTTTTTAAGGATTCTAAAAACTGTCTTCAAAATGATGCAAAAACATATTCACAAATATGCACATATACACATATGCATATACACAGAAGCAAACACATAATACTATTCATTGAGAAGATAACTTCACATTTAAATGTCTAAATATAGATGTCCTTGATTAAAATGAATTGAGCTAAACATTCTTGCTACTATTACTTGAATGTACTTTCATCTGCATGAGCAGTCTATGCAGCATTACTTTCTAATGTTTAGTTTTTGCAAGTCCTCAGCACTGTAATTTATCCCCAGGAAATCACCAGCCTCTTCAAAGGCAGAGTCTCAGTCTTCCTCTTTGTTCCTCCCAGTGCCTACTATAATGATGAATTACTCTTAGCTGTGCTAGCATAAACACTCTCAAAGTTAATTAAGTCAGCCTCCCTTCCTGATAATTCTCCAATCATTGTGGACACCCATGGGGACATATGTGGAAATGTCATTTGGGGAGCTCCTGGCAGCCCTGTTTCTGCAGTGGTGGAAGACCCTGCTGGGATCTTCAAAGTCCTTCTGAGAACTTGAAATTAGGACCTCAGTGGAGTCAACACTGTGCAGAGCTGGGTTTTACTTGTTGTTGTCTTTTATTAAAATTATTATTATTGAATAATTACAAGTGATATATTTATAGCTCCATAATTAACTCTCATTAGTAGCAATTATGAAAATATTTTAAAATAACAATAAATAACTTCCCTCTTTTTTTTTTTTTTTTGTTTTTTGTTTTTTAAACAACACAGGGTTTCTCTGTGTAGCTGTGGGTGTCCTGAACTCACTTTGTAGACCAGGCTGGCAAATAACTTTCTTGAAATTTACCTTATCACCATATTCACACACACACACACACACACACACACACACACACGACGGATACAAGGAAACCATAAACCTAAAATGGGAGAAACAATTATACATCTTTGAAATAATAATTATACTTTTATGGTTTATCCAGTAAGATTTTTATGTTTGCAAAACAACTATGGATGGATATAAATCAAATAGTGTAGATTTCCTTATAAACATTTGCTTACTCAAAAGAATATTTTATCTTAACTTAAAAAACTATAAAGCTACTTGATGATGAAATGTACAAGAACATTAATTTTTGCTGCATGAATCTTCACATGCAGGGCAATAAAATGTAAGGAAGGAGCTTCAAGATTAAAGAACAAAGTCAACAAAAATAACAAGACTTTAACAGATTTACATTTTCCATCAGATTTTTAACTAACGCTTATAAAGTCGAAGCACATTCACAAGTACAGAGAACATGCAAATCACAGAATTAGTGACCAGAAATTCCTGATTTTTTTCCCTGTCTATTAAAAGTAGGACTGTAGCCATCTTCTCTCCAGCTACTGAGAAGGTGGGTACAGCCAGGAGTGCAGGGAACACCTGAGTGCCAGAACAGCTGGGACAGGATCCACCAGGGCCCCCGCCTGCACCCAGGAGCTGGGCAGCTCCACAGCAGACTGTGCACCAATCCTGCCAGGGGAGAATTGCTCTGCAGGGAGTGATTTGACTCTCAGGATTACAGGTGAGGCAGCTATCTTCTCTTCAGAGACAGCAGGCTGCTACAGCCAGGAGCACAGGGAACAAAGGAGCAGCAGAGCAGCTGGGACAGTGTCATTCCAGACTCCACGTGCACCCAGGAGCTGTGCAGCGCCACAGCACTCTGTGTTAGGAAGAGCCAGTAAACCAGGGGTGCTGAGACAGGCTTGCAGGTCCACAGGAGGGACAGGTGCCAGCCAGAGACCGCACGACCAACTAACACCAGAGATAACCAGATGGCAAAAGGTAAACATAGGTGTTAGGAACATTTCCAACAAAAATCAAGGCAACACGGCACTATCCAAACCTAATTCTCCCACAATAGCAAGTCCTGGATATCCCAACACACTGGAAAAGCAAGATTTGTATTTAAAATCACAGGTCATAATACTGATAGAGGGCTTCAAGAAGGACATAAATAACTCCCTTAAAGAAATACAGGAGAACACAGGTAAACAGGTAGAAGCCCTTAAAGAATTATAGAAAATCACAACCAATCAGGTAAAGGAATTGAACCAAATCATCCAGGATCTAAAAATCGAGGTAGAAACAATAAAGAAACTACAAAGGGAAACAACTCTGGACATAGAAAAGCTAGGAAAGAAGTCAGGAGTCATGGATGCAAGCATCAACAACAGAATACAAGAGATAGAAGAGAGATCTCAGATGCAGAAGATACCATAGAAAGAATTGACACAAGAGTCAATGAAAATGAAAAATGCAAAAAGCTCCTGACCCAAAACATCCAGGAAATCCAGGACAAAATAAGACCAAACCTAAGGATTATAGGTATAGAAGAGAGTGAAGATTTCCAACTTAAAGGGCCAGTAATGTCTTCAACAAAATTATAGAATAAAACTTCCCTAACCTAAAGAAAGAAAGAGACATACACAAACATACAAGAAGCCTACAGAACCCCAAATAGATTGGACCAGAAAAGAAATTCCTCCCATCACATGTAATTAAAACACCAAATGCATTAAACAAAGAAAGAATATTAAAGGCAGCAGGGAAAAAGGTCAAATAACATATAAAGGTTGACCTATCAGAATTACACCAGACTTCTCATCAGAGAAGATGAAAGCGATAAGATCCTGGACAGACATCATACAGACCCTAAGAGCACATATAAGCTCAGACTACTATACCCAGCAAAGCTCTCAATTATCATAGACAGAGAAAACAAGACATTCCATCACAAAAGTAAATTTACACAATATCTTTCCACAAATACAGCTCTACAAAGGATAATGCGAGGAAAATGCCAACACAAGGCAGGAAACCACACCCTAGAAAAAGCAATAAAGTAATCCTCTTTCAACAAACCCAAAAGAAAATAGTCACAGGAACAGAATTTCACCTTTAACAAAGAAGATAACAGTAAGCAACAATCACCTTTCCTTAATACAGACCCTAAGGGAACACAAATGGCAACCCAGGCTACTATACACAGCAAATCTCTCAATTACCATAGATGGATAAACTAAGGTATTCTGTGACAAAAACAAATTTATGCAATATCTTTCCACAAATCCAGCCCTCTGAAGGATAATGACTGGAAGACACCAACCAAAGGAGGGAAAGTATATACTAGATAAAGCAAGAAATACATCTTGTAACAAACCAAAGAGACTTATTGAGGTGCCATGCCACCTGGCAGGAACTTGACATTGACCACTGTGAAGTTCCTCTCCCAGCCTTTGAGTGGGAATTCCTGGGTTAGCCATAATCCCCTCCAACTAGGGTGGAGTGCTCAGACCAAGGTGAAGCCCATTGTTCTTCAAGGACCTGCAGTTTCCTGAGAAACACTAACCACCTGCTGAGCAACTGAACCAGTTCTGCTGAGAAGCTTCCATCCATTGGAGGAAGGGTTTTCCACTGCCTATATATTTAGAGTTCTTCATTAAACTTTGAGACCTTGAATAGCAGATGTTATCTTGGTCTTCTATTTTTGTGCCTTCCCATACATCCCCAGCTTCCCTTCCAGGTAACCTGTTCAATGTAACTGCAGGCAGTTACAATACAGGAACATAACTCCACCTCTAATAATAAAAATAACAGGAAGCAACAATCACTTCTCCTTAATATCTCTTAATATCAATAAACTCAATTCTCCAATAAAAGGACATTGACTAACAGACTGGACAAATAAGGAGGACCCAACATTTTGCTGCATACAGGAAACCCACATCAGGCACAAAGACAGACACTACCTCAGAGTAAAAGGCTAGAAAACAATTTTCCAAGCAAATAGTCCCAAGAAACAAGCTAGTATAGGCATTCTAATATTGAATAAAATCAACTTTCAACCTAAAGTAATCAAAAAAGATCAGGTAGTGCACTTTATATTCATAAAAGGAAAAAATAAAAAAGATAAACTCTCAATTCTGAACATATATTCTCCAAATATAAGGGCACCCATATTCATTAACAAAGCTTTACTAAAGTTCAAAGTGCATATTGCACCACACACAATAATAGTGGGAGACTTCAACACCCTACTCTCATCAATGGACAGATCAGGGAAACAGTGACACTAACAGAAGTTATGCACCAACTAGATTTAACAGATATACATAGAACATTTTATACTAAATCAAAAGAATATAACTTCTCAGCACCTCATGGTACCTTCTCCAAAACTGATCATAAACTCAGTCACAAAACAGACCTCAGCAGTTACAAGAAGATTGAAATAATCCCATACACCCTATCAGAAAACCATGTACTAAGGCTGGTCTTCAATAACAACAAAAACAACAGAAAACCCACATACACAAGGAAACTGAACAACATTCTACTCAAGGATAACTTGATCAAGGAAGAAATAAAGAAAGTAAAGACTTTTTAGAACTTAATGAAAATTAATGCATAACATACCCAAACTTATGGGGCACAATGAAAGCTGTGTTAAGAAGAAAACTCATAGCTCTGAATACCTCCAAAAAAAGCTGGAGAGAGCACACACTTACAGCTTAATAGCACAGCTGAAAGCACTGGAATAAAAAGAAGCAAATACAACCAAGAGGAATAGATGGCAGGAAATAATCAAACCGAGGGCTGAAATCAACCAAGTAGAAACAAAAAGAACTATACAAAGAATCAACCAAACCAGGAGCTTGTTCTTTGATAAAACCAAGATAGATAAACCCTTAGCCAACCTAACCAGAGGGTGCAGAGACAGTATCCAAAGCAGCAAAATCAGAAAAGAAAAGAGATACATAACAAGAGATACTGAGATAATCCAAAAAATCATCAGATCCTACTACAAAAGCCTATACTCAACAAAAGTGGAAAATCTAGATGAAATGGACAATTTTCTAGACAGATACCAGGTAAAATCAGGATCAGATACCAAAGTTAAATCAGGATTAGATAAATGATTTAAACAATCCCATAACTCCTAAAGAAATAGAAGCAGTCATTAATAGTCTCACAACCAAAAAACGCCCTGAACCAGATGGGTTCAGTGCAGAGTTCTACCAGACCTTCAAAAGAGACATATAACACTGATACTCTTCAAACTATTCCACAAAATAGAAAAAGAAGGAACACTACCTAACTCGTTTTATGAAGCCACAATTACTCCAATACCTAAACCACACTAAGACCCAACAAAGAAAGAGAACTTCAGACCAATTTTTCCTATGACTATAGATGCAAAAATACTCAATAAAGTTCTTGTCAACTGAATCCAAGAACACATCCAAATGATTATCCATCATGATCGAGTAGGCTTCATCCCAGTGATTCAAGGATGCTTCAATATATGGAAATCCATCAATGTAATCCACTAAATAAACAAATTCAAAAAAACCCACATGAACATTTCATTAGATGCTGAGAAAGCATTTGACAATAATAAAAATCTTGGAAAGATCAGGAATTCAAGGCCCTTACCTAAACAAAGCAAAAGCAATATACATCAAACCAGTAGCCAACATCTAACTAAACTGATAGAAACTTGAAGCAATCTCATTAAAATCAAGGATTGGCAAGGCTGTCCACTCTCTCCCTACCAGTTCAATACAGTCCTCAAAGCCCTAGATAGAGCTATTAGACAACAAAAGGAGGTCAAAGGGATTCAAATTGGAAAGGAAGAAGTCAAAGTGTCATTATTTGCAGATGATAAGAAAGTATACTTAAGTAACCCCAAAAATTCCACTAGAGAACTCCTAAACCTGACAAACATCTTCAGCAAAGTGGCTGGATATAAAATTAACTCAAGCAAATCAGTAGCCTTCCTATACTAAAAGGATAAAGAGGATGAAAAAGAAATTAGGTAAATGACACCATTCTCAATAGTCACAAATAATAGAAAATCCCTTGGTGTGACTCTAACCAAGCAAGTGAAAGATCTGCAGGACAAATACTTCAAGTCTCTGATGAAAGAAATTGAAGAAGATCTCAGAAGTTGTAAAGTTCATCCATTCTCCTGGATTGGCAGGGATAATATATTTTTATAGTAAAAGTAGCCATCTTACCTAAAGCAATTTATAGATTCAATGCAATCCTCATCAAAATTCCAACTCAATTCTTCATAGAGTTAGAAAGAGAAATTTTCAAATTTATCTGGAATAACAAAAAACCCAGGATAGCAAAAATTATTCTCAACAATAAAAGAACTTCTGGCAGAATCACCATCCATGACTTCAAGCTCTACTACAGAGCAATAATGATAAAAACTGTATGGTATTGGTACAGAGACAGTCAGGAAGATCAATGGAATAGAACTGAAAACCCAGAAATGAACCCACACACCTATGGTCACATGATCTCTGACAAATGAGCGAAAACCACCCAGTGGAATAAAGACACCATTTTCAATAAATGGTGCTGGGTCAACTGGCAGTCAACATGTAGAAGGATGAATATTGATACATTCTTATCTCCCTGTACAAAGCTCAAGTCCAAGTGGATCAAGGACCTCCACATGAAACCAGATATACTGAATCTAATAGAAGAGAAAATGGGGAAGAAGTTGGAGTATATGGGCACAGGGGAAAAAATCTCCTGAACAGACCACCAATAGCTCATGCTCTAAGATACAAATGGGACAAGATACAAATTGACAAATGGGACCACATAAAATTGCAAAACTTCTGTAAGGCAAAGGATACTGTCAATAGGACAAAATGAAAACCAACAAATCTTTACCAATCCTATATCTAATAGAGGGCTAATATCCAATTTATAAGAACTCAAGAAGTTAGACTCTAGAGAACCAAATAACCCTATTCAAAATGGGGTATAGAGCTAAACGAAGAATTCTCAACTGAGGACTACAGGATGGCTGAGAAACACCTAAAGAAAATTTTAACATCCTCAATCATCAGGGAAATGCAAATCAAAACAATCCTGAGATTCTACCTCACACCAGTCAGAATGGCCAGGATCAAAAACTAAGGGGACAGCAAATGCTGGAGAGGATGTGGAGAAAGAGGAACACTCCTCCATTGCTGGTGGGATTGGAACCTGGTAAAAACACTCTGAAAGTCAGTTTGGTGGTTCCTCAGAAAATTGGACATAGGACCCAGCTATACCACTCCTGCCCAGAAGATGCTCCAATATGTAATAAGGACACATGCTCCACTATGTTCATAGCAGCCTTATTTATAATATCCAGAAGCTGGAAAAAACTCAGATGTCCCTCAACAGAAGAATGGATACAGAAATTGTGGTACATTTTCACAATGGGGTACTACTCAACTATTAAAAATGATGAATTCATGAAATTCTTAGGCAAATTGATGGAACTATAAAATATCATCCTGAGTGAGGTAACCAAATCACAAGAGAACACACACCACAGTATGCACCTACTGATAAGTGGATATTAGCCCGAAAGCTTGGAATACCCAAGATACAATTCACAGACAGCATGAAACTCAAGAAGAAGGAAGACCAAAGTGTGGATACTTTGATCCTTATTGGAAACTGGCTCACAGCCAACCAATAGAGTGAACATAGGGTCCCCAATGGAGCAGCCAGAGAAAGGACCCAAAGAACTGAAGAGTTTTGCAGTCCTGCAGGAGGAACAATAATGTGTACCAACCAGTACTTCCAGAGCTCTCAGGGACTAAACCACCAACCAAAGTGTACACATGGAGAGACTGACGGCTCCAGCTACATATGTAGCAGAAGATGACCATTTCAGACATCAATGAGAGTAGAGACCACTGCTGCTGTGAAGGCTTGATTCCCCAGAATAGGGGAATGCAAGTCAGGAAATTTGGGGAAGGAGATGAGCAGGGGGAGGGGTGATGGAATAGGGGATTTTCAGAGGGGAAATACGGAAATTTGAAAGAACATCGAATGTGCTGATGGTAATATGACTGCTAAGGGAGCCATGCTTTTCTGCCTGAACTGTGGGAGCAGATTTTCATCAGCACTTTGAGATTCACTACATGCCTTCACCATTCATACCTGAGGTCATGGAAGATGTTCAAAGTTCACTCTAACAATTGAGAGAAAATTAAGTAAAGTGCTCGCAACTACTGATAGTTTTCTTACTTTTTGATACAACTTTTTTTTTCTGTCAATTTTATTAACATGTCAACAATGAAAACTTCAGAAAATCAATCAGCCTTAACAAGAGATCAATTGATCTTGAACATATACTGTATCCACACCTTGGAAGCTATTTGAAAAACCATAGGAATGATTTCCAAGTTATTTTGGAACAACAGTTATTGCATTTGATTTTCTTTTATTTAAAAATGTTTTGAAGTGTAATTTATATAATGAATGCATATACAATATAATTACTCAGCTGATTTAGTTGTAAAATAATATTTCAGTTTTGAACTTTTCTATTATATTTTGATTTATTTTTATTTACACTCAGCCCACTAAATGTCAGTCTACACTCTCATTCTTTTTTAATATTTATCAATTATGATCACATGTTTCTTCCTTCATTTCTATGTTGGTGTTCCCTTCTTTACAGTTAGGTTTTATCCCATCAGTACTAAAAGAGGTCAAAGTATCCCAAGTGGCAGAGCTTCCTGGTTTGTGTTTTGTTCTCAGTTTTATTCAACCTTACTAAGGACACTTTACAGATTTCCAGAAGGATGAACTGAGAAAGGCTGAAATAGAACACTTTCCCACAAGAAAGCATTTCTCGTAATAAGGAACAAAAGAAATACATCAGTGGGTAAAGTGTCTGCCTTACAAAATAGAAGGACCTTGCTTTCATCATCATAATCCCTATGACATAGCTTGGAATATAATTGCTAGGAACATAAAAGACCAGAAGATCCACTAGGCTTACAGGGCAGCCAGTCTAGATGAATCAGCAAGCTCAAGTAATGAGAGACACTGTCTTAAACACACACAAACAGCAATGACAAAAATGTGGATGGTACCTAAGATAAAGCATGTGAAATTATCCTGTAGCACTCCACATACACACATACACACTGATCCACTCATCTGGACATGAAGATATACATTCATTCTCTCTCTCCTCTCTCCCTCTCCCTTTCCCTCTCCCTCTCCCTCTCCCTCTCCCTCTCCCTCTCCCTCTCCCTCTCCCTCTCCCTCTCCCTCTCCCTCTCCCTCTCCCTCTCCCTCTCCCTCTCCCTCTCCCTCTCCCTCTCCCTCTCCCTCTCCCTCTCCTCTTCCCTCTCCCTCTCCCTCTCCCCTTCCCTCTCCCTCTCCCCTCCCCCTCCCCCTCCCCCTCCCTCTCCCTCTCCGTCTCTGTTATGGCTGTAACCATAACCCCCTAACATATTAGTCATATTGCTTTGATTTCATCTCATGTTTGCTCATCATTCAGTCACAGTGGCATATTGTCACCTTCTACAGAATGTATCAAAAGAAAGTAATAAGTAATGTATTCTGGGCATAACTATAATTAGCACTACTTAATTTTTAAGGCAATTCATTAATCCCACATTATTCCACTACATTTTGTTGGTGTGCCTTTGTCTGTGCCTATGTGTGTGTGTCTGTGTGTCTGTGTGTGTGTCTATGTGTATGTGTGTGTGTGTGAGAGAGAGAGAGAGAGGGAGAGAGAGAGACAGAGACAGAGAGAGAGAGAGAGGAAGGGAGAGAGAGAGGGGGAGAGAGAGAGAGGGAGAGAGAGAGAGAGAGGGAGAGGGAGGGAGAGAGAGAGACAGAGACAGAGACAGAGACAGAGACAGAGACAGAGACAGAGAGAGACCAGAGGCTAACACCAAATGCAAAAATCATGAAGAAAAAAGATTGTTAGTATTTCTAGCATCTGAAGTGTTCCATGTCTTTGTGGCAAACTGAAAGTATGTGTTCATTTCTGCCTGGCAAATGAAGAGTAATGATTATGATGACTTTAATTTTTCAAAACTGGTTCTTTTTAAATTGTGTGTCACAAGGTTGAATTGATATATAAAACATGTATTGATTCAAATTTCTGGTTGCTTAAAACTGTAAGATCATAAAGACAAGATGACAATTAAAAAGGGTAACATTAGAACAAACTTGTGCTTATAACCTTTCTAATTCAAGGACCATCTACCTCAGTGTAATTCTTAGGAATACAGTGGTGTGGGGGCATGCACAGATATTCCTTCTAATGTGAAAGAGAAGTTATTGCACCTGGCCCCTCCCACCACCAAGAAAGAAGCACAGGGTTTAGTGGGGCTCTTTGGATTCTGGAGACAGCACATTCCTCACATTGGTGTGTTACTCAGGCCTATTTACTAAGTGACTCAGAAAGCTGCTAGCTTTGTGTGGGGCCTGGAACCGGAGAAGGCTCTTCAACAGGTCCAGGCTGCTCTACCACTTGGACCATATGATCCAGCAGCCCTGATGATACTTGAGGTGTCAGTGGCAGATAGAGATGCTGTTTGGAGCCTCTGGTAGGCCCCTGTAGGTGAATCACAGAAGACACCTTTGGGATTTTGGAGCAAAGCTCTATCATCATCTGCAGACAACTATTCTAATCTAAGCAGGATGACAAAGGACACAGACCCATCAGGAATGAAGGTATGGGTCAATCCTCCAGGAAAAGAGCCAAGACCTGCTGAGGTCTTACCAATGGTGAAGGAAATACAGAATAGGTAGTAGAGGAAGGTAGTTATAAATACCAGCTAAGGCCACGTAACCAGATACAGAAATGAGGATTATAAAGTAATATGAATGTTTCTGTTTTATTTTGTTAAAAATACATTTGTAGGGGGCTAGAGAAATGGCTCAGCAGTTAAGAGCACTGATTGCTCTTCCAGAGGATCTGAGTTCAATTCCCAGCAAACACTTGGTGGCTTACAACCATCTGTAACGGGATCTGATGCCCTCTTCAGGTGTGTTGGAAGATAGAGACAGTATACCCACATACGTGGAATAAATAAAATAAGCACAAATACATTTGTCTTTCTCCCAATTTCTTTAAAATCAATTAGCATTTAAGTTGAGACACTAAAAGAATGCTCCCAAGGGACATTGCCCAGTTGAAATTTACAAATGTGTTTGCAATTGTACAAGGAATAGTTATATCATACTAGACGTATTAATGACTTTGTTATTGCTTCATGTGGACATGAAATATTATTTGTGTCAAGTTGACAAGGGGAGGATTTTAGTAGCTATTCCTGGTTGTCAACTTGACTATATCTGGAATGAACTACAATCCAGAATTGGAAGATTTACCTATGATCCTAATCTGGAGGCTCAGAGATACAAGTTTCTGACCTGGATCATTCATAGCAGCTATGAATTCCAGAAGACTAAGACAAGGAGCTCTCTGAGTTCAAGGTTATCTGGGATTAAAGGTGTGGTAGCACACACCTTTAATGTGGGCCACACCCTCTGCTAGAGACCTACATAAGGACATTGGAAGAAGAAAGACTCACTTTTCTTTGCCTGCTTGCCTCATGGGACTAAGCAACTGTTATATCCTTGGACTTCCATCCAAAGCTGCTGCTGACCATCACTGGGGAGTTGAACTACAGACTGTAAGTCATTAACATATTCCCTAATTATATAGAGACTACCCACATGTTCTGTGACTCTAGTGAACCCTGACTAATACAAAGGTAGATGTGAGGTCTACTCTGCAGAAGGCCAGCCCAGCTGCCAAATGTTTCAGTAGCACCTAATAAATATCTACAAACCACATCAGCATATAAATTCAATAGACTTAGTTCTGGGCTGGCTTTGACTCCTTTAATGTTCTTATGTATTATGCAAACCATACATGTCTCAGGAAAATACGGTGAAGAGATGTTAAAGTGAATTATCATACAGAATATCATTATCTAAACATTCAATGTGCAGTCATTGTTTGCTTATTTAAAGAGCATCTGTGTTCATGATGAAAGGAGTGAGAAGAGAAAGGAAAAATGACATGCAGTTCTTGCCATATTATTTCCAAAAATAAGTAGTATATAATATTAATGTTTTTATGTCCTGCAATTTAAATTTTCTCGGCTCTGTGACCAGTGATGATATATAGCTAGTTATGTAAAACATATGAGTGATAGATGTTGTTTAAAATATACAATGGAAATTAAGATAACAGGAAATTAATGAACAATCAAGCCAAAGTATACTGAATAGTAGTTGAAACAGTGAGACAGATGGTAAGAAAGGAAAGAAGGAAGGAAGGAAGAAGGAAAGAAAGAGATAGAAGATGTTTCATTATATATAACAGGATAATTGAAATGTAGAACCAGACATTGTGTTATTTGAAGAACTATATCAGCTCTAAGCTACTTTGGCAATACCCAGTAATGCATGAGAGAATGAATTTTATCTGTAATATAAGGCTGCGTATAAGAGTTTTCTACATACTTAACATGAGATTATTGGTAATCGTGAAGAGAAATGACATTCAGAAAATTCCAAGTAAAGTAAAACTCAAACTTAAGATGCAGAAACATACCATTTGTAAGCAACCTATAAAAAAAACCTGGTTGGATGTTACACTTCTGCTGCCGTATGACACAATAGACAGGTGTAAACCTCCTTGACATTTTAAAGGCACTTAGGTCCAATACTCTGAGATATACATGACTTCTTCTGAGGTGATGTAGGTGAATCGATAGGAGAAACAGGCAGATCTGCTGAGTGACAGAGACAAGACAAGCTGGAGTCTCAGCATCTTCACATTCAACAGTTGCAGACTTGCTTAAAGAACTCCAGCATGCAGCCCCTTCCCTGGTGACACTCTGTCCTGATCATTATAGAATCGCAATGCAGCTGACAATAGTGGATGACTCTCCCCACATTCTACTTGTTTCTTCGTTTGAAAAAAGAAGCAAACCACTGCTATTGACATTTCTGGAAAGAACACTCACTGCAACAAGAAAAGACTAGGGACTTTTCATGTCTGTTCAAATTATTTGAGGTGCAGAACAGGAAGGCTAGTGCTGGTCAACATTTGAAACTGTCCACATACCACCTCTCCGCCGTTTTGTCTTTTCTAAGTATCACATTTAGACTGTCTTTGAAATACTAAAATAAATTAGCTGGAAGAAGCTTCCTAAGCTATCACTAGCACATTAAACCTTCTTAAAAGATTATGTCTGACTCATATATTCCTTTAGTGGTTCATTCATGTGGAATTTGAAACTATAAATCACATTTGTTATATTTTAGAAAATTCCCTTTGCAGGGTTTCAGTTATATCAAAACTAAATAAATCATCTTTAGTCAAAAATAGTTTTAATCTTCAAGTTCCTCTGAGACAGTGCACATTTCAACTCTTCTCTGACTTCCCCAAATTAAAATTATTGTTTTGTGCTGAATGCAGAAAATTGTTTAGAGTTAGTATTGATCTCAATGATTCAGCTTAATAAAATAATTATTTTAGTTTAAATACATGTTGAATATACACACCTTCTAGTTCCTTAAAAAAAGAGCTTGTATATAATCAGCTATACAAATATTGTCAAATGATTTGAAAATTAAAGATCTTGTTTTATTTCTAGTAGATACCGCCGCAATAAAATGTTATATACAAAATGTGGGGCCCATGATTTTTGGAGTTTACTGTTTATGTTTCCAATCCATGTCTTTACTATTTTGAGGGAAAAAAAACTGATATAGTGTCTTGAAAATGAACAAATGGCTACCTGAGTCACGAGCACAATTATATGAGTAATCTATATGAATTTCCGTTACATTGTGAATCATCGCTATTAAAATGCAATCTCCCCTTTGTTACTCAATAGGTGAGTGTACCAGGTTCTAACGTGAACAGCATCCAATATAAGGAAATAGGCATCGATGGAAAAGGGCACATGCCTTCAGAGCCCTCAGCATCTGTAACCTTATTTAGTCAACAATATGTGCCCACTGGGTGCCTGTTGCTCTGTTGTACTGGAGCCAGCTTATACCAGTTTGCCAGGGCTGATTGCCAAACAGCCACATATTTTGCAACCAATTGTTACTGTAAAATCTGTCTCGGTGGGAATATTTACACCACAGAAATTGGCATTGGTACAGAGCTCACCTCCCCCTGCCCCTTTATTGTCATTATGTAGAAACATCTGCCTGTGCACAGTGCTACAGGGGGTTAATGATAATAGCTAAGACCCAAACCCAGTTTTCTACGTACTTATTTAAAAATGATAGCATTGGAGAAATAAAGCCCCCAAACAGAAAGAAAATTAAAGGTAATTTTGACAGCTTAAACCATTGTGGTTTGTCGAATGAAATTTTCATTATCAGAAATAAAGAAATCAGGAAGGAAGATTCGCTTGGGAGGTATAGATGAAACTTGAGCTGTTTGTCTAGGGATGAAATTAAGACGAAACATCGGGGGGATATAAAAAATTGGAATTTAAATCATCCATGATCACAGCTTTGTCTGTGAGAGCAGATCTTTAAATTGCTTTCATATTGCAGTCAACTGGTGGGACTGAAGAAATACCAATGGATGAATCTTAGCCTGGGAGCCTGGGAATCAGTTGGCAGGGAATGTGGCCTGAGCTTTGGAGGTTTAAAAGCTCCCTAGTTGATTCTAATGCACAGGCTGATTGGGGAACTGCTATTGTGCAATTTAAACATTTAAAATAGTTTTAGACACCAAATACTTGAAACAGAAAAATGATCATTGCATCCTAAATATTTAGAGAGCTGTAATAATCCAGGATATCAGTCAGCTAGAGGATGGCCATTACTCATTATTGTAAGCCAGAGCAACCCCTAAAATTTAAAAAAAAAAATTAAAAAAGTAAATTTAGTTTTCTGTACTTTACAAAGAAGTGTCCATTGTTTTGTAACACTTAAACTCGTCTTCTGACGAAAGGTATGTTAGAAATATTTATGACTCAGACCTCGTTTTACTTGTGCTAGAAGAAGTAGTTTAAAACCTCTATGTGATGATCCCTAAGACAGATCATGACCTTCCTAGACTTTTCCTCTCTTACTAAGAGAGTGCAATGATATTAAAATCGACGAGCTAGTTTAAACCTTTTCATTCCACATAGAACAAAATAATTGCGGAAGCCACACATTCCTATTTCTTCTGAAGACAGAGACAATTTCAGATCTTGCTAGACAACAGAATGGCTTAGTACATTTTGATGGAATTTAACCTATGCCTTACCTGTCCCAGTGGATACTGTCACATATATTTTGCGTTGTACGCTCAAAGGAGGACACAAAAGAGAATGTGATGGGATGGGGAGAAAGTAAAATCTTTTCATCTGATTAGTGTGTGAACTATGCTGCTTGGGATTCCACATTTTTTTTCCAAGCTTTTAAAAGAATCTGCTATATGTAATTTCCCACCCATGAGCCACATTCGAGTTGCAACACAAGAAACTTCGGAGGTAAGGAGTGTATTAAGTGTGTTGGGTTCCTTTGGCTCATTGCCATCAACTTCAAGGGCGATGAGGAAGCAGAGTTCATGAGATGCAGCAAATCCACGCGTGAATCCAGAAGTCTCACAGCAGGTGAGAAAACCTCCTTCACGCAAGCCTTTCATGCATTCCGCTCAGGCACAACTAATCATTATTACCAAGGTATGTGTTGTCAGGTACGGGAGAGAACTGGGAATAGACATACATATGATTATGTATTATTGATTAATTTAGGAGCAACTCTCGAGGAAAAAAAATGTATTAAAATATCCCATCAGTACAAAGAACTTAAATTGAATTGGTGCCAAATAATATAGAGCATTTCTATTTTATCGGTGTGCACCAAAGTAGCAAAACAATCCTTTCTGATAAAAAATAATTAATATGTAAACACAACACCAATATTTTTTAAACCCATCATATTAGGGCATTTTGTAAAAACCAGGGAGATGTTTCAAGTGGCGAAGACTGGTTGGACCAAGGTATATAATGCAAATCAACCCATTAAAGACACAAGCAGCACTGTCTTCTGAAGGAAACTAAATGATAAAAAGTGCCCAGCCACAGCTTCGTGTTGTGCTCAGTGGCATCCACCTTCCTCTCTCCACGAAACGAGAATGTCTCTCCAAACCAGAAAACGGAAGGCTTCAGAAGCATTATGTAGCTAAAATCGGAGACTATTTTACCCATTAGTAATAAATGTACCTGCTGAGCAGAACTCAGCTGTACCTGAAAAGCCTGCGCAGTTCCCTTTTGCTTAGCTCTGCCTGCTACGCGAGAAGCAGTGTGCTAAAGAGAATTTTGTTAAAAGCAAAAGAGTTTATATAATTGACTTTACTGGAATTAGAAGATAGAGTACAGTGTTCTCAACCTGAAGCAGCCAAGTCTATGATGAAGGAAAATTGCACAATTTAATAGCCAGATATAGACACTGTGCGGAAATGGAAGTAATCAAAGGCTTGGGTGTGCTTCAAGGAAGAATCCGTTAGTTTCCCCTTTGCTCCAGAGAGAAGCTTGCAAGTGATTGTTGCAGCAACGCGTTTCCAGGGCTTTCTCACTCTTGTAGTATTCCCTTAAAGGGAGAATTTGGAACGGAGAAAATATAAGCAGGTTAAAGTTGAGGTATTTTTCTGTAAGTCTGACTTTGTTTTGCAGTGTGCTAATTTCTACTGTTTTAGAAATAGGCACACGTCACATGTCATATGCTACCAGTAATTTTAAATCTTTTACTTCTCTACTGCACACTTGACCTTCATAAGGCTGCTCTGCTCTACTTCTACTATACACAATGCAGAGAAAGGGAAGAGAAAGCCACATTCCAGGTGGACTCATACTAGCCCTTATTAAGCAAGAAAGTAAAGTTTCAGAGGCAGTATTTTACACATCTGTACAGTCTTGGGGGAAATGTGCAGTGAGTGATAAAGGCAAAAATGGACAATTAATGAGACAACAGCCCTGACAAAACAAGGCTCTACAAATCAGAATATTTAGGACTACAACTTTGAGTGAGACACAGATGAAAGTCTTCATGGCATTAAAACTCACATGGTTAAAAAAACATCTTACTGGAGACCAACATATTTTTAATAAATCCCAAGCCTTATGTTTAGAAATTTTTATATCTCACAGATTCTACTACACATAATTTAAAGTTTGTGATAAACGAGAAGTATTCATAATGATTGAGATTAAGTACTTGAGTTTTAGATTATACTAAATTGCCAGTTAAACACACATAAAATTCATTTTGGTAAAGCATAACTATATGTGACAGCTCAATTAGTATGATTTATACCCCTCAAAACTATCATGGTATTAAGGTAGGCAGCATCCTGTCCAGTTTTGTTCACATCAGGAACATATTTTATGCTCTCGTTACCTTAACTTACTAAAGAAATTTTTAAACAAAGCACAGAACACCAGGATCTTCCAATAATTCTCTCTCTCTCTCTCTCTCTCTCTCTCTCTCTCTCTCTCTCTCTCCCTCCCTCTCTCTCTCTCTTCTCCCAGTAATTTCTCTCTTTCTCTCCCTGTCGCTCTTTATATGTGTGTGTGTTTGTTTATTTTAAAGAGAGAAATGTATTAAGAAAAATAATATCATACTGCCCTATAAAAATTTTAGTGCAAAATTCATTCAACTGTCACTTAAACTAGAGGAAAAAATAGTATTTGATACTCACATAGCATATTTTAATGTTGATAAAGATAGAAACTTTGCCTATAGACGTAAAATTAATGTTCTTTCAGTATCTCTAAGTAACCAAAAAAGAAATCATCCCGGTAAAATCATATAGACTAGCTTCTTGAAAACCTGTTTGTTCAAAACTAGTAGCTGATTCTTTCCTTCACTCACAGATACAGACACAGACACAAACACACACACACAGACACACACAGAAACACACACTCACACACACACACACACACACACACACACACACACTCTTTGTAATTTGAGTAAATTCATTGGTTTTCTCTCCTTGTCTATGATTTCCCTCTCCCTCATTCCTCATTTCCTCTCTTGTAATCCTCTTCACGCTGTTACTTTTTCCTCTCCTTCCTCTTTCTACTTTTCTCCTGATTCCTTTTCTGAGTTTACTTCCATCCACCATATGAGATTAATTTTAAGGTTTCCATTCTGTATGAGGACAAACTGAATACCCATTTCCTTTGTAGTCTAAAATCTTTTAATGTTTGGGGACTTTATTTCTGCTTTTAGTTTCCTTCGGTTTGCCTTGCCTCCGGTTTCATACTGACAAAGTTAAATGCATTTTGTAAAAGCCCGGTCTGAAATAGTGAGAACATTCTTCATGTTACTTCAAGAGTTATTTTCTAAAATGATATCATGTCACAGCATTCTTTTTCCCTTTAAAGACATCCTTTCACCAAAAAAGAAAGAAAAAAAAAGTAGATTTCAAACTTCAGAGTTTGAGGAAATAATGTCAATGTAAGCAGGTGTTTAAAGTGTATACATAGTCATTTTAATATGGTAGATTTGGAAATATATTTTAGAAAAATATGGTGATTAACCAGCAGTGGATCAGAAGCGTTAAAGTTATTACACTTTTGTTTCAGTGAGGATTCTTTTTTCCTTGTATTTCCTTACCACCAATTCCCTGTTACCA
This sequence comes from Apodemus agrarius, assembly GCA_964023405.1. NCBI lineage: Eukaryota > Metazoa > Chordata > Mammalia > Rodentia > Muridae > Apodemus > Apodemus agrarius. Next base: position 33,003,624 of record OZ030013.1, on the reverse strand, counting down.
GCCATACTAGACATTGCAGAGGGGCTGATGGCAAAAGAGCTCTTTACAAAGTGCTTTGTAATGAAAAACTTCCTATCTGAAAATGGCAGTACGTATTTTTCTTTAAGTAATAAAATGCAGTGCTCTGAGGGAACACCAAATGAGTTCACTGTAAGAATGCAGTGCAGCCAAGCACTGAACAAGGCATGTAATGACTGAACTCATTTTCTCTCTCCTACACAGTTGTATGTATGTGTTTTAGTATGTACCCATGGAAAAACACAGTTGAAATGGCAAGAGAAGACTATGCTAAGAATAAAATTTGCTCTCTTTTCACTCCAGCTCTCAGGATGTTCTCTCTGTAGAGCAAGACCCCAGATCTGGTCCCACGGGATTCTACATGGAATTCTCACGTGGGATCTATAGAAGGCCAGGTACATATCTCTCATGGTAAAGTCTGCATGTCTCCTCCTCTGCTCAAATGTATTGAACAATGTCCCAGCGTCACATTCGTATGGTAACCTTGTTTTCTATATTTTGAGAATGAAAAGACACCTGTAATCCGTGTTGACATCTTTTAAATATGTGTGTGTGTGTGTGTGTGTGTGTGTGTGTGTGTGTGTGTGTGTGTAGGTTGTATAGTCCCTTCCCTGAGGGTAGACTCTAGGCAATATGGCATGCTACAAACTATTTTTTGAAAAAGCAGCAATTAAGGTCTTTCAATGTAAGATCTATGTTTCTTTTCAAAGGGATCACATCTATCAGAAAATAAAAAGTTAAGTCATTGCTACAAACAAAATCTCTATCGTGTCTAGCAGTTTGACAAGACATTTACCTAAGTTGCTTTTAAAGAAAATTATCAGTAGCTTATTGTGATTCTATTGCATTTGTGAACCCGTTTCAGAATTCCACACAATTCTTCACTGAACCTCTCTCATCTAGGATCACAAGGATCTGCCAGTTGCTCAATCCGTCAGTCCAACCAGCTTCCAATTATACCCTCTCATTTACTGTGTCTAAACTGTTGCTTTGATTTGCAGTCTAGTCCTTTCCATGTTTTTATACCCAATATCCCCAGTTATAAACCACACTGAATGTCTTCAGGTTTCTTAAACTTACCATAAATGAATTACACTACTACATTCTTCTCCAAACTAAAGTACCCACTTTGTAAATTTTCTCATTCTGTCATCTCCATCTTGTTTCACACAAGAAACTTGAAAACATTTTAGTTATCCTTGGCTTGCTTTGTTGTTCTCATATATCTCCTCTAATCAATGAGCATATCAGCTACTTAAATAAAATTAATAAAGCATATTGGTGTTCTCACCATTTTACTTTCAACAGATTTGTCTAAAAGTGTTGATCAGGTCCCTCTCTTCTAACATAGTCTATTCCTAACAAGGGTTCAGTATAAGACCTTTCAAATGTAATATATACATTTGTGTGTGTGTGTGTATGTGTGTGTGTGTGTGTGTGTGTTTCAAAGACATCACATACTGAAACTCAACATTTGAGAGATTTTTGTATCATGTCTAATTCTAATTCTTGACAATGGGATTCATCATGCATTATTCAAAATGAACAAAACCTTCGAATATTAGCATAGTGGTTATCTTGTGGATTGAATACCTCCCAAATGCCAAGCCCATTACCAGTCACGACATGTTTCAATGTTTATTCATGGATAAACCATGGGCTATAAGCTGGTTCTCTGTTTAGTGGTTATCATTTCAATGTCTCAGATCTAACTATGTTGACGTGGTATTCTCATCTGCTGAAATCTCACCTTGATAATCAAAAGAACAGAGAGCTGTGTATAACTATTCCAAAGGAAAAAAAAATAAAATTTTAAGTATTTTTGTGTGTTTCCTGAAGACATTGAAACATATATAGTTACATGGAAGATCTCACAATATCTAAATATTAGTTAACTAATAAAATGAGAGAAATGGATAAATAATGAATATATGCAACTATATCATTATGTGAACATAATTTAAATAGTGGCATCGTCTAAGAGATTCCTTTATGTACTTGCACATAATAGTGGTTTTGTATATGTGTGTTCAGAGTAGAAAAATTCCTTGGATTGGTATATTATAATTGTCGGGCTAATGACTTCCTCATCCTCATTATTTATATGCATCTGCTTTATTTTTATTTTATTAAACACATTTAAACTTTTTTCCATATTGCTTTAAAGCTGCTTAGAAATTAAGTAATTTATGTGTCATTAGAGGTGGCAGTTTAATTTGTTTTAATGAGGATAGTAACATACCTGTTTGCAGAAGAAAGTAATATTTTGCTTTGGCAATCTGAATTATGTCACCTTATTAGACACTGCAAATACATAGAGGGTATCAATATGGATTAGCAGACAAGAATAATTGCATAAAGAAAGGAGGGAATGTGGGGTTTGCGTGTGCTCAAATCATGACAAAATACTTAAAACTGGACTAATTTCTTTGTTATCAGGTAGAAGGCCCGGTGGATATTGATCCCACTGCTGTGCCATTGACTATTTTACTATGTTTTAATTTTCACAGTATAAAGTATTCTGCTGATGTCATAGAGTGCCCTGAAAATCTCAAACCTTGTCTTCCTTGCTCACAAACTGTGCATTAGAGTTCCTCAGGTCGCCTATGTTCTAATGGCTTCTGTCTCTTCCTCTTTTCACCTTGTCTTTCTGTTATCCTTCCATCGTGGACATTTTATCTACTCTGTCTGCATCTGATAAAGGGAGCCAGAGCATTTCATGGACAAGGCCACTTTAATTGTCCTTCACAGGCAATGGCAGGGTGGTGATACTGTTAGTAATGCTGCCTGTCTCTCTAGACTTAACTCACATTCAATAGTAGTCTCTGGTATATCCCAGAAACACAATGTCGGCTCTCACTCTCCATTTCAGAGTATTTTTGTTGTTTTGTGTATTTCACCGATATGTTTGTGTTGTTGATAATTAAGCCTTAGTCAATAACTGTCTTATGCCAATATAGGTTCTTCAACAATTACATGAATTCAGCATGAGCTTTTATGATTGGTTCATCAGGGGTTGTGAATTCATCGTCATAAATTAGAGGAAGTAACCAGCAAATACAATTCCAACGTTAACAGCACCATGTAAAATTATACATCCTCCTTTTAACTTCAGCATGAATTCATGCCTAGAAAGTGTTCTGTCTTATTTACAGAATACCCCCTTCTCTTATATATTGGCACGAGATGAATAACTCCATTCACTAAATGCATTCGCCCTGATCATTATGCAATTCTGCCATCTCTAGGAGTTGACGCCATTTTGAAAAGCATTCCTGAAAAGTGCTGGAGACAAGAATTTGTATCAACTTGCCTGTGAAGAAGCGCTGGCTTCAACAAGACCTCACACACAGGTATACACAAATTCTGTGTAGTTCTCTATGAATTGATACAACGAAAATCTTGACAATGGGAAGTTTTAAAATAACCAGAGGAAAAAAACACATGGTTATATATGTGATATTGTATAGACACTTGGTTTAAAACAAAATCCTTTTTTTCAGGATCATGTAGGAATTAGTTTTAAAAACTTTCAGGCATAAAACGCCATTCTAATTCTATTTTTAATTCTTGCAAAGTGAACTAGTATAAGTAGACCATCTCCGTGAGTCCTAACTTTTAAAACTACAAAATGTAGGTGATAAATATCTGAATTAAGATAATAACATGAAAATATAATTTTCTATAATGTAAATGAATATAATCACACAAAATATAATGGACACCAAATAGTAAGAACTGAATAACAGACATACTTTATAACCATCAGTTGACTGTTAATATCTAATATGAAGAAGATAGTTCTATGGAGAGCCTGGGGAAAATGATTACTTATCTTGTAAACCAGAACCAGAGAAATATTGCCTGCAGCCTTAGAATGATACAACTTGCATGTAAAATCAATCTGTGTTTTCTATTTCATTTTTTTTCTTCCATGGATTTTAAAAGGCTGATTGGTTTATACATGCCTTTCTCTCAGGGAAGGGGTAAGCAGTTAGAAAAGGTGATTGTTAAATCGTTACCTTGACAACAAAGAGAACCAATTGTGAAATAAGCAAAAAAGTCTTTCTTAGCAGCTTCCTGACTTCTCCACATTTAGCTACAGTCAATTCCCTTTAAATGTCCATAGAGTTACTTTAAAAAAAATATTACTACAGAAACTTTCTAAGGAATTGGCAAAAATGAAAGTTGGGTATATGTTTAATTCCATTTTAAGCATTGCAATTTTACTAGTTTATAGGTTTATGTTTCTATAGTAAGACTGAGATAACAAAAAATGTTATTTTACATAAATGTAGTACTTAACATATAATAAACTATTTGCTTGACACCATACAAAATATTTTACTTGCTATTAATACCTTCAGTCTTCATAGCATCATTACACATTTATACTAGTAACCTCTTTTGCATTAGAGAAAAGCAGTGGAGCTTAAATAAGTTAATCAAATTTGGAAAAAAAAACTAGAATTTTAGAGCTGTTAAATGAACTTCCAAAGGTTACCTCACAAATCTACTACACTACTAGGAAAATCTGTAACTGTGATCAAGAGTGTGCTTGGATAGCTTATAGGTCCTCTTGTTTATATTCTTTGTGTAACATTTTTACATTCAAAACAGAAACATAGTTTACTTGTGTCAGAAGATTCAATCTACATTATAAAAAAAATTCATTTTGTGATTGGCCTACCTGAAGCACTGATTGTGAAATTAGAGGCTTCTGTAATAGTTTTTAATTTTTTTGTCTGACATAATATTTGTAAATATTTTTGAGGCAAGCTTTATTTTCTTGACTTATGTAGATATTCATACCATTAGTTATCGTATACACGACTTTAGACTTGTATTATTTTTATGACAAAGATATTCAAATTCATCTGTCCTTACTTTTTGAGTTCCTAGCTTCAAATTTTTGATTTCTATGCTTTACCTGGAGTAACTGGGGAGCCAAGGATGAAAAACATAAAGCAAGTAGAACAAATACATTAAGGAGAAGATAGTAAAACATGGGTAAATTGAAAGGCATGATGGGAAATTCTAAGGGAAGAAGGATCTGTCCTAGAATGCATAAAAGATGAGGAGGTTGAGGAGAAGCAGGAGGCTTAACCAAAATGGGAGATACTTGAAAAAACTAAATGCAAATCTCTTATCTCCCAAACAAAGAAAAAGTAAACATGATGGAATATGAAAACTAGTATATATTAGACGTTTAAGTGGGAATGGGGATGAGGAAGAGAAAAGCCTAAAGGAGACCTTAGCCAAAAGGAAGGACTCCTAGAGAAGCCGTAATGAAATCCACCAGTTTGCAGGCGAATCCTCTCTCCCTACCCTCTCCCCTCCTCCCTCTTCCTGTCCCCCTTCTCTCTTACACACAAAAGTGGTTTGAACAGAGAAGTCCATATGGGTGGTCAACACTGCTTCCAGAAGACACAGATTATTGAATGAAAATCTCAGTGCCAGTTATGGGCTACTGAAGAGTTTCTGGTTAGGGAAAAACTCATAATCTTTCTGTTTGGATATGAGGAGTTCTGGCCTGGCCATAAAGGCTTTTTAAAAGATTTAAAACTGGGAAATCATTTGTTCTAATAGAGAACTTACTTTCCTTGTTTTGCTAAACTAAACTGTCAGTGTTGTCAGATGACATTCTAACTATTTATTTCTATGCCCATAGAATTGTCCTACTTTAGAATGTGATATGAGTACACTCCCTTCCCCCTTTCATAGTGTAACATAGTCATAACTGGACTAAATGCGGGGTATACATAACTGAGTGTGAGTGCTGAGCTCTGGATGGGTGATTTATTTCAACCTCCCCTACCCAAGGCTTGAGTGACTTTAAAGAAGAATTGTTGCAAGGTTGTGGGAGCTGATAGATGGGGAAGGCAGAAGTGATACCCTGAATGGCAAACCTGCTATGACTGCTGTGCCCGTGCACTCACTGTAATGGTGACTACCTGCAGGAGATGAAAGTAGTCACAATTCCAGCAGGGGTGGAGCACTGGGCCCTGAAGCCACACTGCAAATGTAAGAGCTTCTGGAAACTGGTCACTACGTGTAGGTGACTCTTGGAGGTTCCCTACTGGGTGGCTCCACAGCCATAAATACATTGGTAACACTGATTGTACTACAGAAGAATTAATATGCTTTTAAACAAATAAAGAGGAGATGGAGATGATAGTGGACAGCAGGGGGACTGTAGGGAAAGATGGAGCAGGGGGTGGTCAATGGCAATGATCAGAGTACATTTTACAAATGTGCGAATATGTCAAAAATGTATGAATGTAATAAAAGTACTAGTTCAAAAAAAGAAGTCTCTAAGTTTATTCCTGATTTAAACATTCATGTTTATCTTGTAAAGCAGACCCAAACTTAAGAATCAACTACATGAGGAATATCATGGGGCTCAACTGTTGATCCAATACTGTATTTTAACAATCATATCAGGTGTCATTAAATCAAGAAAGTGCATACTCACTTCTCAACAATGAAATATTAAGTATGTTATTCCTTATAATTGATACAATTGATATCTCAGTCTAATTTAGAACATCCAAAAGTCCTGCCTTAGCTCTCATGGAACTGAGATAATGGGCAGCAATGTATGGACCCAACTTAAAATATTTCTTAACTATTGATAGACAGATTTTTTTTTAAAGATAGGCAATAAACTCTACCCTATTAACATCTGTCAATTTTGCTGTTAGTAATATGTATAATGTGATTATGATTTTATAAATTAACCATAATGAATTACATGCTCCTTTCTAATTCATTAATATGAATGTATTCATAATCTTACATAATCAATTTAGTAACATACATTAGAATTATTATAGTGAATAGTACTAATGGAAGCTTAGTGAAACTAAGATTGCATATCTCTATTGCAATTCTACCAACAATTCCTGAACAAAGCATTTATTATTATTCATGATAAAAATAAAACTAGTAATTTATGACACACAATGATATAAATGACAAAAGAGGAGCCTTCAAAACAGTTCTGGATGTGTCATTAGCAATTCAATTCACATTCTTACCTATACAAAATATCTAAAACCAGGTAACAGCTTTGTGCAAACAGCCCTAGCTAAAGTTGTTAATATTTTAATTTAAATGCACATCATGACTTTCCCTTCAGTACTAGTAGAGATTATTTTTAATACTATTAAGAGAAAAAGAAATCTTTATTCTGGCAGTATTCCCAAAAGGAATATATCTGGCTTTGTTCCTACTGGGGGCATGTAGGTCTTGCATGATTATATTCATTTACCACAGTCAATCAATTCTATCAACAGCTTTCTTGATAATTGTCATAATGCCTTTAGTTCACTCATCATGATACTCACATATTAGTCCCAGATTGTATTAGTCATCAGAAAATATAAAGATCAACATAAATATTCAATTTATTATTTTGAAAATTTGTATCGGAGAAATTAGATTTGACAATAATGTAATTCAGCAATGATCATAAATACTGACATAAAAATCTGTCTACTTCTTTTTATCATAAAATTAATGAACTTACAAGTTTATAGCATGTCCATTTCATTGAGGTATAACTATCTGCATGGGAAAACCATCGTGTCCTTCTGAAAGCACACTTCCACAAACTATGTAGTATAGAAAGATATGGCCATAAAGGGAGTGACTCTGATATCTTTGATCTCAAAGAGATAACACCAGCTGTAAGGGAATTCCCCTTAGTGAAGGGGAATGAGAAAGAAATCAACAAAAAACATTCTTTACTTCCATGTAATGTTATGATTCAAAGCTGCATACATAAAATGAACTACAATTAATAATGTAATATATGGTTCACACTCAACAAATGCTTGTTTGCTTAAGTCTTAGAAGTTATTTGTAATTCCCATACAAAAACTCATTTACTATTCATAAAAAGATTAAATTAATAATTAGTATTTAAGATAATATTCCCAAGTTTAAATTTCTTTATTATGGTCAGTGGACAATGCTCTTATTTTAATATTTGTTATACATTTAAAACAAAATACTATAGGATATGCATGAATTTATTTCATCAAACTCATTTAGCTTCTTGTAGTTGAAAACTAAGTGTGATTCCTGTGCTTTGTATCTTGTGGGGCTTTCAAAGTTATGATCTTACAGCCATTAATTTTGAGTCTTGAAGACATTGGAACCCATGCTATCTTTTAATTAAAGTTTAAACTGTTCTTAGGTTTTAAAGCCTAAACTTCTGTTATTAATACTAGGGAACACTTAATGGAAAGATTAGGCATTCATAGAAATTTTCCTGATGAGTTTAATTGCCATCTCAAGCAAGCTGTGAGAGTGTTTGCAATTCTGTAAGGCCTTGTCTCAATTAAGGACATCTTAGGATACAATACCCAATCAAACTAGAAAATTTGCAAAGATTCCCAAATCTATAGAAATGGTGAGTGCTCTATAGCATCTTAGAAAATGAATGTTTGAATATAACACAATGCTTCGTTTCCCTGCAGAAACACCCAGTGCCCACAGAATAGAGAAACACATTTGTTGTTAGTTGTACAGACTGTCTGGATACAAGATTAGCAAATATCTGGCAGTTTTGCTAAAAGAGACCATATGTGTGACACACAATTGCTGGCACATAGTAGAGGCACAAACTATGTTAATTATTTCCTTACACTCCTGCTGTCTCTGTGACTTGAAAATAACTCCTCGGAAAAATATGTTTCCTTAAAAGGACATTTTGTCATAATAGTTTACTATATACTATTCAATTCATGAGAAAAAAAGAATTCCTTAAAACATGCCTGCTCACTTCAAAGGTACTATATAGGTTGAAGAATTTGCTCATCTTGGATCAACTATCTGCAGGTATAGATTTAGTGCTCCCACATGAGCATACCCCCTTTCTTTGGTAGGTTCTCTGTGCTCTGTTACAGTCACCCTGTTTTTCTTTTGTTTCTTATGGCTTAACAAAATAGAGAAGCAAAAATGCTACAGAGACATGATTGTCCTCAGTTCTACTTAGTGGTGTGTCTTCAAAATGGTATCATCCACAGAGGATAAATCTCAGATCATCACAGACATGACATAGCCATATGGATAAACAAGGTAGGTTTGGACCTGCTTTTCACAAGGAGCTGCAAGCATTTGTCCAACCTACATGTGATGCTTTTCATTAGCCACCACACTTTATTTCCATGGTTCTTTCTTCTGTCTGGGAACATGAGTTTCTAATTTCACCTACCATTCTCTTCTCTGATTGAGCTCATGTCTTCTGCCTCCTCCATTATTTCATATTGCACTTCTAAATAACTAGGATTTTTTTTTACTGCTTTAGGTTTAATTCTATTTCATCTCATTTCAACCTTCTATCACCCTTACTACCTTTCGACCTACTACTACAACTTTCATAACTGAAAAATGTATATCATGATGCAGTTTGAGATTAGAATATAGTTACATAACATCTACTTTCATTCTCAACCTCCAAAACTTCTCATATACCCTGTCTTGCTGCTATAGTTCAAATTCATAGCTTCTTTGGCTTTAATTTACATACAAGTATGTAACACACACACAGTGACATTCTCAGTTGGAACTAAGTTACTTCAATGTACATACTTTCTGTGCTATGTATTAGGTGTTATTTTTATAGTTCTGATTATTTAAAGTATTTCAATTATATTTATGTTTTAAAATGAACTCTGTATGTATGTATCTATCTATCATCCTATCTATTTATCTATTTGTTTACTTACTCTTTGAAGACCAGTAAGTTGGAAATTAGATAATGGTTTTTTGTTCTACACAGATTTAGAAGTCAAGAATCTTTTTAAATTATTATTATTGTCTTTGTTCTTTCATATATTAGATCATGACATCAGTTCCCCCTCACTGCACCTCTCCATTTCCCACCTTACCTCCCTTCTACCCAAGACCCAGTTCTCATAAAAGAAGAACAGACCTCCAATAGATATCAAATGAACAGGGCATAGAGTTATAATAAAACTAGGAACAAATCCTCATATCAAGGCAAGGCAAAGCACCCCAGTAGGAGGAAAGGGTCCCCAAAGTAGGAAAAAGTATCAGAAATAGTCCATGCTCTCACTATTAGGATTAACTGCCCCCTAAAAAAGTTAACAAGGTTAAAATCACAAAGTATGAATGTCTTCAGGAGAAGAACCTTCAAAATCATTATAAACAAGGGAAAGTATAATATTTATTTGATATTATTGATGTTGACTTAATCCCTCATTCATTAGCTTGATGCTTCTAATAAACTCATCTTTTTTGTGTGTAAAGAACCTATGGATATAACCAGATAAATAAACAGGTATCATATTACTAGAATAACTAATTTTTGCTAACTTCTCAGTGAGCTTTTATTCAATAACAAACATTATGCTGTGAGTAATACAACAGTCATTTCAATATAGCAATTAACCCTGTTTCATTTATTTTAGCCATCTATAGGAATGTACACGGGAAATTTTAGCATAAAAGGAATAGTGAAGTGTAAACATACATGTGTTAGTGTGTGCTTGTAAGTATGCAATGTGCATACATGTGTACACATGTATATGTTAGTGAAGAAAGTGATCTGTACTGTGTATTTTATCAATAAATCATTTGTAAAGAGCATGTGTTCTGTCATTAATACACTTAAAAGTTTGAGTATATGGCTCTGGCTATTAGTACTAAAACCTCATCTATACAACTAAGTGTTATGATTATAACACTCACTTAAAAGAAATACAGTGAATATTTAATGTGGTCATTCATATTTAAGCACATAATTATGGATGTTCCATTTTGAGATTTATTTATTGTATAAGCTTGCATCTGCATATGGTAAGTAGGTAAATGTGCATGGAAGCCAGAAAAATGGGAAGAATCCATTGGAACTAGAGGTACGACTAATTGTTAACAGCCATGTGGTTGCTGAAAGTTGTACTCTGATCCCTGCAAGAGCCCCTAAGCTTGGCCCCTTAGCTATCTCTACAACCACACAGCAAGCATTCTTTAAGCATACCGTGTGATTACTATCTATGATGTTGCTCTGACTTTTGCTTACATACAGTCTGTGACTTAAGATGATCTGTGAGTCAGCCTGAGCTATAGTAGCAAACAAATGCAATCAAAATCACACATTTAAATCATCAAATTATTAGCATATGTTAAGTGGTTTTACTCCTCTATTATTTGTTCTATAATCTGAAAAGCAATGGTAGAATAAATATAATCTCTACCAAAGGATGTCGATGAAAATAAAGTTATTACTATGTAACACACTCCTGTTTAGCATGTAATGCTTATGAAATATAATCTTCAGTAAAAATCTTATGCAAGGCATACTTCCATCTACATTTTACAGGTCCCATACTATAATATGCATAAAAATGAATTTCAAGGTTTATATTCAGTGATAAAATCACTTTGTCTACTTATTGTCTATCTTAAGTTACAAAAACTTAACTTACTTTGCATGAATTCATAATTCTTTCCATGATGACCTTACATGATTATGAGATTTTACAGAAGGGTTATTATGAGTAACTATATATTATCATTTAAAACATCTGTGTTGTTAAATCCATTTCAACAGCACAGTTCAGTGTTCAATTATTCAAAGTTAATTGCATATCTAATTACAAATGTTCTGTCTCTGAAAGAGTAATTGACAATCACGATCTGCCTCCTCCTACTCAATCTCCCAAATTAAGCAAAACTCAAAATCTTTTCTTCTGTGTAAGGTTTGAAAGATATCCAAAGCAAAAGCTATTAGCAAAGACACTTAACAAAATATTGTATCAAAATCACAAGTCATTCTGAGGAACATACACACATGAACAAGTAAAACAAAAATGAAACACAAAGCCATTGTGTGAAATGACCCATTTTTGCTAGCAAAATCCAGAACTTCTATGGCTTGACTACTTTTATCTATTGGCAGTTAAAGGGTGAATTTATTAATTTGTAATGTACTTGGCTACAAGCAATAATAATGGTCAAACTATGTCCAAAACAATAATGATATTCAAAGCTCTCTTGGCTGGAAATATACAAATGTAGAATGCTCCTTTAAGAAGAGTCTGCTGAATACTTTTTGCATTTTAAACTTTTTTCTTTTTCTTTTCTTCTTCTTTTTTTTCATAGTTTGTATTATAATCTAACTCTGCTTACACAATGCTCCCTGTAAGGCTCTTCTAGTTCAGGAATAAAAACTGAAAGCCACAAATATCCACCATGCAGAGAAAGCAGACTCTCGGGTCACGTTGTGTTATAATTCCCCTCATTTTTTACCACTCAGAAGTGAGTTTCACTGAAAGACTTAGGTTATGGAATACTTGAAATAAAGTGAATGGTGACATACATCCCAATTCTCATAATGGCCTTAGAGTAAAATCCTGACTTATCACAGGGTTATTGACACATTATAACCTCCACTTGAGCAAGTCCTGAATGCAGAAAGTGCAGATTTACTTAAAAGAATTATGGACTAGAAACACCTGAGATGGAGAAAAGACAGCACTTTGATAGTATCATCATAATTGACATTTCTATGACATCGTTTATTCTCATCTCCTTTAACTTTTAACCCATTATATGTTAGATTATTTCTGACTACTCTTGAGTGTATTAGATTAATTTGAGATTTTACACTAAATAACTTTCTTAATACTGAACAAAGTTAATTTCAAACTGCAGTCAACATATACGTATATACAAATACACATACGCTTGCAGTAAAAAATCATTTTAAAAAAGCTCATGATTATGGCAGAATTTAGGATTTGAATGTCAGAAAGGAATGGGAAAAATATTGTAATTCAAACATCAAATATAAACAATAACAGTCGAAACAGCCAACATCTTAAGATCAGTAATGTGAAATGAAGCTAAAAGTTTAGTGTGAAAATAAAATAAATTAAAATAAAACAAAATATGAAAGCATGGTCCTGTGTAATTAATTTAGGGATGCCTCCAATGCTTTCCTCTTTGCTTCTGACACCTCTGGACACCAATGTTCATAATCTTCCAGATAGTTAGTCCAGGTGGAATTCCTGGATACTTAGAAGTTCTCTTTCATTTTAGGGATAATGTAACCAATATTACTGGTGATAGAAAATTATTCTTTGTAACTCATATGGAAATTCAAGGGAATCAACAACTTATTTAAACCCAGTAATTCATCTGAAATACACAGAAGTGTGCAGTTGTGTCTATATATCTGTTTTGAAAATGTTCATTGAATTCTCTTAATGGGGAAATGTCACAGAACTTCTTCTGTCGGCTTCACTTGAAATGTTTTCTTATATGAGTATATATAGATATCTGCAAAGGCATTGTAGGTTTGAGTATAGTAGGGCTAAAGAAGTGAATGTCTATGCAATCAGTTACATAAGTAGGAAAATATGAAGTAGAAAATGTATAAAGTCAAATTTACCAATTCTAAACCCTCACCAAAGAAACAGTAGTTTGAAATGTGTGTGTGTGTGTGTGTGTGTGTGTGTGTGTGTGTGTAGGTTGATTTCATACTATTTATTTGAGCAGCTCAGAAAGCCCACAGTATAGACTTAGAAACCCATATAATTTGCCTTTACTCATGCTTGTGTATACATGAAACCAGAAAACAATCATTGTACTTATAAATACTCCCTTGGTTTGAACATATTTGTTTTTAATTAATTTATCATATCAGAAGAATTAGAAGTAACAAGTAGTGTATATCTTCATAATGGTTTTGTTGTTTCTTTGTTTTGTTTTTTTGTTTTGTTTTGTTTTTAAAGAAAAGTAAATCCCGATGTCTCTGCAGCCTTTAGCATATAAGATTTAAGTAGGATTTGTGAGAGAATTCAATTATTTAAAAAACATTTTTGGCACTGATATTGAAAAACTCTAATGTAGTCACTTGATAATAGTTACACATTAGCTGGAAAGAATTGCATTAGTGCACAAATATTTTTTGCACTAATGCACGTCTAGCTTTATATCAAGGGTGAAGATATGAATTAACATGTATCTTTAGATCCAAATTCTGCTCCCGGGATTATCCTTGGATTCTTTTAATTTTATTTTCTTTTCTATAGAGATATTATTTGAATATTTCTGTTACTTGTAGTTGTTGGTAAAATCACATAGAATGAAATAATTTCACTACTGTGAATGATACTTCAGAATATTTGTTACGCATTGACTAAAGGATTCCTAGATATGTACATGTAACCTTCACAGATCTGCTATTGCAATACATGTAAAATGTGTCTGTAATTTGTGTTATTTATGTGGTCACAAAATCAATTTTGAAATACTGATATCTGTCACTTTAAAAAAAAATCCATTCTGCCGGAAAGTAAAATAGAAAGGCAGATGATGGATTTGAAGCTATTCAGTCCTGACAGTTAAACAATGTTCTTGAAAAGCTGAATTATGGCTTGGGGAAAATTCGAAGCTACTTTCATTTTCTGGTTCTCTCTTTCCAGCCCCACCCCACCCCAGTTTCTCTCTTGTTGATTTTTAAACAGAGTATCCTGTCCTTAGAGTGTTTCCAAAGAAAAAGTATAAATCTATAGTGTTAATAGTAGTGTTAATAGTTGTACCACCTACTACTCTCTGTAAAATTTAGCCTTAAAGGTTGATGAATTATTTCCTAATATTGCGATTGTCTCATGCTGTAATAACAGTTCTTCAAATTAGAAAATGAAGCAATTATAAAATAATATATTGAGCTGCTAAAAGTATATGATTACCATTCTTTCACAGGTTTTACTGTATCTCTACCATACACATATATCAACCTGAAAAGTCTTAATTCATCTTTACCAACATTAAGATTTATATTTCATATATTAGATGAAAGACTTAATTGGATCATTTAGGGAATGATTATAAGATGTCAAAATGTATGAGCTAAGTATATAACTAGTATACACTAGAATATACACTTGCCTCATACATTTGTACATACATGAATATGTGACATGCAATTAATATGCAGAATTTTGCCTAAGTATATACTGTGGTATAAGTTTATGATTCTCATATATATATATATATATATATATATATATATATATATATATACAATTATTTTGCCCTCATGGGCATTTTTGTCTTATACATTAATGAGACCTATGAAATGATTGCTGCACCCTGAACAAGTTGCTATGATAATAAAATTATTTGTCATTTGTCAAATTTATTTGTCAATTTCCATTTTATAAAGTGTTTGGAGCATAAGCAGAAGAAGCAATATGGCTTCTCTTGCAAATAATTAAAAGAACTATATTCCTGTGAATGATAAGGTACAGTTTGTTTTGATTTTTGTTTTGTTTTGTTTTTTTTTTTTTTTTGAGACAGGGTTTCTCTGTGTAGCCCTGGCTGTCCTGGAACTCACTCTGTAGACCAGGCTGGCCTCGAACTCAGAAATTCGCATGCCTCTCTGCCTCCCTAGTGCTGGGATTAAAGGCGTACGGCAGCACCGCCTGGCTTAATAACTTTTGTTTTGTTTTGTTTTGTTTTGATTTTTAGGTACTGTTTGAAGAAAAAAATCTGCAGTCATTTTAGTGAATTCCAGGAACACGTCATTTACATTATCACTAACTCCAAATTTAGCTTCTCTTGAGTTCAACTGAGCAGTTGCTCAGTTTGATTTATTAAAAAGGAAAAATATCAGTAATGAAAACCATAATAAAGTAAAGCAGTACAGTAAGCTAAAGGAGCTCTTTATGAAAAACAAAGGTGCCCCTTCCAGGGGAGATCCATGCTGATGAGATGCCATTTTACAGCTGTGTCGAATAGATGCGACGTGAAGCAGATGCAAAGCGGAGCTGATGCCGAGTCCCGGCTTTAACAGATTTCAGATGAGCATAAGGTCATAAACCACAGTGATTCCGGGGGTGAGTTATACTACCACCAAGTGCTGACACTGACCATCAATGGTATGCACTTGTCAGATGGATAAAAGTCCAATTTAAAAAGGAAGGAATCAAGACAACAGCTATACCTGGAGGGATGTTCTCTCAGGGAGATGCATAAGGAACCTAGTGATAAAGACTTGCTCTAAGAGAGATCAGCATCTCAAGACAGGAATGGTGAATTTTGTCCTAATCAACCTGATTTCCTAATTAAATTTCAACCCATTAATTGATAACTAAAGATCCATTGAATTCCATTGGGAAACAAATGCCAGAGATACCACTAAGCATCTATAAACACATGATTTTAACGCAGTGATAAATATGAGGAATAATTGTATGACACATATATAAATATCAAGCAGACTACTACAGGGAGAAATTTCAAAAAATTTTCAGTAATTGTCATTAAAAAGAAATGGACATCTGATAATTGTATACAAAATTTATAATAAATACAACATAGATTAAAAACTAATTTATGGAAACACAATAAGGCATATTGGTATATACACAAAGTTTATATACATATACATATATATATATATACAATTATAAATATATGTATACACCAGGAGAATTTAATATGTGAATTTTTTGATAGCTCAGTCTATGAGAAGGATCAATTATTTAAAAAACATTGCTAACAAAAAGTGTCAGTAATCCATCTTAAGAAAAATTACGTTGAATTCTTGGCTTGCGTTTTTAAAAATATATTTCAGATGGATTAAGCATTTTAAAAATCAAAACAGACGCCAAATAATTCTAATAATTATTTCCCACCAGCAAATATACTAAAATATATAAAGTATATTAAATATTAGATACATAAATAGAATATTTGTGTTCAAAAATACAAGTAGGCAAATATTAGTTGCAGTCTAAATACTTAACCGATATTAAAATGTTATTAATTTAATATATTAAATTATTACATTATAATATTTTAACAGCTTCATTCTGTTTAGTAACTTTGAGAATTTTAGTCTTAAATCTCCTGTTGAAAACATGTACTAAGACTAAATTTAAGTCTTATAATTTGATTTTACTTTTTTGATGTTATTGGCAGTGGCCTTCACTACCAGGGTATGACTGATGCATTATGCTGTATGCCAGATAAGATAGTATTGTCTCCTTTTTGCACCTGTTTCCAAATTACTCATTGATAGCATTCTTGAAAGATATTTAAGAATTGTAGCATATTTTGGTAACATTTATTTTATTTTTGATCACACGTATCTTTTAGTGTTTCTGTATCCTTACGCACCTGTAATTGTAGAGGATTTCAGAGGCTAGAAATGTTACTAGCTGTTTTTAACCTCCTAACATAGATGGAAGGAACTGAACTTGGGTCTTCTCCAAGAGCTGTTCATTTTATTAATTGCTTGGCCATACATATCTCTAGTAACAACAAATTTCATAAAATGCAGTTGTATGAATGTGAATCCAGTCCTAATCTTATAAAGACATTTTTGATGTTTGTTTCATATTTTTTTGACTGCCAAAATCACCCAGATTTCTTCATCAGTTACATGCACTCTTGGTAAGTTAAAATATGGCCTTTTTCTGTCATAACGATACAAATATCTAGTAATATTTTTCTGGTATTTTTTAATTAGATATTTTCTTTATTTACATTTCAAATGTTATCCCCTTTCCTGGCTTCCCCTCCGAAAACCCTCTATCCACTCCCCCTCCCCCTGCTCACCAGCCCACCCACTCCTGCTTCCTTATTCTGGTATTCGCCTATACTGGAGCATTGAACCTCCTCAGGATCAAGGACCTCTTCTCCCTTTGATGTCCAAAGGGAGCAGCTGGAGCCATGGGTCCCTCCATGTGTACTCTGTGATGGGTAGATACCAAACCCAGAAATCTAGTCTTTAAAAATTTCAAACTATTATGCAAATGTCTAGTGATTCAGCAATGGATAGAGGTATTCTGCCTCTTGCATTTCCCAATGTACTTCTAAAGAGAAGGTATGGATGATTGATATGAAATGACAACAATTTAGAAACTTGTTCTTTGCAAAAGAACATATGCTGCCATTAAGGCTCCTGGGATTTTCGTCCTGAGTTTTTCATCAGTGAGCTCAAGAGGGTAGTTTTCCTCTAGGTCCTGTGGATGCTTTCTATGTTGGCCAAATTGCTAAGTACTGTCTTACTGGAAGGCTTTATCTGGTGGCATTTCAGTGTTTCCCCTTGTAGCTATCTATCTTCCAGGTTGTCACCAGGTGACTACTGGACAACAACCTTACTGAGGCCTCAAGAACCTGGAGAAATCTTGGAGATGAAATGCATGAGGTTTAGCAGACTCTTTTTTTTTTTTTTTTTTTTGAGACAGGGTTTCTCTGTGTGGTCCTGAACTCACTCTGTAGACCAGGCTGGCCTCGAACTCAGAAATCCGCCTGCCTCTGCCTCCCAAGTGCTGGGATTACAGGCGTGCGCCACCACGCCCGGCTAGCAGACTCTTTTAATGTCTCCACTTAGGTCACTCCTGCGCTGCATCATTTAGTTTTTAGTTTTATTTGGCTAACCTGAGAGTTAAAGCTGTTTATAATAGGTGAAGTAGTTATAAATATATGTCTTAAATATATTTGTCAATCTTTAAATCTCTAACTTGCTCAACTACTACTTAACAAATGAAGCAACACATATAGAGCTTAGAATCGCTCCAAACTCTCTCTCTCTCTCTCTCTCTCTCTCTCTCTCTCTCTCTCTCTCTCTCTCTCACACACACACACACACACACACACACACACACACACATGCACACACACTAGCTGATATGTTCACATTCACAGAAACCAAACTATGAATATAGCCAGAACATCTGACCTAACTAAGCCTTCTCTTGTAGGTAAAAGTAAAATCTGAATAAAATTATTTCTTTAGTCAGAACCTTCTGTGACATTTCTTTGCCCTGCATGGGGGTTCCTGCTTCAGGCTAGACTCTAAAGAGCCACAGCTTGTCTGTAAGATAGCCTACGGATTCTTTTAGTTAATTATCTTCGGTGGATAGGAAAGAGATATTCTCTTACTTTGTGGAATTAATTTTACAGATTTCTTCTCAGCTTCTTTTCAAAAGCTACTTAAACCTGAAACTAAACCTCATTAAATACTTACTGAGTTCTAGAAAACAGACTTTTCTTTTCCCTTTTGTTCATGTTCTGTTTAAGGAATACAAACTTGAATGAGACTCAAATATATGGATTTTGTTAGATGACTCTATATATTTTCTTCTTAGACAGTTTGTAAGGATTATTTGGCTGAAAGCACTATAGAAAACTTAATGAGAACCTGGCTTTTAAACGTAAATCCTTCTTACACATGAACAGGTTTGCAAAAAGAAAGACAGAGAGGTGAGGAGAGAGGGAAGGAGGGAGGGAGGGAGAGAAGGAGGAAGAGAGGGAGGAGGGAGGGAGAGATATGGAGAACAAGAGAGAGAGGGGGAGGGAGAGGGAGAACGAACATATATGCTTAGTGGATGAATGTTTTATTAAACTACATTTAATCAAAAACACACATAAAATCAAAACACATAGGAGATTGCTTATAGGTATCAAGGCTCAGTGTTTGAAAGTACGCATGTCTCCTCTTTAACTGCTATAGCCCAAAAGAAGCCCAGTACCACAACGAGATTTGGTACTATTGGCAAGTTGAATTCTTTGACTTTTAAATATGTAAAATTTTATCTTAAGTGAGATTTCATGAAAATGCAATTCCGTTTGTTACATTCTTAATTACTTCTTCATTTGTGTCATGATTATATTGTAACATATTCTTATCATTGTATTTTCAGAATAATTGTTCATTTTCCAGTTTCTCCCCCAAAATCCATCTATGCTTTCTATCCATCCAGCAATTTCTGTGAATTTAGCGGATTTTATATATCCAGAGTGAATACCAGCAGCTACCAGACTCCCCTCTATACACCAAGGTCATCAAGAATTGTTCATATATCTGAGACCTAACACATCTGTACATGGATTTTCCTGTCCACAAGTTCGGGTTCTCTAATTGATATATGTTATCTAATATAGATTAATGAAACAACATAGGAGTATAAATAAAAGACTATGCATGAGAGGCTCCTTTCTAAATCACCCTGAAGGGCAGATTTTCTTACTTTCTGTTATCTAGTTTAATATCAATTTTTTTTTAAAAATATGCAGTATTAGCTTTCTTCTTGTTCAATCATATACATTTATGGTCAAAGTCTCTCAGAATATAATAAAGTCTTTAAAGAATCTATAGGTCTTTTTTTTATAGCAGCATACATTTATATTTTTTACATGAACAATGGGGAAGTACACAGTGTTCCGTAGGTAGGGAGAAATGTTGTCCATCTTTATATAGTTAGCGTTAAGTAAGTCTTCACTAATTATCTATGTAATATAATAACTTGCTTATAAGTAGACAGAATGTAATAGTGATGAATACATGGGTAGATGTTTTGCAAGGAGTGTTAGAAGGAAACATGACACTAGGCTAGTAACACAGGAAACTGTCAAGAAAGATAGATGGCTTTGCTGGTCATGCTATAAATAACCGCCAGGTGCCACTCAGAGCTGGTGAAAGCCTTATTCTGCATGACAGTCATTGATTGCTTGCATGACTAAGATGCAACCTTCTGTGACACTGCAGAGGAGAAAAGGTGGTGTTACACATTTAAGCTATGAATAATAAGGTCATGATCACATTAAATGAATTTCTCCGGTGAACACACGAAACATACAGAGATTAATACAACAAATTAGATAGATCGTTACAAAGAAAAGGTTAGTAGGTCAAACTAAGGGTAATCCTGGAACTCAGTCCTTCTGAATGCTTTCTTAATGAAGTGAAAATTCTGCCTCATTAAAAATAGAAGAATTTGTTCTCACCACTTAGTCAATGACCCTAACTGCAACTTGGGCTAATACATATATATTTCCATGATAACTACAGGCTTACTAGAGTAATTTTCATATTATAAAACCCAAATCTTCAGCAGAAGATAATAAGTTACAGATATTCATATATCTGTTTATAAATCTTAAGGAAATTTTGTATTTATAATGTAGAGGGAAAATCTAGTTAAGTTTTAACATGTGATAAATATATTATTTTTACTTTATTTATTAGGCATAATACCCTTCACTAGGTCTCATCTGAATCTCATTTTTAAGACTTATAAGAACTCCCAGGGATTAAACCACCAACCAAGGAGTACACATGGAGGGACCCATGGTTCCAGCCACATATATAGCAGAGGATGGCCTTGTAGGGCATCAGTGGGAGGAGAGGCCCTTCATCCTGGGAAGGCTCAATGCCACACAGTATAGGGGAATTTGATGGTGAGGAGGCAGCAGTGGGTGGATGGGTGGCAGAATCAAAGAAGCAGGGGAAGAGGGGACAGAAAAGAGGTTTCCTGGGGGGACAGGAAAGGGGATAACATTTGAAATGTAAATAAAGAAAATATCCAATAAAAAATAAGAAAAAATAAAAAAAAATAAAATAAAATAATTGCATGTTAACTAACCACTGAAATAAAAAAAAATGAAAACTGATTAATGGCACATTCTGTCTGCAGTAATAGATATTCCACAACAGATCTAGACTAGTAAAGGCCAATATCAACAAAGCTAATTACCCAGTGCATTTCATACATAAAAATATGTTTACGACTATGGTGGTAGACCTTGATAAACACCCAAGCATAAGGGCATATTTGTAAATTAACTTGCAATAACTTTCAAGATACTTAGAGATTCCATAACATGATATGTTAGAAGCAGACAATACTTACACGGGCAAGTAACATCCAAGCATAGCAAATAATGGATGAGAATGTAATGGTGCTTAGTTTTTCTTTGTAAATAAAGAGATTAAAAAGAGATTGAAATAACTTTCTAAAATTTACTATCAGATAAAAAATGAAAATATTCTCATTTTCACAGTGAGAAATTTAAAACCATCTATGTGGTGAGGTATATGGTTACACCTATTTGACTACATGTCTATATATTATCAGTTTATCTGTCTATCTATCTATCTATCTATCAATCATCTCTCTATATATACATATACACAATCTATCATCTATTTTCTGTGTGTCTACATGTTTTCATTCTTACTCTTCCACATCTGTCAAAGACTGAAGCATAAGTAAAAATTTATAGGGATTTTAGCTTTTAAGGACGTTACGCTTTTAAAAAAATATATAGTAAGTAATGTTTTAAATTTTATGATGTCAGGAATGTGTGGTATTTTACATTTCCCTGAAAAACTGATCTGATTCCATCCAAACACCCATTATAGAAAAATTAACTAATGAATATATCAGCATAAATTATGGTACCTTCAGAGAGACTTAGAGTTAATCAAAAGAAAAAGCTTTTTGCAAATAAAGACTTCCTAGAGGTACAGTAGAAATGATAATTACTATCATTAGTGTATGTAGGTGCATGGTCCATATGCAATGGAGTAATTCTGACACTAGACTTATTAGGAGCTGAAGGACATCTTTATGATAGAGTTTTAGTTTTATTTCTTTATCACTAATAAGCATTTCAGGGGATTGAACTCAGTTTATTGGGTTTACATAGAAAGAGTCATCACATTTGTCCTCAGAAACAATGCATTTCTGTATTGCACCTAGCGAGACTTAACATCATAGGAAAGAGAGTTGAAATACTGTAAGATACAAAAGAATGGGTGGGGCTGCGCAATTCTCTCTTGTAGAAAGAATACACATTCTAGTCTTTCAAACTCCCAGTAGCTGATAATAGTCACAAGAATGTGATCATTAATGTCCTGTTTTCCAGCAGGGAATGGCAGATGAGATCTCCTCCAATATTTGTGATTTATATGAAGGCAATATCTGGAGGTATGTAAAAAAAAAAAAAAAACCATTTTCTACAGTTGTATAGCCATAGGTGAGCTACACACAGTCCAGGCAACCTGCAACTATTCCATGATTCATTCTCTGGTAAGAATCTCCACTGAAGGCATTGACACATAAGACAAAGTAAAACTAAACAAAAGAAATAAACATGAAAGTAGAAAGGTGATTGGCTCTGAAGAGCAGAGAATTGGTGGTGACATGAAGACAAGTGGGGAGTAAAGAGGGTGCCATAGTCCAGAGATGTCTGAATCAACTGAAACAGAAACAATCCCTAACCATATCTTTATATGCTCAAAATAACTGGAAATTTGAATACAAGATTAAAGGGGTGGGGAGAATATAAGAAAGGAGAAAAAAACAAAGTAAAGGAAGACTGAAATATATAGTGAAATTCAATTTTTATAGACATCAAATACAGGTTATACTATGTAGAACATTGTTATATTATTCTCTTTAAATAACAGTAACCATAATTAAAAATTTTTTAAAAGTTACAAAATTAGTTGGCAAACAAGGACAGTTAGTTTTTCACTGATGGTGCTCTGATTTCTTGTTTTACTTTGGTCCTGTGGAAACTGTTTAATTTTTTTTAAATAATCCAGCTACATTACAGGAAAGCATTGGGACACTGGCATATGGAGAAATCCTATGGAGACAAGATACTTGCCTGCTTAAAGATAGTCCTCTATGATAAAGCACTGAGACCTCCTAAGTACTTTCCCCTGTCACACTATGGTCAGTAGCAACTCCCCCTTCAATCCTGATGCTAATTGAGAGCAGCGTAGAATCTTACTCAGGTGATGACTGGAGTGATGTGCTTTGAAAATAGACATTCCATCCACGTGTTCTTTCTGAAAACATTCCCTGACTCATTGGCAGTCAGTGAGAGAGGGACCTTCCTTTTGGAAATGGTCCATTCTGAAAAGATACAGCTGATTACTTGGATGCTGGAGGAGAATGTCCTGGCTACTCTTCCCACTCTGTGGAAGCATTCTATGCCTCAGCATCAAAACCTGTGACACACTGCGTTCCATCATTGGAGTGGTGCCATGGTAGAGAAATTTTCACTTGTGATTAAGGAGACAGAGTGTAAAATCAGATTGATGATGTCCAAGTACGCATCTGACCCATGTTGAAATTTCCCTGGGGAAAGTTACTCATCTACTCCCTGACTCAACTTCCTCTTCTAGCAATCAACAATGATGTTCAGCTGCTTGCAAACACTGAAGAGATT
Organism: Apodemus agrarius; assembly: GCA_964023405.1. Taxonomy (NCBI): domain Eukaryota; kingdom Metazoa; phylum Chordata; class Mammalia; order Rodentia; family Muridae; genus Apodemus; species Apodemus agrarius. Next base: position 32,979,591 of record OZ030013.1, on the reverse strand, counting down.
ACCTGGTTTATTTGTTTAAATGGTTTAAAATTGCCCCTGACCAACACAATGTTACATGTTCTTCTTCCTTTTGTTGGAACACTCAAATAGCAACTTGAAATACAGCGATGATTTAATTTACTCCACAACTAAATTTGTTTTTTAATTAGTTACTTAAGCTGAACATTTATTCAAATTATCAGTTTTCATTTGCCACTCAAATCATGTTTGAACATGTGGTATCAACTTAAAGTAAAGTTTGTTTTACTCAAACTATTTTAGACTATGTCTACTATCTCTATAAAGAATACTCTGTACAAAAATAAAATTGGTGGCTTTAATATGCACAAAAAAGAATACTCTGTATTTCTTATTTCATTGTCTCCCTTTCATTTCTAACTCCTCAGAGACTCTAGAATATTTTTAAGCTAATTATTTTGTGGATAATTTTTTGTACTCTGTATTTATTTTCACTTCCTGTTTTATATGTCAGGACAATTAACTACTTCAAGAATGGCAAGCATTTGTAAACTTTCCAGGGCTGTGCATTTTAAAACAATAATGGTGGAATAAACAAATAGTATCTCTATCAGTTACCTAGCATGAATATGGTTCTTGTGATACTCGATGTGGGATTATGCACATTACTTATGAAGCCAGCAGCTTGGAGCACAATGTCAATGATTCCTCAGTGAGCTACAATTATATCCTTGTACCAACAATTAAGTATTTGTCCTGTATTTAATAGTGAACATGGCCTCATATCACAAGCAATTAAGTTCTTAATAGTACAATTAGTAGCAAGACCAAACGCAAGCCAAGAAAGATGTTTTTTGAATCCCCAAGGCTGTTTGAGATTATGTATGGAGGATTTCCTTTGGAGTTGCTTATATCCGATGATTTGCCAGCCGATATTGGTTGTCACATACCTCAACATAATTCAAACATATCCTTTACCTTTGATTTTTTTTTCTTTTCTCTTGACACATAAAAGCCACAAATTGGCCTTTTGTTTCAAGAATTTCATATTTTCTTTTTTTTTATCTTAGGTATATTCTTTATTTAGATTTCAAATGTTGTCCCAGTTGACTTTTTTCTGCTTATTGACAGTAGGTTAAATTAGAACCAGGGGAAAACCTGACAATAGTAGCATTCATAAATCAGCCGCATTCTGCATGATTTCTCCTCTATTTTACACATTCCTGCTTAGTTTGTATAAATGGATATAATTTTTAATTAAATGTCTCACTTGCCTAAAACTCATTCAGTCAATACATCATAACTGATGCTTAAATGTTATTATCCTCCTCTTCATTCCCAAACTAACATCAAATTGAGGTATGTGTTAGCAAATATATCTCAAATGTTACATAGTATTAGTGAAATAAATTGAGGACAAAGGAATCAGGAGACATGTTTAGCCTTAATCATTATAAGAAGTATGACAACCCAGGTCCTTGACTGGTAAGCAGATGTTCCTTACATAGGAGCAGTTTGTTCCCATTATTTTGCAATAACTAAGAAAGGCACAGAGTAGTAATATCTATTCAAAGCAATGCTCTTATCATTATGACTATGCCCAAAAAAGAAATGTGTGTGTATTCCTGTGTATATGTCAGTGTGTGCATGCGTGTGTGTGTGTGTGTGTGTGTGTGTGTGTGCACAAGTACACACATGATGTGGTTGATGTTCATTTCCCCCAACCTCTCTCAATGAACCACAAGATCACCAATTCTGCTAGCTGGGGTGGCCACCAAGATCCAGGTATCGTAGCATTTCCCCATCTCTTGGAATAGTATCAAAGATTATGTGTCAATATACGTAGATATTTATAACCATAATATACATAAAAAGAAAGAAAATTTAGCGTTAGTCCTTTATTTCCAAAAATGTAGACAAAGACAGCACCCAAATAGCAAAGAAACAGTATGAAAGTCTTCTTGACTTTACAAAAACAACTTCTTTCAGTTAAGCCATGGGTTTGACTCTTACATACCAAAAACTGTTTTCGATCAACAAAGTCCCAATATGAGAACAGCGCAATTTTTAGACTTAAGCATCAAGGATGCCATTCTCAAATGTCACATGGCAAGAGTTCACTTAAAGTACAACAAACGGAATGATGTGTTGAAGGAGCATTTTCCTTTCCATTGCTGTTTACTTTTATTCTGATGGATATGTCAGTCCCAAATACCTACAACCAAATATGAAGGAAAAAGCTTATAGATTAGGGGAGCTCAGAAAATGTTATGCTGTTCAACTTTTGACTACTTCTTATAATTAAAATATCATTACCACAGACACAAATTTCAAACAGTAATTTTTGTTTGGGGCCAAGGAAAAGTTGGTCTAAATGACTTACTTTTATCTGTTCTTCCCTTTGTTTAACTAATCCTTAAATCAGATTTCACTCTTGTAATTAAAAAATAACCTGATTTTGAAATATTAATATGCGTGTGTATGTGCATGTGTTAGTATATTAATGATGTTGAACAAATACAATACACATATATTGGCCTGATGAAATGAATTAAAAGTCAAATGGGAAAGACAATGTGAGCATTCTGGCTTTAGCTGACTGGCCTTTAGTAGCACACCATTTAGTTAGATAGAAATTCTGTTATTTAAATTGATGGTGATGTTGCTGTTGATAAATAACTGCTGAAAGTATGTGCATAGAAACTTCAGAGGAGTGTGTAAATCACATAACACTTTGGACTGTGTGTCAAATGGATAATATCTTCCATATTATTCCATATTTCTTTTGAGATTTACTGTGTGTAGAGAACCATGGGAAATGTTTAATGTTTAGAATTAAAGTTCTGTGCATTTGTTGCTGAAGGGATGGGACTGCAGCTAAGGGCACTTCTTGCTCTGCCCGAGGATTAATGTTTGAATTCTAGCACCCACACGACAGCTCACAACCATCTCTACATCGAGTCCTAAGGGACTCCATTTCCTAAACATTTTGGGTGCCAGGCACACATGTTTTACATAGACACACCCATAAGCAAAACACGTATCTGCACAAAATAAATAGATGAGTAATACAATAACGGAACTTTGATTCATAAATATGGCATCCTCTTCGAATTATATTAGTGTGCATAGGATTAATATATGTGACATAAAAGATTAATTATATTGTTAAAGCTATTCCCCTTATTATTTTTTATTTCTGCATAATTCTCAGTGATATCTATTATGTGAGATAGTAAGCTCACTGGACATTATCTATACAAAGAAAATACAATTAGCATGGCAAAATGATTTGTGTATACCTGTTTTTTTGCAGAAACAATCTTAGTAGAGCTCACTTAGGAATATATGATAAGAAATTAACTTAGGTATATATTCAGGAATAAATGTATAAAAATGTAATTTCTAATTATAAAGTGGTACTGTTCAGCCATAAACACTTGTCCTTTCATCTATATGAATGGAATTAAAAATAAAGATATCCTATATTTTATGGTTAAACTCTACATACTATACATGTCCTTTTGAGACTGGATTGCCTCACTCAGGATGATAGTCTCAAGTTCCATCCAATTGCCTGCAAATTTATGAAGGCTTGTTTTTACATAGCTGAATAGTATTCCATTGTGTAGAAGAACCCCCCCACACACACACACACACTTTTAAATATATTATTAAGTTGAGGGATATCTGGGTTATTTCCAGTTTCTGGCTATTGTGGATAAAGCTGCTCCGGATATAGTTGAATAAATACCCTTGAGGGTTGGTGGATCATCTTTATGGTACATGTCCAGGAGTTGTATAGATGGGTCTTGAGGTAGAACTATTGCCAGTTTTCTGAAAAAAAATGCCAAATTGATTTCTAAAGTGGTTGTACAAGTTTACACTCCCACCAGCAATGGAGGAGTGTCCCCTTGCTCCACATCCTCACCAGCATGTGCTGTCACTTGGATTTTTAAATTTAGACATTTTGATGGCTGTATGATGGAATCTCAGAGTTGTTTTGATTTGCATTTCCCTAATGACTAAGGACTTTGAACATTTCTTTAAGTGCTTCTAGGCCTTTTGAGATTCTGCTGTTGAGATACAGGATGCCCATGCTATACTCCACAGATCCAACAAGTCTGGACAGGAAGGAGAACAGAGCAAAGATGCTTAAGTATCACTTGGAAGGAGGAATGGAATGGTTATGAGAGGCAGACGGAGGGAGGGAACTGGGTGGGAGAGCAGATCGGGAGGTGAGTGGGGATATTTGGGCTTGGGTATGGCTATGAGCAGGGAGCACATGGCCAGATGACCATGAGAATGAATAGAAATCTGAAATTGCCAGGATGTGGGAGGTAAGGAGTATTTCCAGGAGAAGACTGAGGGCTGGGATAGGGGATCTGAAATGCCAAGGACTTCACAGAATAGCTGGAAGGTTGCTGACTTCTGAAGGCTGTACCATCCTACCTAAGGAGCTTACCAAGCAACTCATCTATTAGATTCATCAAACTTCATATCTGGGTCACTGAAAACCAAAGGAAAATTGCCACAAGAGGCAAGGTACAAAATATTTGACTTAGTACACTTGGTTGATCAGGTAATCTCACACTGTCACACGCGCCTGGCTGTGAAGCCTTCAGGCTCCATTCATAGAGTCTCTCCAGGAACCAGAATCAGGGATCAATGGCCAAAAGCTAATTTGAAAATTTGCCATATGCACTATGTACATGTAGTCATATATATTTATATATGGCTATATACATATAGACTATACAGAAATAAAACTAGGAATATATGGATATAAGTATTATTTCTCAGATAATTCAATCTCTAGCCTAGGTTCTGGGGTCCAATCAAAATTACATTGTGCACAGACAGCCCAGATTTCAGGGCAAAAAACCAGGATGAATCCAACCCTTGACTGAATTTACTCTTGAAACTGGCAGTGACTGGTCCCTCTTACTTTGTGCCTTATATAAAGCTAGGAATACCCTCTATGCTGTAGGTCTCATCCCCTTTGAGATCCTATATGGGAGGCCACTTCTATGCTTCCTAACCTCTGGTCTGGTGTCATAGCTGAATACGACCAGTGTAAGTTTATAAAATCCTTGGAACCTCTCCATGGGGTCCAGAAGCAGCTCTTGCCTGGTGTCTGACGTATGAACTTGATCCTCCTCCTAACCCCGCATTGATTTAAACCAGGTGATGAAGTCGGCCTAGTAGTGGACAGTGTCCCTCATATATGGTTAGGATCTCCTGTATCAATTATCAATCAAGAGAAGCCACAAGGGATAATTTAATCTAGACAATTTGTCAACTGAAAGCCCATACTCAGCTGACTTGATGCAGTGTCAGGTGAAACACAAAAAGAACTGGGACATTTGGTATTGAAGTTTTCTTAAATGCTTCTCTGTTTTTCATTTTTCTCTATGTCTATAGCCTAAGCTTCAATTTCTATTACTCTAGTATCACTAGTTCTAATACAAAAGGGCTATGCACTGCAGGGCAGGGCCAATTCTTGCTCGGCTTTGTTCTGTTTCCACTGATTGCTTATTCATATTGCACTAAAAATCACAAAAATATTTACCATAGCTCACATCTAAAATACAAATATTCAAGTTTCTAAAACACTTGCTTACATTTCACTTGTCTCTATCAGCTGAATTAACTGATTCCTGGTGCCTTTTCTATATGGGAAGAAGCATGCCCCAGTATAACGCAATGCAGAAGAAGAAATTCAACTGTCTGAAAGCACAAATTGTAACGAGAAAAAAGAACAACTTTAATTTCTTAAAAATAAATTTCATTTAAATGGCTAGTCCCCTTGAAATAGACGGGTGTTCTGAAGTAACAAACCTGGGTCATTGATTTGTCAAGGTTCCCCCTGCCTTCCCAGAAGGCATTTCATCCATGACTAGGAAAATCATGAGTACTGATATTTTACACCACATCTTTATCAGGGATGAAGCCATCTTCCATTTCATCATGCTGTGAATCATCATTAGACCTTTTGCTGACTCTCAAATGTCAAATATTCTCTCGTGTCATAAGAAATTCATTAAACGGCATTAGGGAAAAGAACAGAGTGATTTTGAGCTAATTTTTCTTTCTATTATGAGCTTTATTTTTGGTCTCCTAATCCATTTCCTTCCAGCAGCAGTGAACGATGTCTTCCTTTTCTAAATGGTTCCATCACGATTGCAGGTGATAGGCTTAAACAAAATTTACATCTTATTAAGTCGGCTTTTCTCAATACTAGCTTAGATCTCACAAGAGCAAGTTACCAATCACTTAATAAACTAAATACTTTAAAATATCAAGCAGATCTAAAGGGAGTTATGTGTGTCCAAAAGTAATAGGAATCATACTGATTAAATAATAAATACATTGAGTTCTGTGAGCATATTTACTTCCGACTAACTATTCAAGTACGACATTTTCTTTATTTATACTGACGCATCTCATGACCTGGAAAGGATGGATACCCTGCCAGGCAAGAGTACATTGTTTGACAAAGGAATATACTATGATAGCAAATATGACAGATTTCAAGAAAGAAATCTTCAAAGGAATTCATCCTATAAACAGTCACCAAACCCCGACACTACGACAAGAAGCATATACCAAAAGGAGCATGCCATGCTTGTTCGGAGGTGCCCTGACAGAGCATTATAAATACAGAGGCAGATGTTAGCAACCAGCTATTGGACAGGGCATGGGGTCCGCAATGGAGGAGCTGGAGGGTGGTCCAGAGGAGCTGAAGTGGTTTACAGCCCCATGGAAAGAACAGTGATTTTGGCCACCAAGAGGCCCCAGGACTCCCAGGGACTGAACCATCAACCAAGGGGCACACATGGTTCCAGCCAAAAATGTGGCAGAGGAAGACCTTGTTGGGCGTCAGTCGGAGGAGTGGATCTTGGTCAGGTAAAGGGTCAATAGAGTCCCCCACAAAGGGAAACCTGAGAGGTAGTGGAGAGAGGTGAGAGTGTGTCAAGTGGAGGGGCATATATGTGGAGGCAGGGGGTGGGAGGGTGTTCTTTGAGGAGTTGAGAAATCGGGAAAGGTTTTACCATTGGCAATGTAAATGAAGATGATATTCAATAAAAAAAAAGTTTTCTTCCCTTTGATGGCTTTCAATAGCTGCTAATTATTTCAGCATAAATCAAAAACATTTGATTAGAACAAGCATAAGACCTTACAACTCTTTTCTGGATTTTTTCTTCTGAACTACAAGTCCTTGAAATCCCCCATATTTCTCCATGTGGGATTTCAGGCATTCTCTGTTCTGAGATACACAGATTGATTGTAGCTCACGCTGTTCTAACTCTCTAGTGCACCCATTCACCTTTCTTAGCCTGACAAAATCCCACTCACAATTCAAGTCCTATTTCTATTTTTCTTCCCCCCCCCCTCGGACAGACATTCCTCAAAGGAGTAGAGTAATCCGTAATTTCATATAGCCCTTAGACATATGTAGAGTTGCTTTCCTAGCAATGATCTTACAGTAAGCCGTTGCAACGTTTTACTTGTCTGTATAGATTATGTACTCCTCGAGGGCAGACTTTTCGCTTCATTGTACTCTCCAGCCAGAGCAAGTGGATCTCCAGTGTAAACCTTTGTTAGGTGAAAAAAAATGGCTAGAAGGGTCTTTGCAAGGGGGCAGGAGTTCCAGTTTTCCCATTGTTTATGGTGGGCCTGTAAGCTTGTTTGTATTGAACATTAAATTATGAAATAAAGCAATCCTAGAAAATCTCTCATGACAAAACTTTCTTAATTCCAATTATAAAAAAAATCTGGAGAGTACTGCTATTCCTCACTCTTTTTTTCCTACCACCCTGTAAGATCAACCTAAGAACTGTTCAGTTTTAGGTTCCCTCAGAACAGTAAAGCCTGTCAGAAATGAGAAACTGCTTATGGATCATAAGGAAGATCAATTCATAAACATCATTAACAGCAAAGATCAGACCTTTATAGTCATTACACTGTAACTCAGTAAGTAAAGACAGCACACAAGCCAAAGTCCAATTTGTGGTCACTGATCAGGTTATAGGCCAAGCTGTTCTAATGGACAGAGACCAAGTCTGCTAAAATCCCAAGTCTAACTTGATGGCGCCACACAATGAAAAGGCATAATAAATGCTTAATGATGATAAGATACCTCCTGTGGCATTTGGAGCTATTCGACTTTAAAATAAAAATGTGAAATGGTTCTAGAGTCTAACATTAAAAGCGTGTTCAGTAAAACCATCTTTACTTTAATAAATAATAGCCGAGAGGAAGAAATACTTTTTTCAATATCTTTAAATGTCTTTGCCTTGCGTTCAAACACCATATTAAATGCATTGAAAATACTTTGTTGTGTAGGAAAACCTGGAAGGCTGTAACAAATGACGGACACGGCCTCATTCTTAGGCATTGCCTATAGCTAGAGACTTGCATAGTTTTATTGTTATGATGGTATTGATTGTTAAGTCAACAGAAAGCCATCACAAGGGATTGCAAATCTCTAGACCAATACTCCGTTCTGTAACATTAAAATGTCATTACTGAATCACCAACTTTTCCCCCTGCTGTAATATTATTCTCTGTTGATTGCCTGCCTGAGCTGAAATTTGAAACTGTCACCCTCAGACTTGCAAAAGTGATTCAACTTCACTTATAAGGAAAGTAAAATTAAATATTCATTCACGGGCTGCATTTCAAGTTCAAACTGTCTGAAACTCCTTAAGGCAAAATGTATTTAAGTTGAAACACATTTTTTCTTCATTTTTATGCAGCAAAAATTCAGAATGAATATCTTGGGTAAAAAAAAACATGAAATATTTTATTTTGAACTTGAGATTGGGTGGGGTGCTCACTTTCTGGTGTTTTGGTCTTTAACTATTTCCAGTCAGCTATATTTCTTTCTGATGTCAGAAAACAGGTTTGCATGTGTATGCAATTGACATTTATTGTTTCATTTGGCTGGGTTTGTGCTATGTTCTAACATTAATCAACTTGCAAAATGAAACAGGTTTCCAATGAAAGTATAGTTGTCCTCCTGTCTGATATGGTGATAGAAGATTCCCAACTGACAATGTCATATAAATCTTCCCCTGCATTATTAGCTATATGTGCTCACATAAAAGCTTCTTAACCTTGCTGCTTTAGTCTCTTCCTAAGGTTGATCTAAGGATGAATATAAGTACTGTATATAGAACAGATAACCTTTCAAATTGATACTTCCTATTATTTGTATTAAATAAAAAAATAGCAGCCCTATTTATAATAGCCAGAAGCTGGAAAAATCCAGATGTCCCTCAACAGAGGAATGGATACAAAAAATGTGATAAATATATATATATATATATATATATATATATATATACATATATATATATACATATACATATATATATGTATACACACACACACACACACATACACACATACATACAATGGAGCCATTAGAAACAATGAATTCATGAAATTATTAGACAAAAGGATGGAGCTGGAGAAAATCAAACTAAGTGAGGTAACCTAGTCTCAGAAGAACACTCATGGTATGCACTCACTGATAAGCAGATATTAGCCAAGAAACTTGGAATACTCAAGACACAATCCACATATCAAATGATGTCCAAGAAGAAGGAAGGAGTGGCTCCTGGTTCTGGAATGGCTCAGTGCAGCAGTGTAGGGGAATACAGGAATAGGGAAGTGGGAAGGGGTGGATGGGGGAACAGTGGGAGGGAAGAGGGCTTATGGGACTTTTGGGGAGTGGGGAGCCAGGAAAGGGGAAATCATTTGATATATAAATAAAGAACATATTCAATAAAAAATAATGAAAAAATGGCTTAAAAACATTGACATGTTAGAAATTGGAATTCAGGAGTTCTTCACCCCATACTCCTTTTTCCTCCACCTCAGATAGGGTGATACCCCAGTTGGCCACACCCACCAGCATCCCTCTTTCAAGGGGCATCAAGTTTCTTCAGAATTAAGGACATCTTTTCCCACTGCGGACAGACAAGGCAGTCCTCTGCTACATATGTGCTGTGGCCCTAGAGTGGCCCATGTATGCTTCTCCGTTGTTTTATTAGAGACTTCTGAAGGTTCTGGGTTAGTTGGCACTGTTGTTGTTCTTCCTTTGGGGTTGCCACTCCCCTCAGCTCCTTCAGTTCTTCCCCTAGCTCTTCCATATGGGTCCCCGATCTCAGTCCGATGGTTGGGTGTGAGTATCAGCATTTGTCTCAGTCAGTAGCTGGTAGACCTTCTCAGAGAATAGCCATTACAGGCTCCTGTGTGCAAGCGCAGTATGGCATCAGGCATAGTTTCTGGGCTTGCTGGGCAGCTATGGGATGGATTTGAAATGGTGCTTGTCTAACTGGTGGTCTGCATGTAGAAGAATGCAAACTGATCTATTCTAATCTCTCTGTACATGACTCAAATCCAAGTGGATCAAGAACCTTCACATAAAACCATATACACTAAATCTAATAGAAGAGAAAATGGGAAATGGCCTCAAACACATTAGCACAGAGGGAAATTTCTTTACTTTTATATTAAACCAAGATTACTTCAAAATATGTGATGTTGAACCTGGAAAATGGCTCGATGGTCAAAAACATTGCTGTCAAGTCTGATGACTAGAGTTCAATTATCAGAACTCACTAGTACAAGGAGAGAAAAGCTCACAAGGTGTCCTCTGACCTGAGAACACACACCATCCTTCCCCAACACATAACCCTTAATAAATGAAATTTTGAATATCACACAATTTAAACAATGTATGATAGCACGGTAAAGGTATCAATCTTTTAGTGTCTATGCTACTCACCTGAAAGCAGGAGATTAAAAAAAGATAAAGAAGAGTCTGAAGATGGAAGAATATCAAAGCAAAGTGATTCTTATAGCCAGCTAATCAACTTTTATCAGTCACCATGGCTGTCTTTAGCTGGGGCTTTTTGATATCCCAAGGAGTTTCACAGAAATGCCCAAACCAAATAAACTAACTCAGAGGCATCCATCATGTTAGGCTAATGGGTGTCACTGTATTCATTACTGCTCTCTTAAACAGTATGGTAAGACAGTAACAGATGTATCAACATTCAAATTATGTTTAAAAAGTATATTTCTCTACACAGTAGAGAATCTTAAGACTGCTTCCTCCCCCCACCCCGCCCCGTGAGAAACTCCAGAGGAAGTTAATAGGATACACATGTTAAGGGGAGTGAAATGGTCTCATTTAAAGCTTTCTTATCATTCCGTGGAAACTCGTGATCATGAGGAAAACGTGTTGGAACGATATGTGGATTAAATAGAATAGAGAATGTAATGTGTTTTTAATTATGTTTGGTATATAATAAATACTTTTAAATGTTCCTGAGATAATGATTGTTACAGCATACTGGGTACAGAATATGTTGTGAATTGCAACAAACGGCGCTATGATGGCTAAATATCTGCCAGCTGGCCTCCAGGGTGACTAAACTTTATGACATTTTCTTATCTCCCTTACTTGGAAGTTTTATTTTCGAAAGCTTGATATTATTCATTAATTTTCTGCCTTTTACCAACCTGTACACATTTCATTTTACTCATGCAATAACCAGGAAACCACCTCTAAAATACAAACATTAGAGGAAATAGTATCTACCTATCATCCACTCTCTTAGAAGAGTTAATTCTTATCAAACTAAATGACCCAATTTGAAAATAACTCACAAATATTGAATAGATGAATAACAGCAAGATTCAGTCATACCATTGATCTGCCTCCTTTTGGCTACATCCCCTATGCATTCATTAGCTTGCAGTATCCCTTAAACCACCTTTACTGTTTGTTTCTTCACTTAATCTGCCACACTAGTACAATTGTATTCAACTGTCATCCATGTCTGATTTTGTCCAGGGCAATCTCTTCCTGGACTATTCACATAAAGTACTTTAAAATTGTCTCTAAGTTTTCATTTCACATGAAAATTAAAGAAATATTATGAAATATACCAGACTCCAGGACTACTTTTGTGAATACAGACCATGACTATATTTTAGATTCAAATTCAATGTCATAAATAAGTATTTAAGTTAGCAAGGAACAATCAAATAGATTTCCAAATGTTTGGACACATTTTTTAAATATAATCCTCCTAAGGATTTCTTTCGTCCCTTCTATTCTTCCGGAGAACAGCTTACCACACCATTCTCAAGGAGGTACCTAGGGAGCTTATAATATGTGGACTCAGATTCCTTGCTAAGTCATAAGCTACAAATATATGCTATAGTTATTGTATTTGCAAAATTCATTTGTGCTTAGTTTGCTGAAAGTTCAACATTTGAGAGCACCTTATTTGTAAAACAAATCAAATACCTATTGCATAAGAGAGTGGCAGTTCTTAATTTGGTGAATTAGTTTTCCTTAATTGTATAGTTTTTATTTGAAACACATTTTTATTATATTTTTCTACATATAGTTACTACATTTTGATAGTTTAAATTATAAAACATAAACATGGCTGGATCTTCAGGTGATCTGAGCTGAGTTTAACACCCAGGTAAAATCTAAAGCTATGATATTTGTTGAGGCAATCCTATCTCTGTTCGTTGTTGAAAACTACTCAGTCCATAAATATACAGAATAAATGATGTCACAAGGATTAAAAGTACAGGGTACTTTGATATTCCCCAACACTACAGCATTGAAGATCTAGCAATACCACTCCTTGTAATTTAGCCAAAATATTCCCCACCATGCCACAGTGGCACATGTTCACTATGTTCATTGACTATGTTTATGGTGACCTCGTTTATGATAACCAGAAGCTGGAAACAACCCAAATGTCCCACAGCAGAAGAATGGATACAGAAAATTGGGTTCATTTACAAAATGGAAAGCTGGGTTTAACATGAATCTAAGAATGAGGTCATTCTGAGTTTTGCAGGCAAATGGATATAACTAGAAATATGATCCTGAGTGAGGTAACTCAGGACATGCATTGTATGTACTTGCTAATAAGTGGATATTAGGCCAAAAAAAAGTGCTGAAAACCACAGAACTCTAAAAGGTCAACAAGCTGAAGGGCCCAAGTGGGGCTCCCTCAGCCCCACTTGGGATGGAGAAGAAAGAAACTACAAGGGGGAGGGAGGGGCCTGGGAGAGAAAGGGGATGGAGGGTGGGGCAGACAGGAGAACATGATCAGGTATTAGGTGGGAAAAAAGGTCTGAAATCCCTGAAGGCCAGCAAAAGAATGGAAAAATGTAACCACAGGAAGTAGGAGGTTGGGAGGACCCTCCAGAATGTAACAGAGACCTGGGAGGCGAGAGACTCTCAGGACTCAAAAGGAAGGGACCTTAGATGAAATGCCTGACAGGAGGGACAGGGAACTTAATAGAGCCCAACTCCCACAGGAAGGTGGGGCATCAAGTGAGGGATTAGGGCCATCCCATAGTCACTACTCTGACCCATAAGTGTTCATGTCTGAATGAATTACAGGGATGGAAATAGAGAGGTGCCTGAGAAAAACAAGGTCCAACAACAGGCCCTAAGTGGGATCCAGCTCAAGGGGAGGTCCCAAGGCCAAACAATATTACTGAGGCTATGGAGTGCTCACAAAAAGGGACCTATCATGACTGCCTTCAGAAAGACCCAACAAGCAGCTGAAAGAATCAGATTCAGATATTTGCACCCAACCAATGGACAGAAGCAGCTGACCCCTGTGGTTGAAAGGCTGAAAAAAGCTGAGGAGGAGGGATAATATGTAGGAGGACCAGCAGTCTCAATTAACCTGGACCCCTGAGATCTCTCAAACATGGGACCACAAACCAGGCAGCATACACCAGCTGATATGAGCCTCCCCAACACATCTATAGTAGAGGACTGCCATATCTGGGTTTAGTCAGAGAAGATGCACCTAACCCTCAAGAGACTCGAGGCCCCCAGGGAGTTTAGAGGTCTGGTGGGGTAGGGGTGTAGGGTGGGGACATCCTTGTGTAGAAACGGAGGTTGGGAAGGAGGTATGAGATGTGGAACAGTCCAGTCAGAGGGTAGCCTGGGGTCAAAATAAAATCTGGAGTTTAAAATAAATAAAGAAAAAAAAATAAATGAAAAAAGGGAAAAAATTAAAACTTCGAAAAAAAGACTCAAGTATTTAATATCTAACATTAAAAACCCTGCAGTGCTTATGATATACAAAAAAAATTCATAATGTATTTCTTTGTAAAAAACAGAAATTTCTGCACCCAGATTTCATTGTAGTTTTTGCTGGTCTTTTCTCCCATTTTTGTACAACATGTATTAATGTCATTTATGCTAAATTCTTTTAAACTTAGGTTAAATTTCACTCCTGCATTTACCAGCCTGCCAGCCATAAGGCACGTTAATTAACCTCCTTGAGTATTAATTGCTTCATTTTTGAAATGCTGAAAATGATCACACATGTTCTATAAGGTTGATGTGAGAATTCAATTGTGAGATAATTAATATGAAGAATTTAGACAGTTTTGAACATGTCAAAAGTGCTCAGATGCATGATGGTGGAGATGGTGATGATGTCTGTGTTACTAGTAAATCATCGGTGTTATTTGGGCAGCATAACTAACTGCCTATCTGAAAGAAAATTCATTGGTCTGGTTTTGGTAAAGATGATAGACTATAATTTCACATAATCTTCATTTGTGTTAGCTTTAACTTAATATATACTTCCTTAAGTGTTTGTTGCTAATTTTATGCTCTTTTGTAATTGAAGGTCTTAAGGCATTTATAATATTTAGAAACAGATTACATCCTGCCTTCTTTTCTAATTAACCATTAGAGAAACAGACAAAGCAGGTAATTATTCCAACTATACATATAAATGTGTGGCTATATTAAAATTGCAATATCCAATAATAATTCATATTCATGGAGAGATATTAATCTATGACACATATGTATTCTTAATTACAAATAAAGGATTATCTGTTCTAGGACCTTAAAAGCATTTTCTGTAACTTTTCTTTTGATTGAGGAGCAAGAAGGCACAAAATAATAAAAAATAAATGAGATGGCATTCTGATAGTTACAGGGAAATATTTCAATGCAGAGCAGAGTAGTGACAGCGTCATTAGAAATTTCCGTCTTTACCCAACTAACTTTATAAGCATCTCTAATGGACTTTTAAGGCTTTCAGAGACATACACCTATATAAACATTAAACATAAGAAAGAGGGATAATTTAAGAAGAAACTTTTCTAATATTTAAGATGTACAGCGATTGACACTAAAAAGAGGCACTTTGTTATAGATTATAAAATCAAGGCAGACTATCTTATTTTACTCATAAGTAATGGATAGACGTTATACTCTGAAAATGTTATCTTAATTTTCTTAATTACTGTTCTATTGCTCCCATGATCCAGAATAATGTATAAAAGAAAATCCTAATCATGTTCTTTGCTTACAGTTTCTGAAGTTTTTACCCATAATGTGTTATGCATGGTAGCCAGCAGACATGTTGATGGAGCTGTAGCTGAGAGTAACATCCTGAGCCATAGGCAGAGAGAGGGGGGAGGGAGAGAGAGGGGGGGAGGAAGAGGGGCGGGGGAAGAGGGGGGGAGGGAGGGAGGGAGAGAGAGAGAGAGACAGAGAGAGAAGAGAGAGAGAGAATGGACAGAACCTTGAGCTGTTGTGGCCCTTTGAAACCTCATAGCCCACAGCCAGTGAGATGATTTCTCCAAAGTCACATCTACTCCAACAAGGCCAGATCACCCAATCCTTCTGACCTTTCTTAAATTGTGATACTCCCTTATTACTAAGCATTCAGATAATATGAACCTATGGTGCTACTAATATTCAAATCATGATGGAAAAAATGTATCCATTCCTTTAATCTTTCAAGATTTCGTCAGTAGCAAATGAAAACCCTTACAAAAATTTTGTCATGATATATAATCCTATCTAAAACAATGATCTATTTTAAAACATGTAAACAGCCTCATTTTACACAGTGCCTAATCTATTTTAGCATTTTTCTTTATTTTTTTTTCAAACCACCTGTCCCTAACTATTGTCAGGTTTTACATAATTTCCTTTGCCAGCAGTGCTTTATGCCCTTGTTCTCTATGGAAGACAAAGGAAGACGAAAACTACAGTCCCATCAATCAAAAACAACACAGTCAGCACCAGGTCCAATAATGAAACCATGATTTCATAAATCATCTTCTACAGGTTAGGGTCATCTTTAAAGGGAAAAAAAAATCTTATCAGGTGCAGCTGAATATTCTCATGGTCTTTCATACTTCAGTCTTTAATGAAAACAATATAACAGCTGTCAGAATATAAATGTGTAACCTTTCTTAGCTTTAAAAAACTGCCCACACTGTGCCCTGACGATGCCCTTGAAATACAATGAAGTCAGAATATTTTTCTTTCCCCGCAAAGGTCTGCCCATGCCTCTCTTTTAGCAGTTTGGCAATGAAATAAGTTTTTTTTCCCCTTTACTCTCTTTCAGATATGTGTGTTTAATTCAGTCTAGCAGAGATTAAGTTTAAAACTCAGATTCAAAAGCTATTCCATGGCAGTAACTAGCACAAAATGAAAACAGAAGGTTGACATGGCATTTTTTTTTGTTTTAGCTGAATCAACAGCTCTTCTGCTCTCTGACCCTGATCGCCCCTCCATATGTTAGGGAGTAAAATATGTATCATGAAATCTCAGGATGGACTCAGAACATTTATCCACTGAAAATAAAACAAAGTTAAATCATCAAATGAAAATGAAAAGTTATCTTTTTAAAAATACAGGTGTCACACTTACAAGGCTGATTACAAGTTACTGCCAGTCAGAGAAACATATTGCTTGAAATGCATAGGGAAGTATGTATTCAACTTTCCCAAATTATTTTTGCTACGTCTTTGCTGTCTGGCACACCTAAGATCCTGATATAATCTAATAAAATATACTTTTTTTTCTTAATTTGAGTTAACTACACGCTTTGGCACATTGTCCTCATTTCCAACACCAAGACTTAATATGTATAATATAATGTAGATCTAGGGATAGGAATGAGTCAAGTGTGAGGCCATGATGAGGCCCGGAGACTCCTGAAGAACAACTCAAGTGGACCGATCATGGAGACTGTAGAGTCTACAGTAGATAGAGAGAGCAGGACACGTGCAAAATGCATTTCGCTGTGTAGCAGCCCAGAGGTACCTTAGGCAACACTTGACTTAAAAAAGATAAATGACTACACATTTTTTTTTAAAAAATCCAGCCCCAGAGGAGTCTCTCCTTTGGTTTTGCTTTTGTGGCAGACATAGGGCAGCTTCCAGGGCATTAGGAAGCATGTTGGGGACTTTTATTCCAAAGAAGTTGCTGTTTACAAGCATTTTGAATGCTTAACAATCCTCTGCCTGCTACATAATGTAAGAGCAATGAATGGCTGCTACACAACATCATTCACACTTTCAAGTCTACGTGATTATCTGGTCCACTGGCCTACTGTAGTGTGTTTTTGAAATGAATTGGAGATAAACCCATAATAGTCCATTTCGTACAAGCACATTTGTCTCAGTTTAAATTCAGGGCCCAAACACCTACTTATTCCCATTCTGTTTCTGCCTGGTGTTTTCATCATCATAAAGCCGTATTAGTTCCTTGATTACACCTGGAATTCTGCAAATGCTGTGAGAGCAATACCAATCTCACACCAGGCTCCTCATTTGAAAATAATAGCACGGTAGCTGAATTCCAAAAAGGAACCGTTGAGAGTTTCCTCAAGGTCCTATATTCTGTCCTGTTTGAATGAATAAAGCAATTTCTGTATGTTACCAAGCAACTCATACAAACCTCATTCTGTATACACAGGAGCACATATGGGAATTTGAATAAGATGTAAAATTTTATTTGGCATTTGAGTATATGTCCTCTTAACATTGTATTTCAAACTGTTAGGGAAGATTATGTTTACTAAATATACTTCAGCAAATGCACCTAATTATATTCTTTGCTATATAAATTTTCCTAAGATTATTTTATTTTTAAATAAATTCCTAAAATTTGAGAAACAATGATATTCTTTAGATAAATTTAAAAATACACACAGTATTCTAATATTAGGAAATGTGTAGGTATGTGATTATATTATATATATATATATGTATACACACACACATATATATGTGTGTACATATATGTATATGTAAATGTATATATGTTTGGAATCTCTGGGACAGAAAGAGAAAGAAAACACTCACTTTGTAATGATTTAATTATATTTTCATATATATTAAGCAACCAGAAGCAAATAGTGTAATAGACTGGCTGAGTCCAGAGTAGATGCTCAATTTTTAGAACAAACTCAAAGTCTTTCATAGTTAAACCAGAGGCAAGAAACATACAACACAGTAAAACATAAAGAAGTAAATGCTTAAGAACAATGAGCATGCAAAATAATATTTTGTGTATCCATACAAGAGACCTAAACCTCTGTTTTCATTTTTTATAACAAAATTGATACAGACTGGGAGGAGTAGAGAGAGGGGAGACTGCAGTTGGTATATACTGAAAACAAATAAACGAAAATAAATACATAAAGCAGAGAAAGTAATCGTAGAAATATTTCAGAAATATTCTTCTCTAGTGAATACTTCTCTAGTGAAATTCAACTTAGCCGAGAGGTGAAGTTTCTCTGATAAAATTGCCAGAGTTAAACGTAGCACTGACTTTCTGTTAGATGGGAAGATGTAATATGTAGTCAGCCCTTAGTAACCTATTCACGGAGGACAAAACTGAAACGTGTACTATATCCTTGTTGTTTAAGCACTAAAATTGTTCCTACCATAAAAACCTGAATAGTTTACAGTGAATGAATTCAAAGGAAGATGAATTTATTACATTATTATACTTTATCAACTACTTACCATTTGTTGAAAGCTATACATTCTGACCTCTCTATGAATAGTAACTTACTTTATGAATTAAAGACAAGATCATCAAATTTACACTTCCATCTTTTTTTCATTTTGGGTCTCTTAAAAAATCTATCATATTAATGTTATAATATATTTACAGTCTACATCCATGATTTGAGTTGTCACTTTATCTCTAGCACTTTAAGAAGTAGCATGTACAAATCTAGCAGTATAATATATAATCAGTATATATAAGCAGTATAATATATAATATATAATATATAATTTGTCTGCTTTTGTGCTAGACACAGTAGCTACCACAGAAATGTATTATGGCCAGAAAGACCCAGAACATCAAACATATACCTCTCTTGGAAAAGAATTGTGGATCTATTAATATTGATGGTGACTGTATAGATTATAATTTAATGGGGTTTTCTATCAGCCTTTACTTAGAAATGATCATTTTGTAATTAAAATGTAAGTCTTGCTAAATATTAATTTTCATAATTATATTTTGTGCTCAGCACTAAAATCTTTCTCTCTGCTCAAGGGGCATATTGAATGCTTGATACTCAGATTTGAGATCCCTTCAAGTCAGGAATCTTTATTGTGTTATTAAGGACTTCTTCTCAGTTTCTCCCTTAAATTAGTGAGGTCACTTAAGTTACACAAATCTTAGCTCCCTGCCTGTGTAGCAAAAGACAGCCAGAAGACCTTTGATGTCTACTAACATTTTGGTTTATTAATATAGCAGACATCTTCAAATATCTCTGTGATAAAAATAAAACAATAGAACTTGCTAACACACAAGCTCCTTAGCTTCTGTGAAATTCTTCCTGTAATTCAGCGTTGAAGAACTTGTGTGCTCCAGAGCAAGCTCTGTTCTACTTGATTACAGAATGAGACTTACTAAAGCAATTACTATCACTTTTAACTTTTCACCCACAAGAAAAACAGTGCTTTCAAATCATTTGTAGTGGTGTAATCTTATTTTTTTATATTATGCACACTATGCTTTCCATAAACATTTTCTTCTTTTTAATGATTTTACAACTCTTAAGAATTTTTTTAAAAATACAAATAGACCCTTTTTGAAATACACTATGCAGAATAATGATGATTCATGGATGCAAAAATTGAGCAAACAAGTTAATAAATTGCACATCACTTTATCCATCATCCTCAATAAAATGTACAGTATGTTCCATCAAACCCTGTTTTCTTAAATCATCAAAAAGTAGACCCAACAGAATGACTTTTCAATTATCAATAATAACTCTAAAAATGGGTCATTCTTCACCATAGAAGATTATGCAAATGGATTGTCTAAATTTAAAATGAATTTACATAGTGCTAGAAAGCCATTTTCCTTTTTTTTTTTCTATTTTAGTATTGGGAGCCATGTGTCACAACATTATATAGCCAGCCCTTAACTTGGTATATGGCTCAGGCTTTCCTCAAATATGTAATCCCAATATTTAACTGTGCTGGGAAAACTGATGTGACAAACCCTTCCCAGTAGCAATGCAAGTTTTATGTGTATTGGTTAATAAATATTAAGTGACAACAATGTTAAGTATTCAGGTGTCCTCTCAGGATAGTACCCTTAATTATCAGTCACTTTGTGACATCAATATTTCCTTTGTTAAGAAGCTCCTATGGATTCTATGACACAAGCATGGAAGGAAAAGAATTCGTTTTGATTTACATGTGTGGGGTGAGTAGTTACGATAAATTTATTGATGAACCATATACCAAATTCTTTGGATTTTTTTGAGTGCTGTTGATAAAAAAGAACAAAATAATTTAATCCAATGGGAGGTCAAATATTTTATAAGATATTTATAACTTTTAAGACAAAAGGGACCAACCCACTCACCTGTTTATTAAAAACAGGACTCGTGGCTTTATGTCATACAGTAATCCTAAGAATGGTACAAAGACAATTAAGGAAACACAATGCTAGGTAAAACTGAATCAATACTGGAATCCTGATCTATGATGGGATATAAACCAATTTTCAGAGTCCAGTAAAAGAGGTCAGTTTAGGCATATTTTTGTTTGTTTGTTTGTTTGAGGTTGGACCGAGGCACAGAGAAAACATTGTGTACTTTTTAATGGTATTGATTACAAAAATTCTTTGAACATACATTGCTTAGCTGTCCATGCTTCAGTGTGTTGTCATGAAAAATAACAGAAATGGCAGCACATTTCCTTAGCCATGTGCAAATATTAAACCAGTTAATGAGCACACATGTCTGTAAAATGTCAAGTCCTAATAAGGACTACACTCCAGTGCCTAGGATTACAATCAAGCAACACTTTGACTCATATTTATAAAGCACAATGAACTGATGCTTTAAATGGCCTGTGGAAATGGAAAAAAAATCCTTGTGAAAATCAAACTGACCATCTAAAAAGAAGGGTTCAGAACATGACTATTAATAATTGCAGCTCACAATGTAATTAGAAGCATGTCCTTGGGTAAGCTACTTAGAGCTCTGATTGCCAGTTTCCATAACTAAAACATGAATGATTCAATCTAGAAAATCCTTCAGTTCTTTTAGACCCTATGAGTTTATAGGTCCCAGTCATCCTAATTTGTGAATATATATATTCTGACCTTTGCCAGGCACCAAAAGAGACAGAACATGATCCGTGTAAGAAGTTATAAACTCAACATAACTAAAGATCCCATCTTTATAACATAATAACAAACTTTCTTTAAGTATTGTTTTCTGTTTGTGCATACGGAGACAGTTTTGGGTCATTGAGAATTCCTATGCTTAGCCACGATCGCTGGTGCAACCGACTCTGAGCTCTTCTGTTTAATTGGCCTGATGACTGGCAGTCCTGTCAAAACAATTGACACTTCACAATGTCACCGATACGGAATTATCTTAAATAAAACATTTTCTTAGAAGTTGCGTTTAGTTTTATTTTACTTGTATGAGTATTTTTTTTCTGCATGTATATCTGTGTACCAGTATTTCACCTGGCAAACAACCCAGGCTACAAGAATGCATTAGATCCTCAGGAACTGGAGTTACAGGCAGTTGTGAGCAACCATGTGTGTACTGAGAATTGAATATGGGTTCTTTGAAAGAGTAGTCAGTGGTTTTAAATACTGAGATACTTCCCCAATCCCAAATGAAATATGTTATACTGAAATGTATTTTCTGTTACATAAACTTTTGATGTCAAAGTAGCCATAAAATAGGTTAAAGACCATTGATTAATTAATTAATCAATTGCAGGACAACAGTGTTCATAGTTGAGGATATGAGCACACTAAGTGTACCTCAAGTATCATACTGCCTGGTATCTTATATTTGTGCTGCTGTATCGGAGACACTATTATTTTGTTTTCATATTTTTTTTCATTTAGCTTTCACATCAATAACACCAGTATGGTGAAAAATGTCATTGACAATAGACTTCTGTAATTTTGCTTTCATTTCACTCTGACCATCATTGTGCAACTTATAGTACCTTAGATACTTTTTTTATTATAGTAGACTTCAGAAGTGATCTGGACTTGAAAACATGTTTTTATTTTTTTTGGTTTGATACTGATATTTGGCAACAATTATAATGTAGGAATTCCAGGCCCTGTGTATCACTACGTTTTTCCTCAGTGGTTTTCACATAAACTTGTGGGCTCAAATCCACTTGAAACCTGAGATGGAAAGTGGGCTTGTTGTAAGTAGATGTGTATATTACAGTGCTATATCACTGATCTTTGGCTACATGTTTATTTAGCTCATCTTTTCCAGTAGAAAAATCTTCAACCCTTGTGAACATGCACGATGTATTATTAACTTTGTACATTATTTACTGTCCAGGGTTAATAAAAATTGCAACAACAGCACTGTGAACCATAAAAAGAACATTTTCTTCACAGTAATCGAACTGTGATGACTTGTACTTAGATGCCCTATGTCTTAATTCATAACCAATTTTAACAGGGCATGTTTCCATGACACCAGGAAACCCTGTCTTCCAGGGAAGAAGAGAATGAAATGTTTCGTGATTGATGACACTATCTAAACTCTGGCACAAGCTGGCGAGTTCTTGTAAAGGAGGCGTGTTTGACTGCATTCTGCCCAACACAACAGCTCATTAAGCAATATTTCCCCATTAATGTTTAGTATTAAACAGTGAATGAAAGACTAAATATCATACGGAAAAACAAATTGAAAACAGCACAGTAGGGTTTAGGGTAGGCAGCCAACAGCCTCCCCTTCATTTGGAAGACAGCTTGGATACCTATTCCAAAGATTAATGAGCAATCAGTTCTAAATTAAACCAAGACCTGTATTTAAATCTTTTTTCCTCTTTTAAAGACACTGCTTTGAGTTATACTAACTGAGATAAAATACAGTATTGGCCTTTCCATGTGTTGTGTGATGCGGTTAGAAACATGAAAGATTGTTTCTGAAACATTTCCTTCACATTTTTTTATCATTTTCCCCTTGCCCAATTTGAAAGGAAATGGGCCATGATGAGGGTCGGCGGTCTCTGCCACAGGATGCAGAATTGTGCTCTCTGTCAGTCACTCAAAAAACAGTCACCTCTTTGAAGATAGAATAAGAAAACTGCTTTTATGAACATCACAC
Organism: Apodemus agrarius; assembly: GCA_964023405.1. Taxonomy (NCBI): domain Eukaryota; kingdom Metazoa; phylum Chordata; class Mammalia; order Rodentia; family Muridae; genus Apodemus; species Apodemus agrarius. The sequence continues at coordinate 32,956,159 of OZ030013.1, read as the reverse complement.
ATTCTATCAGAGGTTGCAAAAGCAGAATTTCAATTTTATAAAAACTGTCAGAAGAAGCACCTTTCTGTGAGGGCATTGGTACTGTTACAGTAAGTGAAAATGTGGTCAAGATCATTGTTGAGCTGAGTCTTCAGGACACTGACAACAAGACTGGGTACAGCACTGGGAAACATTTTATATGCAGTCAGGCTTAGTTTTACACTCCACATGATCAAACTTACGATCTGAAATTGTTGCTAGGGAAAGTCCGTTGTTGGGACCTAGCTTAAGAAAAATAAAAGAGGAGGTACCAACTCTTCTTACCATGAAATTATATACTGCAAGGCAATGCATATGTTACTTAGCAACATCTACTCATCCTACTGTGGCTTTTTAGATGACAGAGAGTAGTTACATTTAAACATCTAGCTGTGCAATAAAAACAACTGATAAAAAAGTGTAATTAAAAACATAAGCACATTATTTTTGTTTCAGAAAAAAAACCTCAGATCTGTATGTAACTGTAATCTATGCCACATAGACTGCATAGTTATATAAGCAGGGCAAATGGTAGGAGCAGGAAATTTGATGGTTTGACTGAAAATCCAAATAAAGTTGCATAGTATCTATTATTAAGGAGATACAGTGACTAGAAAATTGATCATCGTGAAAATCTCTTCCAGTTGTTTAGGAAAAATTAAATCTTACCTACCCTAGAAATACTTTCAAGAGATTGACTGAACTCCCAATAAATATTCCATCCCTCAACGAAGGGCAAATTTCCTAGACTTATAAAGCAAACTCATGTGGCTGGGCGGTCCTTGCTTGTTTAATGAATTTCAGATTTGGAGATGAAGTCTTTTGAGCTTTCCATGAGTAAATGTAAATCAAATGAGACATTTCTTACTCAAAGATGCACACCAGAGAGCCACAGAAGGAAAGAGAAAAACTAATTGTGATCACGAAAGCTGAAGTTAGAAGGATTGTTGCAACTCAGAGAGTATGAGCTGTCCCCAGACACATCACCAGTAATGCAGAAATTCCACTAATAACCCTGGAGGTAGTTGAAATACTACAATCAAGGTGTGGACAATTTCTTGTTCCTAGGAGTAGAGAGCCACCAAGATACAAACTAGTATGACAATTGAGAACATGAAGGAGAGTAAGTGCAAGGTTAGCCTTAAGAAGTTTATTATTATTATTATTATTATTATTATTATTATTATCATCATCATCATCATCATCATCATCATCATCATCACCATCATTTTTATTTCCATCCCAAACTTCATGCCCATTCCTATCTTGTTACTGACAGGCCACATAACATAGGGCAGTCATAGTGAGTCATATTGCCTGGCCTTGACATCGGAGTCCTGAAAGAGAAGACACAGTGATCATAGAGTCTCTTCAATTTGTCATTCAATCAAATGAGGTAGGGTGTACTCTAAGCAATTTGTTGAAAAGCATCTTCACCTTTTACATCCTTCTTTCATTTGCCTTGTCTGTCCTATCACCTTTCTGTGACAATGCTCCATCATGATATACCCCCTTCATCCTCATCATCAGCATTGTGAGAATTTACAATCATATGGCACTTACATTCTGCTACCATACTGTATAACACACACTCATTTCATCTTCGGAGCAATTCTGAAAAATAGGCATTATTGTTCTGGCTTCGATACAGGTGAGCAACTGAGAAACTTGCCCAAAGAGGAAAAAGTGATAAGAGAAAAATGAACGGAGGATAGAGATGCAGGAAACTACAGCGACTCATTTGCATAGCAGCATCTGACATTCTTCAAGGAGCACGGTTATTTCCCTGAACTCAGATGCAGAGGAGTTTAACATAGACACAAAGATATATGATGATCCAAGTGATGCAGCAGAGTAATTCACACGCTGTCTGCTCTATAGGGATGAGGGACAGAGCCAGTGAGGAGACTCAGTGGAAGGAGGAAAAGAGTAAGTAACAGTGCCTCTATGCATGACACTTCTTTCCTATTGTTTGGACAATATTTGATAGAGTGCAGAATTCATAGAATCAGAACCTCAATTTCTTTGCAGAAACGTAATAAGGAAACATGCACAAAGATACTCTGTTAAAATGATATATCTACATAGTTGTATGTGGATGCTTTTGACTGTGTTTATGTGCACCATGTACATACAGGTGATGGCTGTAGTCATAACAGGGAATATGAAATCCTGGAACTGAAGATTCGGGCAAATGGAAACAACTTTATGGGTACTGGGAAACCAATTTCCAAATGCACATGCAATCAGAACTGTTAACTAATGACCTTTCACTTGGAATCCAATTGATTATGTTTTTTTTTTTTTGTAAGATAAACCGTCTAAAAATATTTAGGTTTAAAATAATGTACCCAACAGAATGTTTTTGCAGTTTTAAAGTTGAATACATAACCTAATATAAGTTGAATTTCAACAAACATTGCCTCCATTGCTACTCAGAGTCCTGTGATCAGGATCAGTAGATTTAAATATATAGTCTCACTAAAAACTGATAAATATTTTTTGTTACTCAGATCTCAAGTAGAAAGTAGAGAGAAACAAGTTAATAAATGCTGAAAGTGTGCTTTCCAGATTTCATAAATTTGTATGTTACTGAGAAGAACTTACAATAATTTCTTATGGACTTTATGAGCTCTATTATTAATTTAAAAGCAAAAACCCTTAAAATCAAAATAAATATTTTGAAATTTTCCCTATGTTTTAAATACTTGACATTTAGAAATCATATAAAATAGTTACTGGATTTATTTAAGTGGAATTCCTTGGGTATCAGAAATTTCAAACTGTTTATTCATTACACTTCATTCAATGTAATTTCTGTGTTTATTCTGCCACAGGAGATCACCAATTCCTTTTGAAAATAGTGCTTCAGAATACTTATAGTTAATTCTAGAATAATAATCTGCATCATATTCCATTAATTTAAGGAACAAGAGCCAAAATATACAAATAGAATTATCTCTGATATTCAAACTGTACAACCAAGGAAAAGAAAAAAAATACAGAATGGGAAATACAACTATTCATCTGTAAAAATTAACTTTCAGAATACACAAAGGGCTAAAAAATTTAATGTGAAGTATAAAACTATTGATGGGTAAGTCATGTGGGTAAATATCTCCTCTCCAAACAGAACTACAAGTGGGATACAAATATGTTCATCTGCTTGACATCATTAGTCATCCAGAAAAGGCATAGTCAAACTTCAGTGAGTTGTTGTCCCATTCAAGTTAGTGTGATCAACATCAAGACAGAGTAAATAAATAAGTTCCTAAGGTGGTGGAAGCAAAGGAATTTGCACAGTGTGGTTTAAAATAGTACAAATGTATGCAGAGTAGTGTGGAATGTCCACTTTATGGGACATTTCCAGGATAAAGGCCTTCAGAATGAGAAAGAGATTACAAAGTTCTAATATGTATCACTACATTATTCATAGCAGTGAAGACTTAAAATCAACCAATGTTTGTCAAGGGCATGAATGGATAAAGAAATTATAGTGTGATTGTGTGTGTGTGTCTGTGTGTGTGTGTGTGTGTGTGTGTGTGTGTGTGTGTGTGTTGAACATTCCTGACCCATTTAAAAAAATAACATAGATTCATTTGAAGGGAACATGAACGTAATAGACACTGTATGCTTAATTTCCTGCCTAGAAGCAACTTGAGCTGATGTAAAATAGTTTTACTTAAGTCTGGAAATGTATTATGAATTGTATGTTGATAAAGAGATTTAGTCAGATGTCCTGTGAGCCTAGGTAGGAATATTCACCCTAAACTGAATTAATGTGTAATGGCATTATCACAGTTTTGGGAAAACTAAAATAAGACTTAATAATTTTATAACCTATTTGAAAGAAAAGCAAATGTGACAAATTCCAAGTCTTTACTATTCATTGAACAGAGAATATTCATAGGGATACTATAATTTAGGCCTGTAAGATGGTATAGGGAAATATGAGATAACAGAGCTATTAATAAAAACAACCCTGAAGACAGAAAACAAAAAGCAAAGTGAGGAGCACGACTCCCCTAGCTCTAACTCAGGCCTCCTGGGAAAACGCTGTCCCCAAACTGGCTACAGTGAGTTTCTACTAAATCAAGCAGAACCTCGTAAGTTTCAAAGTGATAAATTGCAGTTAAGTAAAATCTAGAGAATGAATCATTAAAATATGTTTATTATTACACTTTTCATTGTTACAGTAAATTTCTTTTTGAAATCACAAGTGTGTGTGCATGCGTGCGTGCGTGGGTGTTTACACCCCAATGCATCATGAGAAAAATCTCACAATCCACTAGGTGGTTGTTATCTTGAATTTGAAGATTAATGTCAGCCAAATTCTTTTAGACCTTTTTTTTTTTGGCTACTATCGACAGCACATGTTTTCCCTTTATTTAGAAGTTGATTTTAACGACCTGCTCTCACTAAATTATCACCAAAGATATGATCACTCACCTCTTTCCAAATTTCCCACCACTGCCCTTATCAGTTCTGGTTTTGTGTGTTCAAAAGTATTCACTTTCCATGTTCACAGACATCCTATCGCTTCTTCATGACTTTTGTTCCTGTGTATACTCACAAAAAGTAAAAACTATTTTATTCAGCATTCAATGCCCCCCCTTTCCCATTAGCATTAGTGTATCTACTTGCAAATTTTTTGCCTGTCTTTTTTTTTTTTTTTTTTTTTTTTTTTTTTTTTTTTTGTTCAAACAAAACAAACCCAGGAGTGCCGGGCAGACCCTTCCTTAGCCCGCTCACTCATTTCTGCTCAGGCAGAGCCTCTTAAGACATTCAATGGTTCCCTCATCTGTGATTCACACCATTACAATTTGGCTTCTATACACAACACACAATCCTTCAACCCTCAGGCATCTTATCTGCGTTACCCTGAGATACTTCAAAACCAGCATGTCAAAAATAGAGATTGCTGTGTCTGCTTTGTGGTCTAAGCTAAAAAGCTGTGTTATTCTTGACTTAGCCATCATTTACAACCTACACGTCTTTAGATGCCAAATCGGAAGCAGCACCTAAATCTTTGGGTAGCGTTTTTTCTGCCTACGACACTTTCTTTACTGTTAATTGGGCATTGTTCTGACATCTCCTGTGGAATGTTGGCCTCCCATTACTCCTGGCTGTTTGGCAGGGCTGAGGCACCAGCTTGGACATGACTGTTGTTTATGGAAAACAAATAGCGTTAAGATCTATGATGTCAGTCAGTTCCCTAGGTCTATCAAAAAGAAGGAGGTGTCTTCAGTAACTCGAATCTTTGTTCTGTAAGCTCTTTAGAGAAGGGATAATGTTATTTCACTATGAAATATGCAAGCACAGAGGAAGAACACCTGAGATTTGAGTTAAAAAAATGCTGTGTAAAGCAAAAATCTGTACAGCTCAAGGTTCAGAGATATTTTAAATTGAAATGCCCAAAATCAATACATATTTAAGATATATTATTAGTTTCCGTGTGAAAGGCAAGTCTCTGCCTCTCGGCATGTGTCTCCCTGTCTCTGTATCTCTAGCTTGAAAAATACCTTTTAATTCACTGTAATATATTCCTTAATGCAATGGATAATTAGAGATAAATCTTATCTTATCCAAAGTGACCACAGGTGACATATTTTGATACCCTATTTTATTCCTCTGGAGTTATAGGCACTTGAAACAAAATGATATCCCACTTAGTATCAAATTTGTATTCTCAACTAGGGGATCTGTAGGTGTTCTAAACTTAAAAAAATGATTGATTTGAATAAAAAACATTTTTCTTGTGAATGACATCTAAAAGATAAATCATTGATATTTTCTCTGTCGCAAGCAGAGAGCCATAGGATGTCCATAGAGCATCAGTAGATTCGAAACAGTAGATTGCCTCTGTGATCGTGGGGACATGTAGCTGTGAGCAGGAAGGCACGCATAACTTTGAAGATTGAGGAGGTCTATCTTCAGTTTATATGATCTCCTAGACATCGGCTGGGCTGGGACACTAAAGATGACTGAAGATAAAGGGAATCTGTTTTCAGAAGGCCATCAATTTACAGGACATCTCTTGGAGAACACAGCTAAGTATGTCAAATATATGTCCCTGTTGTCATTCGCTTCCCTATTTTATAAGCATCCACAGTTTACCGTATGTAACTATTGTGGAAAATATGGATAGTCGGTATTTTATTTAAAATATTTAAACAAAAAGAAAGGGAATAAAACCTCAACTTAAAAATATTTAGCTTTGTATCAATTATCTTTAAATTAAAAAAAGTGGTTCTCTCCTTTATCTTTGAATTCAACATTTTATGCATGTGATATAAATTGTGCCTAGCCACCTGAACTGTAAGCAATTGTTTTCTTCCTCCCTGTATTTAAAATTTCAATCCCTTTTATTTTATATGCATGAAGTGATGATAATGGAAGTCTATTTGAGTAAGTTTCTAATGCCTAGAGTAAAAAAAAATTTAATCTCCTTTGCCTTTGAATATTAAAATTGAATTACAGATTGGCTGGTGAATCCCATAAGGTCAATGGTTTGTAAGGATTACTTTTTCTATTCGATTTTCAAGGATATGTAAAAACAGTGTTCCAAGCATGTAAACAACTCAGAACCAATTGCATAATTGAAACAGAAGCTACTATAGTAGATATGGAAAAGAACATTGTAACAGAAATGGCTACAGTGGAGGCGGGAGGAAAAGGTGGTCAGGCAAGGATAATTAAAGAGTTTTATATATACCTCAAACTACTGTCAAAGCACAAAATTATATTTTGTCAAATCAAAAATATATTTTATAACATTTTAATGTTTTCATCACAATAAAAAGAAATGTCTTTGAAATGAACCAGTAACCTAAATATCCAGAGTTAATAAATAAATAAGGAAAACTGTAAAACATTCCATTTTCATCCACAATGGCATGCATCCATTATATGTTAAAGAAAAGATCTGTCTTTAATTCAAAACATCAGGTCATTTGTTATTAAAGGAAAGTTATTAGGCACTAAAACTTTATTCCTATATTTACAAACATGTTTCTGAATGTAGGTGAAACAAATACATTTAGTGTGTTTAATTTTTTGAGTTATTAAATATATGATGGCTACTTCTACTTTCTCTCCCAGGTTCCTCCCTCCCTCGCTCCTCACTTCAGAAAAGAGACAAGATACTAGTACATCAAAAATAGTCATGTAAATAACAGTGACTATCTTGTAATAAGATGTGGCAATAGTGGCAGAGGAGCTTCTTTTATTATCGCGCTTGTCTTCAACCTCTCTCAGACCTGCATTAGAAAGACAGAACCAAAATGGCCGATCAAGTGAAAGTGTGGTCCCTTTGTAGCTAGCTAGCTAGCTAATCTCTGAAAGACCCACTTGTGCATTGTGTGATTGGGCAATGAAAACTCTCAGCAGGCCCCTTCACAGGGGAGTCTTCCATTACTGACTTGGCGTTCCTCCTCAGCAACCGAGGTCACTCAATTATCCTCTCCTCAGCTGCTGGTCTAGCAACCGGACGACTCTTTGCCAAAGCTCCCTGTGAAAGTGCAATTGGACCAACAGAGATGAAGTGCTGGTGTCTTGTTAACTTGTTTTCCCAGACATCTGAAGGGTAATTTTCAGGTACACTAGCAACTACTAGACTGCACACCAAATGTGAGTAATTGGTCAAAAAGAAACGCTTGTTTTCCATCCCATGCTAAAGGTACCGTCTGCCTTGGTGTATGAAATATCAGTAACTTTAAATCTGAGCTACCTATCCATGGACAAAGAAAATCCACTCTAAAAAGGATTACTTTAGCAACACAATTGCGGGCAAGACTCTTATAAAGGGAGAAGCAGGGGGATGATGACAAGGGCTTCCTCGTTTTCCATCTTAGAGAGGAATATGCTGCTTATATTCAGTTTATGTGAGAAGCAGGAGTCCTACGGGCAATTTAAGTTTTCTTTGACTTTCCACTCTACTTTAGCTAAGTTTGGAAGGCAAATTTAGGAAGAAGAAGAAGAAAACCAGTGACCTCTAATTACTCAGTTATTTTTCAAAGCGGCGTCAACTTCATTTAGAAAGTCTCTGTTCTAGTTTGAGTGGCACCCGTCCCGCTCTTCTCCAGTAGTCTTAAGGGCATTGATTGCTTCCACAGTTAAACAGAAGAGTGCCTTTAATCTCCTCTAACTGCTGTTGACCTATCTCTGCCATTTCTTCCTAAGCATATAATAAATCAAGTGCATTTTACATGAAAAATGAAGTAATTACTTGGTGAATCTGATGGCTAATTGCACACAAAGCCCTCTGGGAAATATAGGACAAATCAGTGTCAAATTTCAAAAGAGGGGAGAAGGTTGCAGTTAATAACACTCAGAGTGTGGCAGGTTGCAAAGGACTTGAATTCCCTGTTTCTTCAGACTCAAACTGATTCCCTACTTCAGGGAATTGAAAAATTTTAGCCATATACTTCACCTTTCTGTTGATAATACTGGTGACAGGCAAGAAAATGGAATCCACTGAACTAAAGTGAACTATTTGGAGGGAAAACATGAAACTGCTTTTTGCTTTTTTTGTTGTTGTTGTTTGTTTGTTTTTAATCACAACATGCATGAAGGTTGTGGCTCTGTATCATTAAACTCGCATTTGCATCTAAAACTCTTAATGGCTCTGTTTCTTTATGTGTAAGCTTATTTTTTTTCTAGAGTGTTAAATATGGTCATACTGAAACTGAATAGCATGCTTCATCTATCTCTTTATTTGAGGATGTTAACTTAAAGATGTTAATTATTTGTTGTACTTGTAAAACTACCAGATAGATCAAAATTTGGCATTTTCTTCCTTCTCCTTAGAGAAAAGGTGGAATAGAACCATGACTAAATAGAAATAAATAAATAGGTAAATAGGTAGGGAGAGAGAGAGAGAGAGACTTAATTATAAGACAAAGGTGTTAAGGTTTAAATTTCCAGACAGATCAATACCACATGAGTACAAGAGAGGATTGAACACTAGAAGAAAGTTTTAATACCACCCCTGGAAGAAATGTTGGCTTAATATCCTTCCATATTTTTAAAAACTTCATTTCCTGGATTTCAGTGATCTAACACGTTCATGATAAATACCAGTTATGAATGGCTACTTATTGCATAATACATGAGGAACATACATCCACTCCTCTTCCTTTGTGTTAACTAAAACATAATAAGATATTATGAGCCTGTCTTTCTAGACTTTATCAATCAGTAGCTCTCCAATATTTACATCTTTCTGTCTTTTCCCAGCAAGTGAGCTCACAGAGACAGGATGTTTTAAGCAGAAAGTAGCATGAAGTACATACCTTACAAGCACACTTCATTCCTTTGTGGGGAACTCCGCCATTTAAATATATGCTGCACAGCTCTTCTTAAAGTATGCGCATATTTTTAGGTGAAACGCACTGATTTTTATACCGACTTTCATGGTAGTTTCTCACCCCAGAACATGGCGTTCCAGATTAGAGAAACACTGACTTGGTCTGGATGTTTGCTTTAAGTTCCTCTGCTGTTCACCTACATGCTCATTATTCTATAGTCGAGTTCTTTAAATAAGAAGATTTTAAAAATAATACCAACAGTTTAAAGTTGTTTAACAAATGTGGCTTAAAATAAAAGCAAATAAGTAGAGCCTGTTTTGTTGTGTTTCCCTCTCTTTGATCCCTTTTTGTTGCTTCCTCTCTTAAACACTGGTTCTGTCTGACCCAGGCTGTGACAACACCATCAGTTTAAAAAGAAAAGGCAAATGGGAACCTCCGGATAATAAGAAGCTCTCCTTTTTAATTTCTTGTCAGACCAAGCAGATACATCACTTTATTGCTACCAAGCACTAGGAAACAAAAGGTTTTATCCCTACTTACTCTCAGTGGATTGCCACAGTATGCTCATTAACGGTTATATATGGAAAGCTGATTAGAATCATTGTTCTCAATCTGCCATTCGAGAAAATTATTACCCACATCAAGGCATAATGTTAAGATATGAGGCCATAACGTTAGGAAAAATCAAAAAAGCAATCTTCTCATAGTGAGTCACATGAGGTTCATTCACTTGAGATGCTTTACTATTTAAAATATAAACTAAAGGAGAGTAGCATACACATATTAATTAGTCTTCCAAAAAAAAAAAAAAAAAAGGAAAGGTATCAAAACCACCGAAACAAACAAACAAACCAAAAAACAGAGACACTTTGAATTTACTTCAAGTCGTGTTGGTGTTCCAGTGTCTAAGTTCCTGAGTGTCAGAAATATCTAAACATGCCTACAGATTTTAAATATTTGTGGATTTAATTGTTGTTACTTTTCTTTAGTCATGGTCATTCTGTGGGTGCTTGCGCCAGTGGGAGTGTGTAGTGGTCATCTTCTCAGTCACTTCTGGCCATTGAATTTAGATCAACAATCTCGGTGGCAGGCATTATCTGATGACCCATCATCCTATATGACCACAATTGTACTCCTTATAGATGTCATATCCTTCTCACTAATTGTTCTGCTCCTTCTATTCTATGAAGTATGATGTATGTTCTATCATGTTCTGAAAAATCCTCAAACCAAATCTATTTCCAGTAATTTCTAAGAATTCAGTCAGGTGGCTGGAGAGATGGTTCAGTAGTTAAGAGTACTAGCTCTTCTGACAATGGGCCTAGATTATATTCCCAGTATCAACATGATGGCTTACAGTTAACCATAACAAAGGTTTCAATACATATGAAACCTTCTTCTGGCCCAACATATATGTTTAAAATTTCTTGCCCATGATGTAAAATAGTAAATTTAAAAACGACATTCAATGTTTTGATGAGCCTGGGAGACGTGTTGGCAAAACAGTGATGCAAATGTAGGATTAATAAGGCAGTCTGCAATTGGTTAAGGTTCGCTTTGAGTAATGAAACCCATTCAAGGATGTGAGGATAGGCCACTGGCTTTGAGGAAAACTACACAATAGTGTTCTACTAAAGAAATACAGCAACTCCATGACTCCAAATGACATTATGAAACACGCATTCATCTGCATCTTCCTCACTCACCATCAAATGCCTTTCAAATCACTTTCTCAAATGACAGGCTGACCACGACACAGTTTTGCTGGTGCAAGCACCCACAGGAAGACCATGACTAAAGGAAAGTGATAACAATTAAATACGCAAATATTTAAAATATGCGGTCACGTTTGGATATTCACCATCATCTTCGTACATTACGTGGGAACGGATAAGGAACAATGTGCACAATAAGAGTCATTGGGGAATAGTTGGGGGGGAGAGGAACTATGGGACATAGGGAGGGGGGAACTGGGAAAGGGGAAAGCCTTTGGAATGTAAACATAGAATATAGAAAATAAAAATTAAAAAAAAAAGAGTCATTGGAACACTCAGTCCTAATTGGAACGAAAGGGCTCAGAGAGCTATGTAAACAAAGAATATAGAAAATAATACACACACACACACACACACACACACACACACACACACACACATATATATATATATATATATATATATATATATATATATGAAGGCAGAAAGACAGCAAGGACCAGAGGTGAGGGATAACTCCTAGAAAACAGGAGTTATCTAAATGTAAACTAATAAAATGATTAATTAAATAAAAAAGACTGATGTACATTAGATCTCAAGATGCTGCCTAGCCAGCATAGGGCCTACACAGGTTCAAAACAAAGGTTTCATCAGTGAGCCGGCTAAGGGGACAAAGGTCCATCCCTTGCTTGCAGTTGATATCCATTCACAAAAGAAAATTTTCCTCAATCTGGTCTCACTGGGCATATCAACCATAGCTCAGCGAGGATCCATGCCCAGAATTAGCAAACACAAAATAAACTCAATGGACTATCTGTAGGATTTTTTTTTTATCTTTTTAGTTTTTTTGACTATTTTTGGTCTTTTGCTTTAATATATTTGTTACTCTTTGTTAGTTTTAAAGTAAAAGAGAAGTTCTAGAAAGGGATGGATGGAGGAAATTTTGTGATAACAATTATGATATGAAATTTTCTATAAAAAAACATCATTTCATGTTTCCACATTTTAATAGCCTTTCTTTGTTGTCTCTTTTCTTTTGAAAAATACTTCTTATATTTAATAGAGTCTGCTTTATTTATCTCAGAGCATTATGCGTCTCAAACTAAGTGAAGGTTCATGATTCATTCAAACTTTCAGAAATTGATTACACAGATATTATATATAGCAGAGATATGTAAAGCTAAACATGTCTACACAGTTGAAAGGTTACTTTCCAGTCTCCACAACACATCTTCATGGAGCTAAGGGCACAAATAATGTGTTTGTTTTCAGTAGAATTCTGCCCCCTCAGAGCTAAGGGATTTGGGTGCCTGTACTGGAAAGAGTCCTGGAGCAGAAGTCTATAGCTAGAACATTCAATGGAACAGATTCATAAAAGGCACCAGCTGTTTCTGGATAATCTCAGGTATGGTCCAGACTGTTAATCTGTTCTTTTACAGACTAGTCCTATATGGATTTTTAATATGTAAATTACTTTACCTCTTCTACACATCATGACAACCTTTAAAATGATAATGACGAGAATCACCTTCAAAACAGAATACACAAAACTCTTCATAAACTCACCACCTGGTAACAATCAGAGAAACAGTTTCTCTAAATAAATAATCTGAATACCTATTCTGATTCATAAAATTATATGGGTTATTATTCCATTCAAAGCTGACATAAAAAGGACAGGATATGTTAATAATCTAAACCAAGAAAATAATACCTTTGCACACAATTTTGATTTTATTTATTTTAGATTCTTGTCAACATCATTTTTTAAAATTACTTAAGAATTCATGCAAAAATTCACAGAAAAATTACTTTTTTAATAGAATAAATTTGGAATATTTGACAATTTTGATTCTAAGTCCCTTCCACCTAACAATTAGTGAAAGAAACATTAATTTTCTCCTTGGAAATACGTGTGTATGCTCTAGGTTATGCAGAGTAGTCTGGATAGGGAAACAGCTGAAAGTAATTAAAGGTTGCTTATACATAAAAGAGAAACGTGCTGGCTGAATGCTAAGCATAGGGATAGAAATAAGCACAATCCTTCTAGATGGGAATTTTAAGAAAGCCATAAGGCATTCTCTTCTTTCTCTATAATATGAAAACCACTAGTGAACAAAGAGAAAATTGATGTGTCTCTTCCACTTATCAATTATGAATTTTTCTTCAGTAGTTTAGAAACTGATTCAAGGTAAAGAGTAAAATAAATTAGAATATGTAGATTCTTTAGAAAGAGTTTTAAAATCACAGTGAATTAGTTTTAAAATACCAGGATAAAAATCAATTTTAAGGCTAATTTAATTGTTTAATAGTTGAGGTCACATATGTTTCTACTAGAAAAATAACCTCTGGAACATGACATTAAAAATGTGAAATTAAGAGACAGATTGTTATAAAAACAGGTATGAAGTAACATATTTAAATTACAGTATGCTAAAAAGAGAGGCTTTATAAAATTTCTTCTAGTTCTTATTAATTGATATTTCTACTTCTATATTTCTAAAATTATTACAATTAACAAAATATAAAATTGAAGGTAAGAGTATATAATATAATTATTATACTGTGAACCTAGAAATAAACAACTATTATAATCACAAATAATAAACAAAATATTTTTATATTTAAGAGGTTAAAAGGAACACTTTTCACTTTTTCAAAAAGTATTAAGAAAATCTTTATTAAAGAGACGAATGTAAGAATAATTTTCCTTTTAGCCTTAAAATCTTTCTTATGAAAATAGTACTTAATGTTGTTAAAATAAATGAAACAATTACATATTTATGTGTAAATTTTAAAATATAAGGCTTCTTATTCTATGTACTTACAAAAATACAATGTATTAGGTAAAATTAGAATTTCCTTTTGCGTTGTTTAAATTTAGTAAACACATCTAAGATATCTTTGTCTTTAAAAGTATTATTTAGTCCAGTTTTAAAATTTTACACTCATTCATTGCAAGAAAACTCACTTTAAGCAGTTCTTCATGTCATTGAATTTATATGTACTAAATGACTAAATAATTCATCGCATGTTGTACATAAGTTAGAGCAGTACTAGGATAAATTGCATATGTTCTTATTTTTATGAAATGTAAGCTTAAAGGGGCATGTTTATTCAACTACTTTATTAATTATGTATTTTAATATCTTTAATTAAAATAAATCTAAATTGCCAGTCACAGAAAAATCACACACTAACATTAAAATTCACTTTATTTTCTGAAACCTAATTTTAATGTGATGGTCTAACTTTGGTAATTCGATGCAGACCAGATAATTATAGAGGATGAGAGTTTTATAATCACAATATTTAAAAATACAACTGAGAGGAGCTTTGTAATAATAACCACACACAACAGCATGTATTTTTTGTTTTGAGGCTTTCAATAAAGAATATGATTTCTTTATTGCTACTTTTAGACATGCAATTTTTCTCAATGCATAGGGTTATTTCAGTGTCAGTTAAGAGACCATATGACCACAAATTTATGTTGTCACTTTGATACAATTATGAGACTACGAAGAAAATAGACTTTCTAAACTTTCAAAGTCAGAGCAATTATTTGTATGAAAGTCAGGAAAATGGTAAATTCTACTTTCTAAAGATGGACACTCAACAAGCAACTGACTGAGACAGATACTTACACCCAATCAATGGACCCTGAAGTTGGGGACCCTTGTGGTTCAATTAGGGAAAGGCTGGATGAAGCTGAGGTGGAGGGCAACCACATAGGTAGACCAGCAGTCTGAACTAACCCAGACCCCTGAGATCTTTCACACGCTGAGCCATTAACCAGGCAGCATACACTAGCTGATATAAGGCCCTTAACACATATACAGTAGAGGACTGTCTGGTCAGGCTTCAGTGGAAGAAGATTGACCTAGCGCTCCAGAGACTTGAGGACCCAGGGAGGGATGAGACCTGGCAGTGGTTGGGGGGCTGGGGAGAGCTGAGGACATCCTCTTGGAGACAGGGGGGAGGAGGAATGGGATAAGGAACTGTGGTAGTGTGGACTGGGATGAAGGTAAAAATTGGACTGGAAATAATAAGAATAAGAATAAGAATAATAACAATAACAATAATGATAATGATAAAGAAAAGATAAAAAAAAACCTCATGCCTGTTTTTGTGACATCTGAGACCCAGGCTGCTATAAGGATGGGCCATGGATTACCCTGGTAATCCCATTGTTACCCTGGTAATACCCATTGGGCAGTACCTAACAACAGGACTACTTTGCTCTTTGCCTTAGCATGTCCTAGATACAGTAAGACCATTTATTGTAAATTTTCTTCACAGTCTTACATGTTTTATTTTGTTTTTAAATTTTTATTTTATAACAAAGTAACTGCACTCTCTGTATTCCTCTCTGTGGGGCACTGATCCCACTCATGAAGAGTCCAGAGTGATAATGTAATTGCATTTAAATCTTCCACTTGCAAGAGCTTATTGATCAGTGGTGTTTTAGAGCATTATCATGAAGGGAATATATCCAGCACACAATAGGTGTCTTTGAATTTTATTTTTGTTATTGTCCTTCTCTTTCTTACACACTCCTTCTAATGTGGTGTTAGTGCCATGCGTCCCTTTTAAATCCAGATTTACCAACAATTCAGTGTAGCTATATAATGAATAAAGTATACATCAAGTCTGATATACATATGAACCATCATGAATATTGGCAGCATAATCTATTTTTAGAGATTCTAAAATTTATAGGAAATTAAAAGTTAAGTTTTGTCAATTATGTCAAAAGCTATAGTTATGACCACATACTAGGCTTTCTACTCTAAAACCTTGGTTTATTTTCATTTTAATTTATTGTAAAAAGAAAGTTATATATGGCCCCTAAAGTATTCAATCTGTAAAGGTGCAGTACATGTGTTACTAAGTAATGTGATCCAAATCTGTTTGATTGTTCATGTATAAGTGATTGAATGGAAAGTCATATCAGAAAGTCACTAAATATCTGATAATCTGGTTTGCAGTAAAGTTAACAAACAGTATTTCAAATACATTATTCACAGATGGGAAATAAATTAAACAACAAATTAATCAAATATTTTATTTAAACTTTAATGATACTTTAGGTAGTGCTGTATCACTCAGCACAAGGTACTATTTATACATTGAATGATATGTCTTCTTTTAATTAAAAGAAACCGAGTATCATTGCGACCTTTTGAAATTCAACATATTTTAATATGATCACAGAATATTTTGTTCAATTTTTTTTGGTATAACATGCTCACAGACTATCTGTCCTGACTTTCCATTTTCTGAGTTTCCCACTGCACAGCCTGACCTGAGAGCAAAAATATTAGAAACAGTCTCAGGATTCCCAGGCATGCAATAAGGACACATGCTCCACTATGTTCATAGCAGCCTTATTTATAATAGCCAGAAGCTGGAAAGAACCCAGATGTCCCTCAGTGGAGGAATGGATACAGAAAATATGGTATATTTACACAGTGGAATACTATTCAACAATAAAAAACAATGCATTCATGAAATTCTTAGGCAAATGGTTGGAACTGGAAAATATCATCCTTAGTGAGGTAACCCAATCACAAAAGAAAACACATGGAATGCAGTCACTGATAACTGGATATTAGCTCAGAAGCTTAGAATACCCAAGATACAATTCGCAATTCATGTATCAAGTGATTCCCAACTAGAAAGAAGGAGAGGGCCCTGGTCGTGGAAAGGCTTGATGCAGCATTGTAGGGGATTACCAGGACAGAGAAGTGGGAGGGGGTTGATTGGGGAATGGGAAGAGGGAAGAAGGCTTATGGGACTTATGTGGAAGGGGAACCAGGAAAGGCAAAATCATTTGGGATGTAAACAAAGAATATAGAAACTAAAACTATTTGATAACATTTTATTTATGAAATATCAAATCAATATTAAATAATAGGGTTGTCTATCAGCTTAATTGTTTTAAAGTTACAAAAATTAAAAAAGATCCCCTTTTTTATAGATATTATAGGCACCAAAGACCCTAGATTAAATTCTACTAGACCCGCTTCTCTCATAGTCATCTAGTTAAAATGTTCAGAGACTGACACTAAGTCCCATCTCAGCAATATCCTTGTAGACATTTGATATCATCCCTAGAAACCGAGTCTGTGACCCTAGATTTTAAATAATTAGTTTTCCCTCAAAACCGGATACTGCACATGAGAGCATAGAATGTTTCAAAAAACAAAGAAATAAATTATTCACTGTTAAGTACATTTTTAAAAACATCATTTAATCTAAAATATTAATTTATAAGAAGTAACACATTAGACAAACGTTTTAGGATTATCAATGAATTTTACAAGTAAAGATATTTTGAGTCTATTCACCATCAAATACAATTTTATGAAATAGAGTCAGTTTAATCTGAAGATGATCACTTTGTGAAGGGTTTCTTTGCTAAGGTCATTTAAATATTTGGTATAATTTCACTTAATATACAAGTAAAATGATGAAATGTTAGAATTTTGATTTATGTAGTTTGGAACTGGATTTTCAGAGCCTAAGTTGACCTTAAATGCACTAAGTAGTTTTGATGGGTCTTGAGCTCCTACATCCTGAACATATAAGAACATACTACCGCAGTATTCTGAAACTTTCGTATTTTGTCCATATGAGTACTATCATATCAGTTCTTCTCCTTGATTATTATAAAATTTAGCCCTTGCATGTTTGTATTATAAAATGTCATGAAATGACTTTTCTTTCAGTAGTTAGTTGTTGAGGCTTTTGCAAATGACAACAAGTAGGGTAAGTTTTATTTTTTTAAATTTTATATAATTCAAGAAAAAATAAATAGCTAGGGTGTCTAAAAAAGAAGAACATTTAGCTGGTGCTGGCTTACAGTCTCTAAGGTTCAGTCAATTATCATCATGTCAGGAAGCATGGCAGCACAGAGGCAGACACAGTGCAACAAATATTACACCTAACTCATGTGATTCCGAATATATAGGCAGTGGGTGTTTTATGTAATAAGTATATAAGTTATGATTTAACATATATTAAGTAACGGCGATAAGGTCAATTCAGTAAAGTATAACAGAAAAATGGAGGAGGCGTTTAAGCAAAAAAACTTAGAAGAAAGAGCAGAGCTCAAGAAGTGTCTGCATGAAGATCACTCCAGGTAGATTTTACCTGGTACATGTGAGGAATTTTTATAAGCCCGCAGCACACAAGGAGAGGAAATAGCAGAGATGTGGAAGGAGATGAGGTCAAAGAGAAATATAGAGGCCGAACTAAGTAAAGTCTTATGGCCTTCAGAGAAGTCTTTATGTTTATTCAGCAAAGATTAACATAGGAGTCATTCAAACAGTTGTTTTAATTAAAATAAGTCTTTTATCCTGGGTACATTTAGTCATTATATCACCTAGCCACTGAATAGGAAGAGTTCTAGGTTGGGTATCTCAGGGGCCAAATTCAGCAAACATGTCTTGTGTAGGCTAATCTTAATCTATTTCATTAGAATTTTAAATAAGAAAATTTGCCTCCAAGTAACTCACAGAGTTGCTCCAGGAGGGCTGCTTTGCTCTTTTTTGTATCTTCAAATGCTACTTGAGAGTGATGCAAGAAAATACAAAAATAGAATACACCAAGGCACGAAGGTCATTTCTTTCCAGGTTTCATTAGAGTTACCTGAGTTGTCTACTTCACAGACAAAGACATTCTTGAAAGTCTTTCATGCTAATGATGTTCAGACAATGAAAATATTTCACTTACATTTTCACTAATTAGTGCTTTGTGCTGTTGATTTCTGCGTATTATTCATAATGACAGGTAGAAAGGTGATAGATTAACAATTAAAATATGTATATTGAAAGCAATTAGACCCGATGAAACTACAAAAAGAATTTGTCATCTGGAGGTAATGCTTTAATCCTCTCAATACCTTTATAAATACGAATATTCTAGAAATTTTACCAATGGTTGAAATGCTCACAGAAAATTCATTTTTTTCCTTGATGGAGCAAATTATATTTCTAAAAGCCTTCAGTAGCAGAATTACATGTTCTGTAGGGGTCTCTATAGAAACAGAGCTGATAAGAGATTCACTGTATGAAAGCTGGTAGAACCGTTCTTCAAATTAGCAAAGGTTGTTGCTGTTTGAACATTTCCAGGAGAAAAGCCACCAAGTGTTCTTTAGTAGATGTCTTAGGAAGATTTCGCTATCTATTGAGTGGGGCCCTCAACTTCTCAACTCTTTATACACATGGATGAATCAAATTTCATCTACCATGGATTAGTTCAAGTACATAGTTTCACTGAGGAATATGGAACAAATCTGATTATGTAGAGCTGAGTAAAGGATCATACTTTTAAGGAATGAGAAAGACTCTCTCAATATCTGTGATAACATTTCTCTAAATGTATCTTTTATTCAGCAGATATAATGGTTATCTTGAAGACTTACTGCTGAATAAGTTAACCCTTTCTAGATTTTTTTTTCTCTGAACTCTGGTTGGCAGTTCAATTCAGCTATTTTGGCTCAAACTCCTCTCTGAGTCTATTACTGGTTTTACTTGGTGTCAGGCTGAATAGTTCTGCTTGGACTCAAACTAACTCTGGCCATCTGTTTTAATCTTCTGTCTTCTCTTCATTCTGTGGTTTGTTCTGTTTTCACCATCAAACTGTCTCTGTAAAATTGTCCTGGTAAGACTGCCTCTGCAAACTGTGCAAAACTGCACAAATTCACAAAGGATCTCAAGTCCACTTACCGACTGGAACTTAACTGCACCATACACACTCAACTCCACCACAGAGAACTCAACCAACTGAACAGACTCAAACTCTTAGCTCTCTCTGATTGCTGCCCTTAGGTAGTTCTCGTTCCCGTGCTGTTCTTGTGTGAGTTGGCCATATCCCATATCTGCCCCATAATTAGTTTTCACTTTCCAGCATGGCTGATTCTGCCTACAAACCAACCTGCACTGTTCGGGATTAAATATGTATAATAAGAGCCTATCTGTATTCAAATCAGAGGGTTAAACTTGAATAAACGAAGCAGAGATTTTCACTAACATATTTGGTTGGTATACTGGCTCTGTTCAGGAAGGGAAATGGAGGAGGAGTGGATCTGGGAGAGATGGAAGGTATGGGACATTAGAAGCAAAGGAGTGGGTAGAGGAGAAACTGCAGGCAGGGAATATTGCAATAGAAAATTATATGTATATATATATATATATATGTATGTATGTATATATATATGTGTGTGTGTGTGTAATTTATGTAAAATATATGAAAATTATGTTATAAACATTTATATATTTGTGGAACATGTAAATATGTATTTATATTTGTGGAATATATATATTTGGGGAATGTAAGCACTGTCAAATATGAAATATATATTTTTTGGAAAAACTTGTAAGAATATTATTTTTCTAAATTTAATTCACTGTGATATTAATAAAGAACCTGACAGTAATAAATATAATAGCCAATATAGATTACTCTAACAAAGTACAATATTTTATAATATAGAGTTAAGGTGGTATGTAATTATATTGGATGAATTGTGAATGGCTTCTAAAAATATAGAGATAGATGGCCAGAATTGACTTGGGAGTTAGAATTATCAACTCTAATCATCTAAGACTTTAACCCTTAGTTTATGAAACCTTAAGTACTTTGAGTGCCAAAAGAGGCCATTCTTCCTCAGTGAAAATTTCTGAAATGATGTACTGAACATTCAGTAAGAATCTTCCCACACACTTGAAACCACTTCTTTTTAGAGCATCTCTTTACAAAATGACCCCAGTCCTTCATTCTAGCCTATAAGCACATTGTTTCTTTGCATGTTCACTTCACACAGTATATAAGTATGTGTCTTTATGTTTCAATCCTGAGTTACAAATTGTGGTAATTCTGAGTCAAATCTTCAAAAGGCTTTCCACAGTCTCATTGCCTACTACAACCAGGTTGCCATGTCAACAAACTTCCATCAGCCTCTAAGAGAATGAAATAAAAGTGGCCTAATGATTCTGTTATTTTGGCCAATAGTAAAATAACAGGTGTTGTAGGTGAGACCATCTGAGACCATGATGGTTCCAGATGATCCCAATGTTTTTTTTTTTATTGAATACAGTTATAATATATAGCCATAGATGTAAAGGTCAACTATCAGCTCAGTCCCTGAGTTTGATAGTGAACCACAGATTTTTGCTTTAATATTGTAATTAGTTTTTTTCTGCTTTGATTACACAGGTACTGTATAAGCACCATTAAATAATGAAATTTCTACACCTACTAATTATTGATTCAAAATTCATTGCTCAGATGTGCTTAAAATGGAATCTAAACTGTAGAAATGTAATACCTGATTCCAGAATAGCCTTGCACAGAAAAAAGAGCAATTGAAAAAGGCTATTTATATTCGTGCACATATTCATGACAGAACTATTATAAAACCAATTGTATGTTCATATAAACACATAACATTGTACTGCTGGTTTTTAAACTGAGCAATTTTAGTAAGAAATTAAATTTGAACTGAACTACGTATCAAACTGTCAGTCCTATTCAGGCAAATTAAGTGTAATTTGTGCTTCCTGAACAATATAATCAGAAAATTAGTTATTAAGCTTTCCTTACATGGCAACTAAAGTTTGAAGTTCTCCTAAAAGCTCTCAGGGATAATTTTATATTAGATGCCACCTAGGACACAATGAAAGTCTTACACCTACATAGGCTGACAGGCATCAGAAAATGCCTTGAGAACTTGTGTTATTTTGTTTCTGTATAAATTAATGTTCATTACAACAGGACTAACACATATGGAGAAGTAACTGGAGAATCCCTTTGGGAAGATTCCAGTTGTATCATACCTGAGAAAAAATAATAAAGAGTTAGGTATAATTAAAATTCATTTTGTATCAGCAATAAACTAAAGAGTCATTGAAGGTCATTGATTTTGCCCTCAATAATTTGGGTTATTGTTTTTATTTAATTAGGCTCAATGAATAATTGCAGCTTTGCTGCAAATTGAATGCCACACCGTTAAAATCTGTCTTTGGCAGTGTAGACAGCTTCTTTGAATTCTAGTGGTAGTTACATTCCACATGCCAGGTCAGGAAATTCTCTTAGAGAAACTAATTGAATTTGGATAAGAGTAGTCAGTGACATTCAGGAAAATTCTATTTCATTTGACTAACGCAGAATTTGAGACATGGTCTTCTGAAACAGTTTTTCTTCCCTTTCAGAGAAAACAGCAAACTAGTTTAGCACATTGCACTTCAACTAGCAAAATCCTAGTAGAAGGAAGGCTTGGAACAAAGCGTTCCTTTATCCAGAAAATAAGTGTTCCCTTTTGCCTTGTGGATTTAAAACCAGCCACTTTAGAGTTTTCTGTGGGAACACAATCACTCTTTTCTAAAGAAAAGCATCAGCAATCAGAATAACATGAACATGTTCACTGCCTGGAACTATTGTGAAATTGCTGTACCAGGATACCTTAAAACAACAGAAGTGAATGTTTACAGCAGCAGAGGAGTGAAGTGCAGAATGGTGGTAAGGGCATGGACAGATTTCTGCAGACAATCCTGGTAATTCCCCCTTGCCTCTTAACTTTATGGTCACCATAATGGTCCTCAGACGCTTGGAGTGCAACTTTGACCTTCTTTCCTACCTTTGGATAACTGCATTCCTTTGTATATCTTAGTTTTGATACATGATCTCTCTGTCTCTCACTGTCTCAGGTGCACACATGCTACAGTGTATCTGTGAATCTTAAAGAATGCGATTTATAGAGAACATGACTTGAGAAGAATCATGAGAAAGCTATAAGAATAGGTGAAAACAATTAAAGGGAGTGATATGAACTTGTTCTGTAGGTTCAAATAGAAGGAGCTTTAAACATAGGATATGCCGTCTGTTGTCATGTGGAGTTTTAAAGAGAAATTCTTCTGACGAAAGAACTAAGCCTTTTTCACAAGTAATCCTCTTCTCATTTGCCACCCAAACTAATGGCTCTACAATTCTATCACTAAGAAAATCTTCTTAATTAGCATAAGTCAGTTTTACAGAATAAATGATATCTTGCGATTTTAATGACAATGGAACTGAGTAGTTATTACCCATACCACGCTTTAAAACCATTCAATTATCTGCAGTGATTGTAGATTTGCACAAACACAAACTCACACCACACATATAAAAGGTAATTCATTTTCATTAAGGTAAATCCAATATCCCTGACTAATTTGAATAACAGACTACACATTTAAATGCAGATTAGATAAAAAGAGATTAAAGCAAGCTTACGTGTCTTGTAACACACTTGCTGCCTTAATATGTTCACACCGAATAATAAGAAAAAATGTAAGTAGTATTTAATTTACTAGATTTCCATGATGCTTCCTGCTGTTTTTAGTGGTGTCTCTCAGAAGGAAGACAAACGGAAAACAACAATTTGCATAGGGAAAAAAAACGTTAAATTTGTTTAACCTAAGTGTGTCAGAATGCTTTGTGTGATATTTATTAACTGATTGCTAAGTTTATGTTCCCTGAGATGAACATCTGTAAAATAAATCAAATAAAATTAGTGAGTAAGATATATCAAAGTCAATGAAACTCAAACTAGTTAGAGCCTCAAACTACAAACATATCCAAGTTAGTCCTGTAGTTTTTACCTTGTCCTCCAAGAGTTATTATTATGCCCGTGCATTACCATATCCAACCATGCTTATTATTTAGTATATTATGTTACTAGTTATAATTAACAAAATTTGGTCTTCTATATGATAAGTTTTGACATATTTTACAATTATGAGCATATAATCCTCCAATTATTTCAATGTTCAATCTAATTACTCATATTGCCCTTATACAAAAGAAGGAAAAATACCAAAGTGTGGATACTTTGATCCTTATCAGAAGGTGGATCAAAATACCCACGGTTCATAGCCAATCAATAGACTGAGCATAGGGTCCCCAATGGAGCAGCTAGAGAAAGGATCCAAAGAGCTGAAGAGATTAGCAGCCCAAAAGAGTAACAATAATATGTACCAACCATTACTCCCCAAGCTGCCAGGGATTAAACCACCCACCAAAGAGTATATACATGGAGGGACCCATGACTCCAGCTACATATGTAGCAGAAAATGGCCATTTTGGGACATCCATGAGAGGATATCCCTCAAACTAGTTAGAGCCTCAAACTACAAACATATCCAAGTTAGTCCTGTAGTTTTCACCTTGTCCTCCAAGAGTTATTACTATGCCCGTGCATTACCATATCCAACCATGCTTATTATTTAGTATATTATGTTATGAGTCCTGTGAAGGCTCAATGCCCCAGAGTATGAGATTGCGAGTCAGGAAAGTGACATGGGGAAGAAGGGGGTTGGTGAGCACGAGGATGAAATAGGGGTTTTCAGAGGGGTAACAAGGAAAGGGATACCATTTGAAATGTAAACAAAGCAAATATCTAATAAAAAATAAATGTACATAGTAAAAACACTAGAAATGTAAATAAAGAAAATATTTAATACAAAAATCATATAGGCAAGTATGCCCCTGTGCCCACTTTTAATTCATTTAAATTATAATGACCCAGTTACAGTTGATAAGTGATAAAGGTTCTCATGAACATAAAATATTAAAAACAAAAACAAAAGCAAAAGAAAAAAAACAAAACACAATTTTAGGTATGGGTCTTCCAGTTATAAGTGAGTTGAAAAATGTATATGCTCATGTTAGGAGCATCATCATTTGTAATTTGTAATGATAGATGACACTGTGTTGTGTGTGTATAATATTAATATCGCATATTAATATATCATATGTTTATGGTATATATAAAATAATGATATTGTTTTTGTTATATACACACATGTACAAACACACATACAAAAATAATATGTATATATATATATGTATACAAAATGAAATGTTTCTTTTTTACTGTATTTCTTTTGAAGATCTTGAATGTAGGTAGACCTTTCCTTCTCCCTCATTTTCCCTCTCTACAATATTTCCTCCCCATTCCACTTTAACATGCTTTTTGTACTGCGATTTTCTCCTTCTACACAGTTCTGTCCTATTCTTTCCTTATCTGGAATTCCTTCTTCCCTCTCTCATGCAACCTTTCAATCTTCTATTTTTGTTGTTACCACAGGTTATTTATTCATAGGTGTAGAGTGGATGGTAATATCTAATAAGAGAGCACTGTGGCACTAAATTACTGAGTCTCGATTATCTCACTCAATTTAATATTCCCACATCCATACATTTATTAGCTATTTCCATGATTTCATCTTTTCTTTATAGTGGAATAGAACTTCAAAGTGTGCACGGAGCACATTTATATCCCTCATCCGTTGGCTGAATGACATTCGGATGGTTTGAATTTCCTAGCTACTGTTGAGTAGAGCAGCTATGAACATGGCTAAGTAAGAATTTGTGAAGAAGAATGTTGGATCGCTGGGATATTTGCTGAAGGATGGGTGGGATATTGAGCCATGTGACTAATGTAGTTTTAGCTTTCTGGGGATACTCTTCACTGATTTCCATACTGGGCTATACCAGTTTGCAAAACCACCAACAAGGGATGGGCTTCTGCTTTTCCCCACATTCTCAAGGGAATTTCTTGTTAATTATTTTCTTACTTTATTCCTTCTAACTGGGTAAGATTATAAGTCAGCGTAGCTTGAATTTGCATTTCTTGATAGTTAAGGATGTTGGACATGTTTAAACATATTTCTTACCACTTTAATTTCTTTTGCCTTTGAATCTTTTCAGATCCATAGTACAAATATGACCATTTGTTTTAGAAATCAGGATTTATTTATTGATTCTGTGTTCAGATGTATTTTTATAAGTGAAAATTCTAGAATAAGTGACATTTTTAATTTAAAAAATATTTTTTAAATTATTTATATGATTGGTGTGAATGTCTTCATATTACGCATGTATTCCACATGCAGAGTGTATCCTCACGTATGGAATTCTCTGTATCTATTGTTAGAGACTGTTGTGAGTTTTGATGTAGTTATTGGGAATAAACTGTGGTCCTTTACAAGAGCATCTAGTGTTCCAAAACATTCACTTATCTCCATGCCTCCAAATTAGTTTTTAATAACTTTTTTAACAAATAAATAATAAATATTTGTATAGATATAATTGCCCTAATTTGAATACTGCATAGTGTGTATGTCTAAATACCACTTTGAAGGAATTTCATTTCTTATGGCAAATACAAAACATGAAGTTAAATTAATAGAGAGTGCAATAATATACACATTATGAATGTAAGGGTTTTTTTAATTCATAATGCAACATGGTATTTTGAAATTTTATTAACTGCAAAATCTGAAAATATTTACCTCAAGAAATTTGCCATTTTCTCTTTGTAGTGCTCCTGAAATGTCCAACCTGGGAAGCTACCATTTCCTTTGCTTCACTTGGTTATTTGGTCTCAAATAAAGGAATTAATAGGTAAATGTGTGGACAGAGCTGATTAAGATCCACAAATGCTGCTGTGTTATTTCCTTCTCATCATTTAAGCTAAAAGCAAATTTTCATGCATAACTAAATTGAAAAATAAAACCATCCAAAACAATTTGTTCCAGATTTATCAATAAAAGAAACATATTTTTAAACAAAACTAAGACTTTTTAAAAAATGTTTTCCCTAATAGTATTGATGTATACAGAAGTTCAGACTTTAGAATCTGTCTATCTAGGATATAAATCTTGCCTCTGCTGCCTTTTAACTGCATATGTTTGACAAACTGCACGAACTTAATGAGTAAGTATTTCCTCATTTGCAACCAGAAAAACAGTAGTATAAGAATCAAAGAAATAAAAGACAGAAGATGGGATGCGTGCTTCTATCATTGGAATAACTTACTAGTGTTCAGCATTCTCACTGTCACTCAACCTTTTATTCAGCAGCAAGAGAGTATGAACAGGAAAGCCATGTTAAAAATTAGAACCATTCATTGTAGGGTTCCACAATGTATTCAGGAGATAAAATTTAAATTTATGATGATTTATTAATATTTAAATGTACATTATTATCAGCTTACTCAGTTATGGATCTTTTAATTTGTAGTAAAAGTAGAATATTTGAAACTTTAAGAGTTAAGGTCACCTAGATGTACATTACACAAAGGTCATTAAATCATTCATAAGGCAAATATATTAAAATATATTTGGTATTTGAATTTCCGTTATAGTCCCAGAATATCACTACTCATCAGGCTTCTCAAAAACAAATTATGCCTTGACTTTTGATTTCCTTGGTAATATATCCCTTTATTATTCCCTAAAATAATAGACTTTGGCTGGCTGAGATAGTGGCCACCGGGATATATTCATCACGCCTTGAGTTAGATACAAGGCAATCTGTTGCGTAAAGAAGAATCTGAGGGTTTATTTCATTTATATTGTTTTTGCCTCTGCTTTTCATCTCCACTATCATCTTCTCGGTTGATTGAGAGTCAGTGCTCAGTGAGGAGCAAGGCACAGCAAAGGGATGGGTGGAAAGACACTCCTATCTCCCACAGCATGAATCTACATCCCAGGAGGAAACATTCCAAGAGAGAGGAGGAAACTCTGCACTTGTTTGTGACACATGGCGTCGTGTATTTTCTTCTGCAGTCAAATGTTCTCTACAGTCATGCAAAACTATTGCAGGGAAGAGGGGAGATACTGACTAAATAGCTTGGGATTTTTATTAAAAAAATGATTCTTTACCTATTGTGTGATTCATGAACACATCATAGAGATATTAGATATGTATTTACAGAGTTAAAAATGATATTCCACATGGATATCCTTGTTTTTAATAGTACAACTTGCATGATTAGCCCTTGACACTGCTCTGAACTTCTGAAAAGCAAAGAAATTTCATGGTATCTTAAAAGCACTTTCATAAGCTTTTGGACTATGTTTTCAAGTTCAGGGTCACTGTAGTTAGATTTTTTTTTTAATTTCTCATTTTCTAAGGGAATCATAGCTTTTTTACTAGCCAATACTTCATCTCATTACCTTGGCATTACAAATAACCTATGTAAAATGACCTTGGACCTTAGCTTCCAAAGGAATGTGTCCAATTTAGCTGTCTTCTACACAGGGAGGCTAAACTGCTTTTGACAAGAGAAATATGAAGCCAACTGTGTCTCACTGTGGAAGATATGGTTTATAGTGAGGAATGGACACATGAAATTGAATGTCTCCTGCCATTCTTGAGTTTTCTCACCTCTTTTTGAAAAGAAAATAAAGGAAAGGGCCAGCATGGGGCACCACGGGAAGGAATGCCGTGACAATCTCGGTGAAAGGCATTGAGAGTCATGCTAAATGAAAACAATACTCACAGTGACAGGTAATCAATCTCTTTTCCATGTCCTTCCACTACATGTCTCATTGACAGTGTATAATGCAGTTGGCATTTGTAATCCTCATAAAAGACACACCATCCAGATATTTTACTTATAAGCCATATCCCTATGTTGGGCAGATCTAGGCTAACTGACTTATTCCCCAGCTATGAATTCCCATTACTTGCTGTTTCTCCTGGCCACACAGTTCAGGTCCATAGAGTAGACTTCCTTCCCGTTCTTCCTTCTCTATTCCTCTCCTTCTACCTGTAACACCCATCAAACCTTCAATCCCCCCCCCACTGCTTGATCACAGGCTCTTGCAATTTATTGACCAGTTATATTGGGAAGAAGAGTCACATGACATCACTTGAGACTATGAGAATCTGATCATCAGGGGCAATCCCATTTTGTGAAAGCAGTATTTAGCATTAGAATAAAAACAATATCAGACCAACCCACTACATTGCCCCTGTTTGTCCAATCAAATGGGGTATTTTTTTCCTCCTTTAGTAATAACTAACATGTATTAGGAACTATTATGAAATAATTATGGAAAGTATTAATATGAATTATATTTATAAGTCAAGACTGCTTGTATTTTGTAATGTAGATAAGGTACCATCTATCCTAACTTAATAGATGAGAGAGGAAGGTAGAGGAGACTGAATGGCAGTAAGAATCTTAGTATATGCAATGATGACTGGCCAATTGGAATTAAGAGCAGCCTCGATAGAACATAGCAAGCTATAAGTTAGAGTTATTAATGGGAAAAATAGATTCTAATAACATAGAGGGTCGATATCTACCCAGCTCTAGTGTTGATTAAGACTTATAATAATGAAAGTCCTGTGTCTTTTATCCAGAAACTGAATGATAAAAGCCAGAGTAGTAGCTCCTCATATTGAGATGAAATATTTTCTACAACTATTTTTCTACAACAGTAAAATATAGCAGTCACAATTATGTGGAAGTTTCTTGGTAGAGTTTTTTTTTGTAGTTTTTTGTTTGTTTAATTGGATCCATGTTTACGATCAACTTTCAGGCAAAAACTACATATTGTAAAATTTTCTGCACTCAGCACAATCCAACACAAAAATGAAATCAAATGTCATATGAAACAGTGCTAGGGAGCAATTGCAAAGGCCAAATTACTTATATTTATTCAACTAATATTTGTAAATGAGGTCAAATATGGACACTCTGTGAGAATTACCATGAAAATAGAAATGTAGAATTTTATGCTACCTATCATCAATTATATACTTAAAATTTTGTTTATGACATGAATGATCACAGAGAATGTTAGTGCATAGTGAATTATATATTTCTCTCTGATGAGACCCTTTCCTCCAACTCTCTATTATAAGTCTACTAGTACCCTGCTTGCAGTTTGGCCTGACTTACACGTTTTCCACTCCAATCAGGATTGAGGGAAATATTCATTTGTTTTGTGGTCTTACACAATCCGTGTCTGTACCATAAGACTCAGTGTTATCCACACCAGCTCAAGCTCCTCAGTTTGATTGAAACACACTGGTATTGATCACAGGTTCCAAAGTATTGCTCGGTTGTCTAGTTCTATGAAGAGTTTCTCAGTCACTCTTCCTCTGAGTCATTTTCCTGTGGTCTGCTGTATTTAATCTTTCCCTGTCAAAAAGCTGACCTCCTATGGCCATTCACAGCCACAGACTATGTCTTTCTTTGATCATTTGCAGTTTCACATTGGATTGTCAGCGTGGCTATGCCTAACAGGAGACCAGAGTTTTTAAACTGTCATTCTCTGTAATACATCAGTTGGTCATAATCCCAATAACTGAGCTGCTTTGGAGTATGATGTCTAGCCCAGCTACCCATGTGTAGTTGAGAGAAGCAGCTTTGCCTTTAATCTGATGCAGCAAAAGGGGCAGATAATCTATTATATGTTAAGAATGGAAGTATTGAAACTGGTCAGATATTGATTATGTCCTTTGGGAACAATTGTAACTGTGAAAATCAGCATAACATTACATTTTTTTCGTGATTGGTATCCTTGGCACAATAAAAATTCTTAGAAGATAACAAGTAGTAGAAACATTGCACACTGAAGAATGGATAATATATTCTAAAATATATCACTGGGA
Source organism: Apodemus agrarius (assembly GCA_964023405.1). Taxonomy (NCBI): domain Eukaryota; kingdom Metazoa; phylum Chordata; class Mammalia; order Rodentia; family Muridae; genus Apodemus; species Apodemus agrarius. The sequence continues at coordinate 32,925,657 of OZ030013.1, read as the reverse complement.
TACTGCAAATGCACTATTGCAACAGATGAACATTCATTTTTCATCCCTGTAGTCAGCCACACTGAGTTGAAGTGTAGGAGAGAGTTGAATTTGTTATTGTTGCATGCAGTTTTAGGCTACCGCCTTTTGCTCATAAGGTGACTATGCCACCAGCACACCGCCCAGCTTCCATTGAATCTGAGAATAAAAGACACACAAGGTTTGATCCTTTACTACTTGCCTAAGGACACAATTGTTTGGCCTTTCTATCTATCTCCTGGAAAGGTGTGGCCTTAATAATATTTTTTATTTCCATTCCTTCACCTGCCCTAACCTTCAGTGACTAGTTCCACCTTGCCCTTTTCAAACATCCCTGGCTACCCACCTGCAGCAGTGGTCAGAGGCCCCAGCTCCTTCCTGGACCTCACATGGCTTCTGTACTGTTATAGTTCCAAAAGATCTCCTCTCCTTCCTTGCATCTACCTGTTTTTTTTTCCTCCTGAGACCTGGACATCCTGCCTGTACTTTAAACCCAGCAATTGGTCCCTGGCTTTCTTTACTATCTGATCATACACCTATTGGGGATTGGGACGACAGCATCAAAACAGTCCCCTTCAATTATGTTTGTTGAATGAATAGGTTACTAACTGAAAAATTAATAATTGTTCTTAGAAACAAATTAAACATTTGATGAACTAAAGAGATAAGTGTAAAATTCTTATGCGGATCTATGAGACAAGTTGGCATATGATATCAATTATGCCATAAGAAGTCAATGATCACATACAAAATTGTTAGTCAATTAGTTTTCTAAGTTAATTCAAGCTGGACAAATACTCTTAAATTAAAATATTCATGGAGTCAAAGTTCTAGGCTTTTTGTTACATAGGTTTTCAGAGGGAGAGATCTGATGTTGAGAGATGTGATTTAAGTGAAGGCCTACATAGCTCTGTGCTAACGCTTCTAGAAATGTATTTAGGTATCAAGGGATCTCTTACTAATGCCAGATTGCCCTGCCTGGACAGTTGTTTCATTTTTCTCTACAATTTTCCAGTGCTCTCTATATATTGCAATCATTGGTATTTTACAATTAGCATACACATCTGACATGATCAAGCTGTTGGATAAAGCTCTTGCATATATGAATGAGCAAATCTATAGGTGCCATAATTATTCTACTCTGTTCACTTAGAATGTCTCGGCTTTTGTCAGGGTTTCTGAACCTCCTCTATTTTAAATGCTGAAATTGTCTTTAGTTCTAAATTGTTTCTTATTTCAAAGCTCCTGAGATGAATACGCTATCTCAAAAGGGCATTTTGAACAAAGAAATGGCCAGGGCGGCACAGATTCAGGAGAATACAATATTGTTTATAACACCCTGTTCTATATTTTAAGACCTTAATAATCCTTCTAGAGAACTGAGCCAATTGCTAATCAATAGTAATTATTTCTTCCTAACAACCTAAAAAGTACCCTTTAACCCCTAAAAGTAAGTTTTTAAAAAGCCACACACTGTTTTTTGGACATGCACTGTCTAGCTACAGCTAGAATTTTGATATTTAGCTTGTTTTCTCCTTTGAGAATAGCTCTGCTTTCAAAAATTATATATGAAGCAAGGACTCTTCTGAATTGGATTTTTTTAAAAAAAAATCCTATGGTGTTCTATTTGTTCATTCCAAATGTGAAACCAGTTCAGAATAGAACTCAGTTAAACAAAAAGAAAACATGATTATTAAGTGGCTATCTTGGTTAAAGATAAATTATGATATTTTATTTAGAATTTAATTAATTATATGGATAATACTGTATATCAAAAATCAATACATTAAATACATGTATCAATTTTTTGCAGAGATCTCTTAAGTAGGAAGATAATGTTAACTCTTGGAAATATATAGCATTAAGGATGTTTACAACTAAATGTAACTTTAAACACTAACATATTAGCTAATTAATAGCACAATATAAAATTATTTCTTTGTGTATATTAGAAATATGTGTTTTAAAATCACTTACTAGCGATGTATAGTCAAGGAATGGACAGGGAGGGAGATTGGTTGATTCTGGGTTTATTAACCTAGAAATACTATATCATATTCTACTAGTCAAAAGTCATTAGTTGTCTTGCCTCCAGACATCAAAGTTGGGAAATACAGCAAAAGAAATACAATGTTCTTGGTGAAAATTAAATTCTACACTGAAATGTACAACAGATGTAGTGTTGTACGTAACACCATAACATATGCCCAGTAGACACAGAATATTTCTCTGACACGTGTTTGACCATGAAAATGTAATGATGATAATTTAAAATAAAAATTCTTAAATTTACATTTTACAGACTTTCATTTAGACATATAGTATGACAATTATTTAGGTCATAGTCTGAGGGAGATATAGGAAGTGTTTTATAATTCTCCTTTAAGAGAAACAGTCCAGGTAGGGATGAAGATATCCCAAACAAAATATTTGTACCTAGATTTCACCAATTAGACTACTGAAACAATGGCCCCCAGCAACTTGAGATTTCATCAGAAAATTCATGCTGGAAAAAGGAAAAGTCTAGGAAACAGGTAACAGCTAGATAGAGGTTTCATCAACTTGAAAAATATTTATAATTTGGCAAATCATTTTAAAGGATTGATTGGTGCCCAGTCAGTGTTGGGAGAGAGAGTGTCAGGACTCTGTCTGTATTAACTCCTCCAAACTCTTCATGTCAGGATCCTAAAGATGGGATGGGGAATGGGTCCTTAAACATCCTTCTTCTGACGACAGAGTCCAAATTTAATAAATGTGCCTGATTAGGGTTTTTTTTATTATTGTGTTCTTTTCCATTATCCTATATCAAAGACAGGTAGCTACACAGGACCAAGTAGAACTATACAGGCAAGATCCTCAGCTAACAACTTTAAAACCACAGGAAGGCATTGTTCCATCTGCAACAAAAAGGACAGCCATGAAGTAGGTAGAGGAGAGCCTGTGGAGCTAAGTTTGTGGCAGAAGACCTAGATTGGCAGCTACATTTCTTTATTTAAAATCAATGCTTAAGAGCTTTTCCTCCTTCACAAAGATAAAGGAGTTATCAGAGCTAATGGCTGATGTGAGTGCTTAGCACTGTTTTAACAGATTACAGGTCGATTTTAATTTTGCTTTACAAATTACAAAGAGCCCATCGATAAGATTATGGATGAGAGACCCTAAATACTGCTGAGGAAGTAGCCCATTCTTCCAAGTTCACATGGAATAGTGAAAAATCATCCTGAAGGGGGAATGTGTCAGAAAGCATAGAAATACATATATAATTTTGTTTGTGCATATGCATGCAAAGACTTGCTGACATTGACTCCTCTCAGCATTTCACAATGGCTTAATTTAAAATTTAGAATTTTGTTTTATGAAACAAAGAGATTATACTGCACTTAAAAATCCTACTGATTACACACACACACACACAAACACACACACACACACACATACACATATATATATATACCTGAAATATTTAAAAATAATATTCGCTATCCCAAAGTTTAAAATTTAGAAGTCTTAAATAGAGGATAATATTGTCAGAAAATATAAAGTTTTAAAGAAATTCATCTTCTCACAAATATTGAAATCATTATGTAAAAAAAATCATTATTTAGATGGTTGAAATAACGTGCTGTTTTCTTTTTATTAAGCAGGATGTTCTCCAGACTAACTGTAATTGAGTATTCCTACTAATTTAGCAAGCATTTTCAAAAGGAAACTCTAAACAGGAAATCACCAGCCTATTTTTACCTGAGACATGTCTTGGAAGCCACTGTGATGTTAGAATTCAAGTGAAGACTGGAACAATTGAAGCCAAAAGATATACTTATAAAGCAGCTTCCCAGATAAAAGCAGAGGGGGACTATAACTATATGTACGTTGATAGAATTGCATAAAAAGAACAGTGTCAGAAGCCTGATCAAATAACAGAAAATGGCACATACAGACAATAATAAGCCAGCCTGCGACATCACTTTCCTGACCACACTGAGAAAAAGAGTATCTAATAGAAGTCAGTTTAATAAAGGAACCTTTGTTTTGGTGTTTAGCTTTATGGCTATTTCTAAGGTGCTAACACACCTTTGTAATTTGCAAATCCTCGAATGACTTGAAAAGGTTAGCAGTGCCAATGGTATGAACTATAGCTGTATGTGAAGGGTGCAGGGCACAATGTGGAACTTGTCTGCAGTCTAGTCCTTTCTGAAGTCATTTCAGAAGGCCTCTGCTGAGATCCTGTTCTCTGCAAGGCACACAGAAAGACATTTCACAAGGGGAGAATTAAAGACTTGCTGAAGAAGAACGGGTTCCCAAAGCCCTTTTTTTGCTACACACTGAAACTTGAAGAAAGAAAGAAAAAAAAAAAACAAAAACAAAAAGAAAACCTTTCTCTCTTGCTTTAAACTTTCAGAAACTGCCCTAGTCCACAGTCAGATTCTCTGGAGCAGTTGTTGAGTCAGCGCCTCAAGCAGAGAGGGCAGGCGCTAACAGCAGATGAATTCAGTGAAGCAAGGGATAGCCTACGTCTGGAAAACGTTGGATTCCCCTCAGACCACTCAGGATGCAGTCAGCCAGAAGGGGAAATTTGGTTCTCAAGACTCCTCGGGGCAAAGGTTCAAATGCTTTCTTTCATAAGTACCTCCTTGGATTGTGTTTGGTTGTAATTAACAGAACTAAAATTCACTCCGCCAAATGGAAGACTTTATCAATGAAGTGAGACGTAATTACCTGGCTCTATGGAGAGCTCTTCATCCTTCAATACATAGCTGACAGTCAACAAGTTTGGAAGATTTGATAAGTGAGGTCAGCAAGATCCATTGCAGACTGAATGGAAACTCACAACTGGCTTTTTTTTTTTTTTCCATATTTGATGACTGAAAGCTGTGACTTCTGGGAGGAACACTAACTTAATCATATCAAATGAGAATTATGAGAAAACTAAAGAATTAAAGTGTCACTATTCTGATGACTAATTTATACCCTATCCGTACTATCTCCAAGTTCACTTCTCTGCAACATATTAATGCTGGTTATCTGTGGGGGAGGGGGAGGTCTTAAAACAAAGGGTATGGAAAATAGCCTTTTATATCTTGTTGGATAGCATCTCATGCTTGGTTTATTTTCAGCATTTGATTGTAAGTTAATTCTGCATGTCACTTAAGAAAGACTGTCTGCTTTGTGACTATGAAATTATCTTGATCGATGTTAAGTGATTATTTAGAAACAAGTGAAAGCATGCCTTGGGATTCACATAGAGACTGATACTCACCAAGTTGGTTCTTTTACAGCTTTACCATATTGCAATTCAGGTTTCTTTAACATGAAGAGCAATACATCAAAATGGTCTCAAAGTAGTGTACCAAGTTCACTCAGTGTGAAGAAGACTGGTTAAATCCCCAAATACTTCCTCGCTGGAAGATACTTTAGGCGGGTGTCATCACCTTTGTACGGAAGTGCATTTATCTATCTTACCTCTGCACTCTCCACTGTCTTGCTTAACATCTGAATGTTTCAAAGGCATCCAGTCCCAATTGCTTTCTGTACTTTGAAGCCAAAGCATGGAGTAGCAGTACCTCCCTAGGGACACAAAAGACTATCCCTGTAGGGATGCAGGTATCTGTAGGTCTCTGGAAAGAAACGCTTCATGACATAGCACAAAGCACTTGTGGAGAGTGGGAGATTGAAATATTCCTTCCCCTTCTTGCTAAAAGTAAGCACTGTATAACTTGAAACTAGGGTGTATATTTTACATCTTGAAGTACACAGGTTTCCCTAAGCCTGGCTTAATCTTAATTGTGTAGCTTTGTCACACATCATGGCCTCCAGCAAATGAGGAAACACTTGTATTTGTTTTCATAATAGGAATTCCTGTGAATTCAAAGAAATGAACAACGAATAAAATTAGTTTTGGATGGAGTAGTTCAAACGAAAAAAAAAATAGCTCAAGGTAGGCCTTTTTATTCATGCACCATAACTCAAAATATATTATTTACCACAGGCCCTTTATCCAGACATTTGTTTTGTGTAAATTTTAGTAGGAAAACCACTTCACCGCATCTAACTCATTCTGTCTCAAAATGATTCACGAGTACTCAGGAATTACCAGGTTTATGAAGCACTACTTAATCTGAACAATAATTTATAAAAAGTTCTGTCCTTCCATCCAGAGTTAAATGTCATATTCACTTGTCATCAAAGAAATTTTTCTATACAACAGACAAAAATCTACTACAGAGATAATTACAGTAGGTTAAAGTGCAGAGTTTGGGTGAGTAATCCCAGTGGATATATCTACAAAACTTATCTACAGAACCTAAGACTCAGTGACTATTGCAGAAGATGAGGCAGAGGAGCAGGGAGTTGTGTCCTAGCAACATCAGAAGCTATATCTATTAAATCTCACTTTCATGACTTCTAAAATGTGACCAGAAGAAGGGTGACACCAGAGGAATGGACATTGCAAACAGGACAGAAAAAAATCCAGAGTCCCCAATACTACACAGAGAACTACAGACAAGTAAATAAAGGTGGGAGTAGAAGAGGCAGCCCTCCTCAAGGAAGAGCATATCACTGGTTGTCCAGTGACAAATGATAGAGCCAGAAAACATTCACAAAATAGTACTATACAGTCAATTCAGCAAGATACATTTAGGAAAACAGGTAGAAATGTGTCATAGTGGCCTTATTTATAATAGCCAGAAGCTGGAAAGAACCCAGATATCCTTCAACAGAGGAATGGATACAGAAAATGTGGAACACAATGGAATAGTACTCAGCTACTAAAAAGTGATTTCATGAAATTCTTAGGCAAATGGGTGGAACGAGAAAATATCATTCTGAGTGAGGTAACCAAATTACAAAAGAACACACATGGTTTGCACTCCACTCACTGATAAGTGACTATTAGCCCAGAAGTTCGGAATACCCAAGATACAATTCAAAGACCGAATGAAGCTCAAGAAGAAGGAAAACAAAAGTACGGGAGACTTTGGTCCTTCTTAGAAGGGGGAACAAAATACCCATGGGAAGAGATACAGAGAAAAACTGTGGAGCAGAGTCTGAAGGAAAGATCATCCAGAGACTGCCCTACCTGGGGATCCACCCCTTATACAGTCACCAAACCCAGACTCTATTGTGGATGCCAACAAGGACTTGGTGACAGGAGCCTGATATAACTGATATACAGAGGTGTATGCTCTTTGTCAACCATTGGACTAAGCACAACATCCCCAATGGAGGAGCTAGAGAAAGAACCTAAGGAGCTGAAGGATCTTGCAACCCCATAGGAGGAACAGCAATATGAACTAGCCAGTACCCCCAAGAGCTCCCAGGGACTAAATCACCAACCAAAGAGTACACATGGCAGGACCCGTGGCTCCAGCTGCATATATAGCAGAGGATGGTCTTGTTGGACATCAGTGAGAGGAGAGGCCATTGATCCTGAGAAGGCTTGATGCCCCAGTCCTGGAATACCAGGACAGGGAAGCAGGAGTTGGTGGGTTGGTAAGCAGGGGCTGGGGAGATTTGGTAGGGGGGGTTGGAGGGGAAACCAGGACCAGGGATAACATTTGAAATGTAAATAAATAAAATATCTGATAAAAATAAATAAGCAAACAAAACCAAATATTTATTTAGAATTGCTGATAGAGGAAGAATTACCTCACTTCAGGGATAAGCACCTTTATTGGTTATCTTATATGAAGCAGTCATCCAGAAATTTTATAAGCACAAACAACCAGAATTGAGCCAATAATTGTACATTTGTTCTAATATGTATATGAAAGACAGACAGACAGACAGACAGACAGACAGACAGATACTGGTTCGGAATTGGAAGGAGACACAGAAAGAATTGGCAGAAGTTGAAAATGGAGGGGCTGGAGAGACAAAAACGAAAGGGAGAAGAGAGAGGAGGACATTTTAAAATTAAAAATGTAAGCAAATAGATAAAAATTTTTAACTAAAGAATGTATTTAAAAAGAAAAGCAAAGAAAAGTACCCACACCCATATTAGATCCAAAAGCTCACAGAATCAACCAACCAGGGCTAACTCAAAGAGACAGAAGCAGCATTTGGAGAGCCTGCATAGGTCTGAAGGGAATCATCTGCATAGAGGTTACCATTGTGTGGCTTGTTCTCCTGTGGTAATCCTAACAGTGGGGCCATGGGCTGTCTCTTATTTGACTGCTTTAGGGACTCTTGCCCTCCACTGTGGTGGCTTGTCTACCCTCAATATGAGGGGAGGTGCCTCGTGTTACTATACAATTTGATATACCACAGATGGCTGATGTCTAGGCAGGCCAGCCCTTTGCTGAAGAGAAACAAAGGATTTGGGGACAGAGAGGACAGGTCAGAGAGGAAGGGGGAGGAGAGGAAGAATGGGAAACTCTGGCCAGGAGAAAACAAAGAAAGAATCTCATTATTTTTTATCATGTATATAAAATGTATATAAATAAATAATATATGTGTATGATTATATACATAAAATCTAGATCTACTATCATCATCATTTTCAATATATGTTAGATAAATCTAGCATAAACCCTTCTTTTGTATTGTTTGTTTTATACATATCATTAAACCTTTGAAGAGCCCCTTTTTATAGACTATTGACCTTGGTCAAACAGAAGCCTTCAGTTGGTATAAAGTCTGAATAAAGTTGCTTAAGTAGATGATACATATCTGACACTGAGTGACTCAGGGACTGGATAAGCAAACAAACCAAAACTAGATTAAAGTTTTAGTTCTAATTCAGGGCACACGTTTGTATTAAGGTGTTTGAAGTTGGAATGTAAAGTGAATAAAAAAGTAAGGTAACGGTAAAGTAAGTCTAAAAAAAAAATTAGAAAATCAAGTTATGCATTTTTTTATTTTTAAATGAAGTTCTAAACTGCTTTATCTTGGATTCAGTTGTAAAGTATATTCTTTGCGCGATGTCCCTTCAGAAGGCAAGTAGGAGCTGGGGACCAGTTCCAACCTGTGACTTGGCTGCACATTCTTAGAGACTTGTTAAAGGTCTATCTCCCTCTCTCAGATCGTCCTTGCCTAATTTCAAATGCTTACCATTTCTTATCATTATTTGATGTTCACTGATTTAACTTCCCTCTGCTGCCAGAAAATGATTCTTTTTTTTTAATTGGATATTTTCTTTGTTTTAATTTTCTATATTCTTTGTTTACATTCCAAAGGCTTTCCCCTTTCAGAAAATGATTCTTGTGGCACAGTCAAGACCCACCTTACGGTGAATGGTAGACCTTAAGTGTGACGTTCTTGGCCCCAAGGTTGCACTGCCAGGCTGTATCTCTCCATTGTTGCTGACAGTCAGAACACAGCCCTGTACAGTGTCCTCATCTCTCAAGAAGCCATCCTCCTGTGGGATGTCCATCCTCAAAAGTCTTCCTCCATTTCTTTATGAGGCAGTTCTACTGAGTCTTCCAGACCATTGTATAATGGTTTTGTAATTTATAATGTACGTTGTTAAAAAAAATCCTACCCTTAAATACCTTTTTTTGGGGGGGGGCTTGAGAAAATCCATGGCATTCTAAATTATCCACCTAATATCCCCTTCTCCAATGCCTTTCTGTGTAAACTGGCATTAGCCCATTTTATTTTTTATTTTATTTTATTTTATATTTTATTTTATTTTATTTATTTTATTTTATTTTATTTTATTTTATTTTATTTTATTTTATTTTATTTTATTTTATTTTATTTTATTTTATTTTATTTTATTTATTTTATTTTTGGTTTTTTTTGAGACAGGGTTTCTCTGTATAGCCCTGGCTGTCCTGGAACTCACTCTGTAGACCAGGCTGGCCTCGAACTCAGAATTCCACCTGCCTCTGTTATTTTATTTTTAATTAATGATTTTTTTTAAGTTCATCCCAAATGTTGCCCCCATCCCCGTCCCACAGACGCACTGTTGTGCCACGAAGCATTCTTGAACCCCAGGAAACCACCAAGGAGCCTCTTCCTATGCAGTCATCTTAGGGGCTCTTTATTGCAAGCTCGGACTTGGGCTCTCCTCCAACCCAACCCTGACACAGCGGACCGGAAGAGCAGCCTGGCACCCTCACCAGGACAAGACTTTACAGGAAAAGCGAGCAAGTGAGTGGGGTGTGGAGCCTGGCATCTAATAGAATAACTGTTGCAAGCCGACAGGTGGGAGTTCGGAAACGACCGTGAGCAACCGCAAGCTGTCTGAAAGTACATCTGAAAGAGGCAGACCAATCCTCATTTAACTGTTGCTAGGAAGCAGCTGCGGAGTAACCTTGGCATATGGGCCAAGGACAAATTGGGGGGGGGGGGTCTTTCCAGATACTTGGGTGCAGCTTGGGTTCTGCTGCCGGTCATTTAAGCTTCTTTTCTTTTTTCCTTCCTTCCTTCCTTCCTTCCTTCCTTCCTTCCTTCCTTCCTTTTTTTCTTTTTTCTTTTCTTTTCTTTCTTTCTTTCTTTCTTTTTTTTTGGTTTTTTGAGACAGGGTTTCCTCTGTGTAGTCCTGGCTGTCCTGTAACTCACGCTGAAGACCAGGCTGGCCTTGAACTCAGAAATCCGCCTGCCTCTGCCTCCCAAGTGCTAGGATTAAAGGCGTGTGCCACCACTGCCTGGCTTTTCTTTTCTTTCTTTTACTTTTTCTTTCTTTTTCTTCTTTTAAGATGGAGGCCTGTCCCAAGATGGAGTAACTTTGGCCTCTCAACACCCTGCACATAATTTGAGTCTATCTGTTTTCAAATCTCTAATACCCCCGAGGAAATGTTTTGTTCATAAATTAAAGGAAGGGATATATTCACACACAAAAAATTGTAACTACTTTTTCTCTAATAAAGAATCATGTGGAGTTATTTCTCCTATAGATATAGATTTAATATAGCATTTCAATATTTGTAGATTTTCCTTTAACTGTTTTAGTTAAACAAATGTATGTTCTGTACACAAAGTGTGGCGCAATGTACTCAAACGCACCATAAATCATGACTAGTGTTAAGATTCTATGGCTTGACATTGCAATCCTAAATCCTTTCTCAGGTCTCACGTGCCACATTTTTCTGCTCTCATATTGACAACAGAACCACATGCAAATAAATAGCAGTGGCAAAGCCGTAAGTGAATAATAATAAGAAGAAAGCATACTTAATTTTGTGGCAAATGACATTCCTTCATTTCCATGAACAGATATGCCCTCAAGATTCACAGAATATGACAGCTGCGGGAAATGCCTAGAAATTCAGAGAAACAGATCCTGGAATGAACTTTCTCTGTCTGGGTTCACAAAATGGAGCTGGCAGCGGCAGAGGCAGAGCAGCTGTGCGTGTGAGCAGAGACACTCTGAGCGAGAACCCTCCCATGCACACACCTTGGCTCACATTCTGCGGGTTATTCTTACACGCTTATTGATCCTGTCTGTAGGCACTGCCACAATTCCACATTTTCATAGTTGATAACACACTTTGGAGGGCCATGAAAACATTACTTCATAAAAGAACAAACAGCTTGCGAAAAGCCCATGGCAAGATTCCAGTTGCTTAATAAAGTTTACAGATACTCTGTGCATGAGATCCTTTGTATTTATACAGCACTTCATGAACACTAGCTTATCAAATATAAATGAAAAGTGCCAATTTATTCACTGTTTTTAGAATTTGGCCACATATTTTCTTGTTAGAAGAAAACCTACTTCGAGGGAAAAAAATAAGACTTTATAGAGGAAAGCCTTGAGAAAAGGGTTTTTTGTTTGTTTCTTTGATTTGTCTTTTTTTCCCCAAATAAAGTGTGGGGTGAATCGGGCTTGAGAGATCATGACTACAGATTTCCTTACATAAGCTTTCCTTCATTTTTGCCTCCTTTGTCATGCATGTATAGGTGGAGATATGGAGCTAAATCTGATAGTATGTGTGTGTTAGGACGGAGAACATGTATGAGCACGCACGTGGAAACTGCACGTGGAAACTGGTTTATGCCCAGAATCTCCTGTATTACTCTCCAATTACAAACAGCCTCTCCCAGGCAAACACAGGATCTTCACATTATAGCAAGTGTCTCTGAACAATTTTCTTTTGATAGTCCTGTATCTGGCTTCAAAAATAGAATTCTAGGAAGGTGGTCATGCTTCCGGACATTTATGTTGGTTTTCTTAGCTCTCTTTCTTGTTTGATAAATACATTAACTGCTTAACTTTATCCCCAACACTAATTTTGGTCCCGTGAAGGCTCAATGCCCCAGTGTAGGGAATGCCAGGGCAGTGAGTTGGGAGTGGGTTGGGGGGGAGCACCCTCATAAAAGCAGGGGGAGTGGGGATAGGATAGAGGGGAAACTGGGAAAGGGATAACATTTGTAATGGAAATAAATGAATTATCCAATTTAAAAAAAAGAAAATAAGAAATTCTATTATTCAAACAGAGGTTTTCCATTGTTTTATTTTATTTTCAGATAACCCCCCTTGTAGAAAATACCTTTAAATATTTATTCCAGAAAAAAAATGCTGGAGAGAGAATGTGTACTTTGCGGTTTGTTTGCTTGTTTGTTGTTTTTTAGACAGTGTATATCTTTTTCAGTAAATAGTGGAATAAGTACACTATGAAGACTGACTTAAAGAATGGCACAGTTCAGGACTGGCGGTGGTGGTACACGCCTTTAATCCCAAACTTCGGAGGCAGAGACTGGAGAATTTCTGAGTTCGAGGCCAGCCTGGTCTACAGAGTGAGTTCCAGGACAGCCAGGGCTATACAGAGAAACCCTGTCTCAAAAAAAAAAAAAAAAAAAAAAAAAAAGCACAGTTCTTGATGTTCTTGATTAATTTAGAAGAAATTCAAATTCTCAAAGGATTACTATGATGATGCTATGACTGACCTTTACATCAGGGAGTAAGATGTCCTTAGATCCTTTAGGTTTTTGTTATTGTCTTTCTCTTTACTCAGTAGCAGGAAGATCTGAACAGGTGGTCTCAGTCTCCACACAAAAATAACACAGTGATGATATCAAACTCTCTGTATCTTTTACTAATAGTAATACTTCATGACAGAGCTGTAAACATTGATATGTAAATAGATTTGGAATGTTATTATGTATTCCAAAATGCAACTTTAAATCTTGGAAAACTAATAATGAATCGGTTTTAGCAATCAATTAGGTCAGAACTTTAGCATCTGATTACACATTTTTCAGACAGCATTAGATAAAGATCATTGTCACTTTTTACACATGCATTTAATAGCATGATTTGGGTAAAACATTAAGTGTTAACAGAATGTTGGGAAACATTTCCGTCAGATAAGTATAATCTTGTTAGGAAGTTGTAAATGGGCATAAGAGAATAATATAAATTAAGAATCATCTTAGTAAAGACATGATCTTTCTCAAATTAGCACTGTTATGTGTATTCCAAAAAGGCATTGGGGTGATTTTCCTTAAAGCATTCATGGTGGGTATTACACATAGAAGAATTGATGTATATCTCTTTTCCTTTCTGATAGAATGCATGTTGGAATTAGGAGGGCTTCACATACACAACAGAAGCAGATTAAACAACAAAAAATATTAGTATGCACGTGGTATTTTACATTAAAGAAAAATAATATATTTTATTTATTTATTTTTTACTGAAACTTGTTTTCATGTTGTGTATTTTGATAAGGTTTCACCTAACTCAGTTCCTCATAGATCAAAGACAGAGAAGATGATGTGGTGTCTTAAAAGAGTTGTTGAATGTTGTTTTACATTACACTTTCTTTAACATTTACCTTCTTTTTTCTCTTCCATTAAGGCAGAATGTCAGTATCATTGTCTATTACTATTACTATTTCATCATGTTTCATCATGACATCAGTGAACAAATGCATTCTCCTGTAAATAAATCAATAATCACAACTTAAACTAATTACATTCCAAGTCAACACATATTCCTAACAAAAGAATAATGCAGAGATGTCTTATGTCTATTTCTTTAGATTAATGAGCTACTTGAATATGTTTAGGGTGACATTCAATGGGGCAAAACCTGCCCAGAGCACTGACCTAATAAAATGTCTTCTTTTTAATTACTACAAGCATTATTTTAAAATCTAAATCCAATGCAATTTGGATTTTACTTCGTTCATGCAAGTTATACAAATATTATGAAAATATCTATATAAGTGACAGAAAAGATGAGGTGCTTAAATGCTCTCCATTGTAAAATCTCATTCCCATCTTATAAAGCAGATAGATTTATACCTACAAGCCCCAAAGTAGAATCTATGTGGATATATATATATATATATATATATATATATATATATACACACACACACACACACACACACACATATATATATATATGCCTCAAAAATTACTAAGAAACCATCCTTGCAATATCTTGTAAAAGTACTCTGCCTTCACCAATAGAGCTGCTGGGTGTCCAATAGTGTGTTGGCAAGTTTGTCAACAAATGAATTTATCTGTTTCTCTTTTGCCAGTTCATATGCAGAGGCCATCATACTCAATGTGCCTATTCTTGAGATGTTTCTTACTAGGATGCAATATCATTTCAATGAGGTAATGTGTTTTTGGCTGTAATTTAATATAAGTCTCCTTCTTCCTTTTTTTCTTTTCCAAAAGTGAAGCCATCAGAGCTCTTTTTAAAATCTCCACCATTTGAAGACACAGGAAGAAGGAGAACATTTCTGCTTAAGGAGAATATTCAGAGTATATATATCTTTACGGTATAAGATATAGGAAATGAAAATGCCATTGAGGTCAGTGGGCAATATTCATAAAGAATTATAGATACCAACTTTGTCCAATATTATACTTGAAATATGTAAATATTCAAAAGTAGATTTATTTTTACCAAATAAATTCTAAAAATTCTGAATATAAAATGAGCCCTAATAAAACTGTTATTCATTAATAAGGATTATTCATTGTAATCCATTAGATTATCTTTACAGAGAAAACAAATTTACAATACTATATTTGAATATAAAACAATTATGCTCTTTCTATGCATGCATTCCCCTGAATTGTTATATATATAAAACATGTTTGTTTTCATATGTATGTATATATGAAAAATATTTCAATTGTATGTTTCTTTTTACTCTTCCGTAACAAAACACTTGGCAGAAAAAAAAAACACTTATGGGAAAAATAATGCATTCTATATCATGGTTTGCAGGTACAAAGCATTATGGCAAGAACCATGAGACAACTAGTTACACAGTGTCCATAAACAGATCGTTGAGCAAGATAAAATTCGGTGCTAAATATGCCTTCTGTTTGTGTACAGTCTTGGACCCCAATTCATTGAATGTTGTCATCAAGATTCAAGTGGAACTTCCTGTATCAAGCCTCTCTGGAAATAGCCTTACAGATACATATGGAGGTATATCTCCTAGGTGAATATAGTC
Organism: Apodemus agrarius; assembly: GCA_964023405.1. NCBI lineage: Eukaryota > Metazoa > Chordata > Mammalia > Rodentia > Muridae > Apodemus > Apodemus agrarius. Next base: position 32,910,268 of record OZ030013.1, on the reverse strand, counting down.
ATTCCTAGTATAATGTGACAGTATATCAATGCCCTACTCCCCCCCCACACACACACACAATTTGGAAGACTTTTTCCAACTAAGAAATAGAAAAAACTTAAAACTTCTGACTTCTCTCATTGTAACTGAAGCCCTGGCAAATGGCGAGCCCAATAAAACTGTTCATGGGAAACTGTAGTTAGCCCAGACAGAATTATCATAGACGGAGCAGGCTAAATTTAGACTAAAGCGAGATCCTGATAGCACTGATGTTCATCTCACTTTTTTCATCTTATTGCCACAAGAAATAATTGTCCTTCTCTGCCCTATGCATGAGCAGTTCACCACGCACCATCTCATTATCACTTGACAGTTCAGCTACAAAAAGATCGCTGCTTTCATATAATTATCCATCTCGGTCATTTCGCATTAAAAACACTCTTCAAAAGACTAATAAGTCTATTGTACATGCAGTTACAAATGAGAAAAATCAATAATTAGTGGAAAAAATAATTCTTCGGAGGTCATGAACTTGTAGTAAGTGTAGATATAAAATAACACTTCTGTAGTTTCTCAGTCCAATATTGTGAATATGTTTCTCTTGTCTGGGTACTAGATAAAACTTGGGATATGGCATGCCTGAATTAATATGGTATTTGATTATATATGAAAATTTACATTTTTTCATGTTTTATAAAGTTTGACAGTAAGCTTAGATTAAATTGTGTGTGTTTGGCAGCTCCTGTTTTAAGTTTGGGACTAACCAAAGAATAAGAGTAAGAGTCAAAATACATCATTTCAACTTCATAAGCTTGGGTCAAGAATTTGACTGTTGTGAGTTTCTCTTTTGTCAACTTTGTCCTATCCATAGTCCTTACAGAAAATCATTGTGCCTTGTTGATGTTTTTGTTTGTTTGCTTTGATTTGTTCTTATTGAAAGAATCCAGAAAGGTATGATACTGATTAAGATACTAATTAAATTCACTTGTGTACAATCTTTGTCATCAATTTCGATATGTTTTTGACACTTAGAAAATTACAACTATTAAGAATTTAGCTATTGATGCGTGCATTGACTGCTTCTTCTCTGACCATTGCTTTCTGAGTAATAAGCGGAATGCAAAACAGCCAAGAGTTCACAGGAATCCCCTTGTTCTTTCCTTCAAGTGCAGCTCATGGCCACTTTCACACATCTCTGCATCTACTCATCCTCTGCTCGAGCTTGTTTTGCTTTTTGTCATTTATGTGTTTGTTTATTTATGTATTTATTTATGTGTTTCTCTAGGCAATCTTATCTCTATTATAACACTATACTCTTTATTTTAAATAACATTTTATGGCCACAAAGAAAAAAAAAAGAATTTAGCTAATTAAAGTTATTTTTGACTACACTGTTTCTTTTCTAATAGAACAGAATTGAAGGCATTAAAATAAAATGCAACAGACAATATTGTTCGTATGCGGGCACACTTGTGCTGTGACTTCTCCATTGTGCTCCTGCTCCTCATTCTCCTCTTCTTCATCCTTCTTCACATTGACTCTTTGGCTGATTTTCCCATCTGCCCTCTTCCTCTATCCCGGCCACATTTAACTTTATTTCTTCAATCCTCTAAGCTTATGTATTATATTCTGCTGTTTGTCTATCACATGCATTTGCTGACTGTTTAAATGATTTTGTCATTCCAGACCAAAGCAATCTTGAGTTTTATGCACCTTATTTTTGTATATTCTTGCTGCTCACTGCTAAGTAATAGAGAACAAAGCAATCAAATGGAGAAGGCTGTTCAACTTTTATCTGTGGCTATCAGACTCAAGTGGAATCTCAATTCGTGACAAAAAACTACTGTGTTTTTTGGTCACTTGTATTTTTCTGTACAGCCTTTATTTTTCCAATCAGTGAATTTATTTTCTTTTGTATTGGCTATTTTTATTTATCTACATTTCAAATGGCAACTAATTTATTTTCAAATCTCTGTTTAATTAACTTTTTCTATTATCTTATTTCCCTTCCCCATTTTTTTCCCAAATGAGTCAAACTTGTTCCTATTACAAATAATTCTATCCCGTGATACCCAAAGAAAATAAATATCTTCGGGTGAAAATTATCCTAAACTGATATACACAAACTTCCAGTAGATGTCATTTTTTTAAAAACTCTAATTCTGATGGATTATTTATCTCAAACTCTTCAGACTTCTAAATACCTTCTTATGAAGTAAATCTCATTACTATATTCACACTTCCAGTGCCTTGCTTATCATTCAAATAGATTAAATCACATTTATCTTTAGAAATAAATTCTTAAAACCAATGTGTAAAGAGATATTTCCTTCAAGTTCTATTCTGTCGTCTTAACTTATCTACAAAATACAGCGTGGTTCTGCCTGTGACCATTTCCTGGAACCTACCCTAGCGACATACATAAATGATTGCACTAATCCTAGCTTTTTCATACTGCGGATCAGGGGTGTCCCAGAATTAACATGTATGTTTTGTTTGGAGAATACTTATATTTAGGTGCTTATCATCAATGTTCTGCTACCTTATGAAAAACACAATGATTTAACTTCTCGCACACACTCTTTCACAGCTTTAAGGGTTGCTCCATCAACAAATGTTACTAAAATAATTTCTTGACTCATAAATCTCAGAGGTGAGCTACAGACATAGCTCACAGGGTAAGTGCAAAGGCTCTTATGCAGAGAACCTGGGTTCACTTACTATAACCTACAAGGCTGCACTCAACTATCTGTAATTTCAGTTACAGGAGATCTCACCACCTCTTCTAACCTCAGAGGGGTAATGATACACACACACACACACACACACACACACACACACACATTCATTCATTCACATGCACACACACATTCATTCATAAGCACACACATGAGACATACATACACTCTTATACATATGCATATGAACACATGAATAAATTGAGAGACAATTTTAAAAAAATCATTGTCCTTTTGCTCTCCACTATTCCGCTCATAACTAATTTCATCAGCATTTAATTTATGAAAATATTCTCAACTCATTTAATTCTGAAAAGCCAGAATTCTATCTCTGCCACCTTCTACCTCTTTGACATGTATGTTCCAAATGCATTCCTTCTACTAGCGATTAACTCCACCTCACCTTTCTTTCTTTCTAGCCTTGCTTTCAAGTTTTTGTCCCCTCAGCATAAGATATCACCATCTTCATCCATCACCCTGTATTTGACATTAAATCTCAGCTACGATGACCTTTCTTCCAAAGCAGTGACTGATCATCTCCACTGTGCTGGTATTTTTTGGTTGTTTTGCCTTGTTAGCAATCACATTTCTGACACTGAGCATAACAAGCGAAGCTTGGAACACTGAGACACACACCCAGCTCCTGGTTATTATCTCAGACTTGGTCTCATTACTGTAACTCAGTCTGGTCTTGAACTTCTCCTGTGAGCCAGCGCAGTCTCTAACTGACACACCTCTTGCCTCAGGCTCCCTAGGGGTGAGATGGCAAGGCTTGAAGAACACACTAAATTTGTTTCATCGGTATCCGTTCCCAAAACTTTTGTAATTTTTATGATTTCAATTTACTTAGGAAGACCCTGCTTTCCACAGGGACAAGTCCTCTGTTAGGCTATATAATTCTAATACATCTAATTCTATACATCTCTAAAAGACATGTAACTAATACAACTAATATTGAATGGATTTAGTAAGGTGTGTGTGTGTGTGTGTGTGTGTGTGTGTGTGTAACTAAAACAATTGAAGAAGAGGCCAGACTGTTGCATGTGAGTGGGAAGAACACTAGGAGAATCAGTAAGGTTTAAGTCAGGGCTGAAAAATGATATTAATTAAATACTCCTATGTTAAATCCTAAAAAGCATTAAAATTTTACATAATAAAACCACAAAGTTACTGAAGCTTTCAGGAATTATGAGAAATATGGCATGTAGGGGCTAGGAAGTTGGTTCAGTGAATAAAAGGCTTGTTGTTTAAGTTCCCCTGTTCCCATTTTTAACCCCTATGTGAAGACTTCATCATGGTAACAGGCTGCGATGAGCACTGGCTGTTGGATAAGGAAAGGAGCTTGTGTGTGCAGGTCGGGTGAGGGGATAGCTGGTCGTAAATACTCATTGTTTGACCAGATTAGAGAAAATGGTGGTCTCAGTACTGTAAGATTGAGAGGGTGTTTCAGAAAATTCAGAATATACTTGATTGGAGAATACATCCTACCATCAATCACTGGCATCTGCATTTACACATATGTAAGTAAGTCATAGCTGCTACAAACTTGCATGTATGTATACTATACAGAAACACACATTCACACCCAATACATATATTTTTAAAATTTGCAAATGAAACTTCATCATCTCAGTTGACAATTCCTGTAAGAGAATACATATTTCTATTTCCAACACTTGGTACAATGTTGTAGATATTAGTAATTCAATACATAGTTTAAATATGATAGGTATTGACTGTTTAAAAAATATACAAAAATGTAAATATTAGTTATTCAATAAATAATGTTGATTATTTTTAGAATAAAATAATCATGCATGCATCTGTTGTACAGAAGAGGCCTCAGCTAATAATGAATGAGTTAAATATTTTAGATTTGGCTTACCATACATGGAAAAGAGAAACTGCCACAAAATATCAAGGGAGACACAATAAGGGCAAAATTCTACATTCCAAAGCAGAAAACTTTACTTATATAATCAACATGAGGTTGGGTTGGGACTGATTTTATTAATCCAAATTGAGTATATATATATATAAAATTGGGGGTTTATTAATATATAAGCCACAGTACACATTATGAATGATACTAGTAACTGCATTGATTTTATTTCAATAGGCTTTGTGCATACGGGGAGACATGTATTTCTTATATAATATCATTAGCAGTTGCCAGCAAATTTAGTGTCAAAGGCACAAACCATTATCACAATTGTAAAGTGTCTCAAGGACTCTAGTGAGAAATTGTTAAGACAGCATTCAGAGAGTTTTGACCTTTGCAAATCATTAAATGAGAAACTACTGATGAAATGTTACCTTCCTATAGCCAATGCTTATTTTCTATTTGGCATAACAAGGTCCACATTGTTACAGCAGAGTAATCACTTTCGCTTAGTAATCATAATTACATACTGACAGGTTTTCTTGTGTGACTGAAATCAGGGGAATTTAAGCAATTGTTGGGGCATTTTCAAAGGAAAACTAACCGGGACATCATTTTGTCCTTTATGTCCCTCCTTTTCAACTTTCTCTTCTTCTGTGGAAGGAAAAGCCAGGGCAAAAGAAGCAGCAACACATCTAGATGACACACTTCACTTCATGGTAGAGAAATAGCTCCTACTGATACTTAAGGTACAAATCAGTAAATTATGTATTTAAGTAAAATAAATTCAAACCATTTAGTAAATGTTTTAATTATTTATACAACATAAGCTCATAAAACATCAATATTAATAGATATGTTAAACTATGCATCCACGTATTCAAAACATAAGTATAGAGATTGGACCAACATGTACCAATGGAGCTAGGAATTATCGCCCACAAGCAGTCTGCGCTATGAAAATTAAAACTATGTAAAGTTTCTTTGATCTTGTTGCAACATATCAAAATCCCTGTCATTGATTTTGTGAGAGAAACAGGATAGTAGTAGGTGTATAGTTGTTTAAATTGTAAAGCCTATTGTTATTTACACCATTTATCAATAATGCATCAATTCAAACAAAGTACAGAATATCCACATTGCCCCCAAACTAGTCTGCCCTGTCACTTTTGTAGATATTTGTCATTGTCCCTCGTTTGTATCCTTGAAATATAGTATCCAGGATGCACACTTCCTATCTATTTTCCTATTACTTTTGAGTCACCAAATAAATTGAAAGAGAAGCCACCAGTTCTCCTGATAGGGGATTGCTTTCATATTTCTTAAGTTTTGTGGTTCCACTTGAGTTGAAGAGCATTAGCTGCTGGTTAAAAAAAAAAAAAAAAAAAAAAAAAAAAAAAAGGAAGGAGTGTTCAAAGTTACGGATTTTAGCACATTGTTGACCGAGGATTCGGATGCTCAGCAAACTTGGCTGAAGCCTAGAAAGTGACAGATGCATGAAAAGCTGAAAAATAGGACACACAACTGTAGGCTCAGCCGATAAACTTCTGCCAGAGACTGATGACTGGTAAAGTGCTGACGCCAAGAGAAAGAAAGGCGGGGAGAGAGCACACAACTCATTTCTATTGTCTCCCTCTCAGCACGAATCGCGATCCCATTGATAGCACATCAGTATCGGTATCTGGGTTGGGAGTTCTCTGTATGTATCAAGAGTGATTCACAAAAATCTATGGTTACATATGATTTTCTTATCCTTAGTGCACATGATGAAGATGATTGAGGCAATCATTAAAATCATATAGTACTGCTATCTATGCAGACTGGAACATACATTTAAAGAACTTGTTATAATGTACTCTCTGGCATCCAGAAAAGAGCAATATGTCATCCCACAACATCATCTGGGGCTAGCTATGTTGGATAGTTATCTACTAACAAGAGTCAAAACTGGAGGGAAACCGCAACATTCAGGGTTGACTTGTCAACGGATTTAAATCGTCTGTTTTAGACAACTGTTTAAGTTTGAAGAGCAATGGTTTTTCTCATCCTTCAAATTAGGATATTGTCTCCTTGATCCTCAGGGTGTAGAGAGGACAAAGTACTAGTAGACCCTAAGCAGGTCATGTCTCCAAAGAGGCTGTGCTTCTGAGCAACAGAACCGTTCTGAAGAAGCGTGCTGGTGGGCACAGCTCTTAAAAGTCTTCTCAAATGTTTTAATCTATGGCGAAAACATATTTTATAGGAATGAAATCCAAATCTCAATGTCCATGAGCTAAGTGCAATAAAAGGTTAATTTGATCTTTTAACACTCCCAGGAATGTTTGCATTTTCTCTTCTTTGAAAAGAAGGAAGGAGAGGGCCCTGGTCCTGAAAAGGCTTGATCCAGTATTATAGGGGAGTACCAGGACAGAGAAAGGGCAGGGGGATGATTGGGGAATGGGCAGAGGGAAGAGGACTAATGGGACATATGGTGAGGGGGGAACCGGGAAAGGGTAAATCATGTGGAATGTAAACAAAGAATATAGAATTTTTTTAAAAATGAAAACAGCACTAAACAATAATAATAGTGAAACACAGAATCAGTATGCATATCAGTCAATTATTTCTACAACCCTTGAAGCTGTGTGTGCACATCTCTGTTCATTTGGCCCTCTACAAAAGGACTTTTATCCCCATTTACATGGATTTTTCTTTGTTCACCATGAATTTTCAAATCGGTATGAATTCGACTGTTTGTTCCCTAATTTGATAAGCAACGTACATTTTAGTTCCGTCATTTGTCTCCACTTGATATGTTAAATGTGACCCTTTTCTTCCCTGAGAAACCTAATTAGATACTAACCAGTAGTGGCTGGAACCTCTAAAACTCATTCTCTTCCATTTGTAATAACCATTGAAATGACATATTTAAAGAAAGCCCCTCTATTCTACAGGTACATGGTTTCTTAATTGCTTTGTCTGTAGTTTTGGCATGCATAATAAACAGGCAACCCTTTCTCCTGAAATTGATGTCCCTATTAGCTTCCTTCTGCAGTAGCTATTAACCACAACTAAAATGTAAATATATAAATCAAAATAAGTGTTCCATAATGGAGATCATAAAATCTACTACATAAAACGACTTCATATAAATATGCCGAACTACACCAGCAGCCAAAATAGTAAACTTTAAACTGAAAAAAAAATTACAAGAGAGCCCAGCCATGTAGAATCAAACCAAATGAAATATTGCCATAATGGTTTTTCAAGGTCAAAAAGAGTCATGAATGAGGAAATGACAATTTTCAAAATATGCTCCAGTGGAAGACATTACATCTCTCATGTTGAAAATTTCTGTGAACAATAATATGTGGCATGATAATTGGGGAGGAAGAAAAAAGGTGAAATGAAAAGTATAGAAATCATTGTCAGAGTAAAAAAGAAAAGGTTAAAAAATGACAACACCTTCACACTTTCATTGTACTAATTCCTTTACACAAACCTGTATAGATTGTTTGAAGTGACTTGGGGGTGTATATCAATTCTCGTCATCCTCATATACGGTACAAAAGTAGTGGAGTGGAAAATAAGAAAAAAAAGTTACGAGGAAGGATACTCACGGAGATAGAGATCATATTAGATATGCCTGACAAACTTGTGTACTTTAGTTTATGCTAGAAAATACATGTTTAAATGACCTGTCCTGGACCACATTAAATGACACTGGTGATAATGCCAGAAGTTTTGGGAATATTTTCACTTTTGAAATTATAATTAACCAAAAAAAATTAAGAATGTTCAGATAACTTTAAAAATGTGCCTTTGGTATTTCAAGTTTCCAAGTTGATAGAATTTCTATATCTTCCAAGCCTATGGATTCAATCCTAATATAAATTATATCAGTCAGGACTGAATTAAGAACACATTTTTAAGTGAAATATAATAAATAATTTCTTATAGTATGTGGATATAAAATTAATATTTTCATTTTTATTAAAATATTTAATCAATTTTTTCCAACTTCATATCAATGTAACACATCCATTCATCCTCCCTAAATTATTTTCATTCATCTGTTTATTGCAATTTTATTTTCTGGCTGAAAATTCTGTTACAAATTTGCTTGACTCCAATGATAGAGTCTTCTTTATTGTGCTATCTTTAGTATCGTTGTCTGGCACCTGGAAGATATTCAATAAATCCTTATGAAACAAGTATATGTCTGTTATTGCAATGATGTATGTGTGGAAAGGTCATTAAACCCCACAGAAAGTGCTAAATACTGTCAAATTCTAAAGCAGACAGGCTGGGGGAATAGGTGGGAATTGTTTGCAAATGGGTATGGATTTCTCTCCAGGATGATTCTACTGTGTTAACCTGGAAAGTGGTGACAATTGCACAACCCCAGGAACATTAAATTTATGAAATATGCAGGGTAAATGAAGTTTGTCTAAGGTTATACAAATCATACATCATTCTGTCAAAGTCTAATTATTGATATGCATTTCTATTCTCTCAGCTTTAACAGTTTGTCCCCCATATATTCAATTCATATTGACAGTAACTAAGAAGGTTCTGAACAGATCCTGTAAGTGGAAATGAAAGGGACTTCAAAGTGAGAGGTTTCTTTCCCCTGTCAGGAGTTCTGCCTACACTGGATCAATTTCTCTGATCTATAAGCTGTAGTATGTACACACTTTGTAGCCAGAGAAATTTCTACATTTATACAGCTCTAATTTGGTATTTGAAATTGCAGTCAGAGCTACAAATCTTTACCATAAAATGAATCATGCTTACAATTTGTTTTCCAAAGAAACCATGAAACTGAAACATTTGAATTCAAGAGAGCAAAGCTTTTTAAATACATTGTGCCTGGAAATGGTTAAGAATTCCAGAACGAATTTTAAGATCCATGTCATAGTTTCACCACTTCGGTCTCACTGGCAAGTCGATACAATTTCATGAATGAGTTTGAATAAACATCAAGACACTATGATGAATAAACTAGACCATCCTTTGTGATATAAAGGTTTTCTGCATGGTGACTAACAAGGAGATTAGCATTAACCAAACCATCTGTTGTGAGTTGTCTGTCTCTAAGACGATACATCACAAAGAAGAATTCCCTGAAGTATGATATTATGGAGGTGCTTTTAACACAGTGTTTATCCTTACTTTTCAGGGGAGCAAGTTTAAGTTGGAAGGAGGCCCACACACTTGTGAAGAGTAAAATGAAGTGCATTGCTTCGAACTCAAAAGAGAAAAGTTTTCATCAGGAAGCCAAAGAATCATCTAATTGCTGTACGATTTCCCACAAAGATTTCAATCTCACTTCACAGAAAATGAATTATAGTCCGTGTACACCCAAGGAGTGAGGCACGCCAGGTGCTGCTATGAAAACCGACTCAATGTGCCTCCCAATTTGTCCTCAGTCTCTTTGAGTTTTAAATGCCTACCATTTCAAGCTGTGCTTCAGAGAGCTCTATGACATAAATCTCATACTATCCACCGTCTTCCCACAAAGATCCTGAGAAATGTAGCTCACACAGGCAGTGTCATCAATATTCAGATGGATTCGGATCACAAGATGAGCTGATGCGTTTTATTCTGTGTGCTTTTCCAGTCAATTTTGATTTTTAAATCTCCATCTGGAAAGCCACAGTGAAATCTTATGCCCCATGAAGTCATCTTGAGGGATGTCTGGAGACCAAAGGTTATACATTTCTCGTAGTAACACAGAAAAGTATTCATTGTTTTAAAGTAAATGAATCATATTCTTACTCCTATTTGCCTATTTTTAAAAAAAAATAATTTTGGGGGGTGTTTGAAATTTATAATGTGTTTCTCTGGAGTAACTTGTGAAATGATTATCTTTAGAGCAAGAAAGGTACAACTACAAATTCAGACAATCCACACAGACATACTTATGTAACAGGCCTTGCTTAAAAAAAAAAAGGCATGATTATATATAGTCCCATTAGAAAGAAGTCAACTGGTTTTCAATAAAACTCTGAGAACACAGAATATATAGATCCATTAGAAAGAAATGATGTCTTTGACACAAAATGTGTCTTGCCGACAAGATACTCAGGAGCAAAAATACTCAGATATTCAGAGACTAAGGGAATGGCCAACCAATAAATGGCCCAAGTTGAGACCCAAGGGCAGAAACCAATCCTTGACACTATGAATGTTACTGTCCTTTGAGAGGCTCCACTCAACAGCCAATGGAAAGTGATGAATAGACTCACAGCTAAACATTATGTGGATCTCAGGGAGTCTTGGAGAAGAGTTGGAGGAAGGACTGAGGAACCCAAAAATGACAGGGACTCCACAGAGTAAACTATCCCGAGCTGTTGGGGATTCCCAGAGATGAATGGCCTTAGTGTGATCAAGGACTAACCTAGGCTCTGCTCACATATGTAGCAGATGTGCAGCATGGTCTCCATGTGGGTTCCCCAACAACTTGAACAAGGCGGTCGCTGCATCTCTTTCCTGTCCCATTCCCCTAACAGGGCTGCCTTGTCTGGTCTCAGTGTGTGAGAATGAGCCTAGAACTTCAGTGAACTGATATGCCCAGAAGTGGGGATGCAGGGATTGGGGGTTTTAGGGGTACAGAGAGGGGGTTCCCCTTTCCCAGAAGAAAAGAGGAGGTAGAAATGGGAGGATCTGAGAGAGCAGTGCTAAGAGGAAAGGGGGACTAATATTTGGATGTAAAGCAAATAAAGTAATAAATTAGAAAAATAAGGAATTAGTGTTGTTCCGACTATAAAACAATACAGGATGAAGAAAAATCATTCTAATATATTATACAAAAACAAAATAATTTAAAAAAACAGCAAGAAAAGAAAAGCAAAAGACCACCTTAAAATGTATTAGTGACCCACAGACTCACCTGAAAATTTCAAAGTACAAAAGTTATACTTTGGGATTAGTTCTTCACTAATAGATAGAAGAGGCAAAGATTCCAAAAATAACAAAAGTAAAATTGAGCAGGCAAAAATCAAATCAAACTTAAAAACAAACAAGCAAACAAACAAAACCAAAAAACCAAAACACACAGCAAAAGAATTTAAAGGAGTCAAGAGAAGAGTTACATCATGGGAAATATATTACAGATCATGCACCTAATAAGTCATCATTTTTAGATAGTACATGATGAATTTAAATAATTCAATGCTTAAGTTTAATTTGCAAAATTATTTGAATCAACATTTTCCTGAAGAAAATATGTAAGAGGCTACCAAATATGAGACTTTAATCTAGCCAGGAAGAAAAGTACAGTGAGCCAACAGATTTTAAAAGAAAGACTAGGACCATTTAATCACTAGGCAAAAACAAAACAAAACAAAACAAAAAACCAAAAAAAAAAAACTGCTGGTGAGGATATAGAAAAATGGAAAGTCATACCCTGTTATTGATAGTATAAGGAAATGCAATTACTTAAAAGAGAACTCAGCATCCTTGTGTATTGTACATATCTTCACAGTAGCCAAGGCAAAGGCAAAAATTCAAACAAGATGTCTTTCTAGTGCTGAGGGATTTTTTAAAGTGATGAATATACACTTTGGAATAATATTTACCACAGAGAAAATAAAATTGTATTGTTTGTTGCACCAAGGGTAGGACAAGTGGAAGATGGGAAAATGGAATTAGGCAGGTGCACAAAGCCAAATACCACATAATTTGAGTATGGAGAGAAAGAATACAAGACCACCAAGAAGCCCAGAAAAACATTAGAGACTACAGAAAGCCAGGCACATTACAGAGGAGAGGTAGGGAATATCACAATAGAAGTGAGGAAGGTGCTTGTGTGTTATTATCACAGTAGCACATTTTCTTTGCTTTTTAAACTTTGAAAGATTGTATTTTACTTTATGGCTTGGGAATTTCTCATAGGATATTTTTAATCATATTATTTCTAGTCCCTCAAGTCCAATTCGATACCCACTCATATCCAACTTCATGTTGTTTCTCTCCCTTAAACACACAAGTGCCCTCCTAGAGATAAAGGGGAGAGAGGAGAGGGCAGATGCAGAAAGGGGGGTTTGTGGAGGAGTAACTGGGAAGTGGGATATCATTTGAGATGAAAATGAATGGAATGATTAATGAAAAATAAAACACACACACATTCACACACACACACACACACACACACACACACACACACACACATCCCCTAAAACATATGGATCAAGTATGTATTGGTCAACCATTTCTGAGTATGGTGAATAACCTGGAGTGCAATTGATATACACACTGTTTCTCCATCAAAGAAAACTGATTATTTCGTCTAATCAGCAATCATTTGTAAAGACTTCTTTACTAGAGGTTAGACTTAGTGCCTAGTTATTTTTCTCTGCGCTGAGATTTTGTTTGGCTCTAGCTTGTGTACATATTTTGCATGCTGTCCCTCTGTGTTTTATATATCTAAGATATAGATATGTAGATATAGATATATAGATGATATAGATATAGATATAGATGATTAGATATAGATATAGATATAGATATAGATACAGATAGAGATAGAGATAGATATAGATATATAGATATAGATAATGTGTGTTACATATATATGTATACATATATAAATATATATAAATATATATGTTGTGTCTGCATGCAAAATCTTCCAAATAAAATTCTCAGTACCAGAAATATGTTACATCATTTTGAGTCATTGGTCAAATGAGTCCCCTAGGGCTACCATACTGCAGGCTGTTGCCAATGCTATTAATTCCCCCATAAAACTTAACAGACAGATGTTTTTGCTGAGGACATCACATATTTATGGCTTAGAGAAAGTCTAGCTGGTACTCAATTGGAAGCTCTATCCTGAAGCGCTATCCTTATTGGTTACCATTGATTTTGCTAGAAGATGCTATAATGAGCAGGTACTGGAGGGAAAAGGTAAACATCATTCTCAAGCACATTTAACCCTGTGAGCTATATCAGTGATCTGCTTGTCAGATATGCTCTCTGGTGGAATTGTCCCATGAATCTTAAAGTAGTGATCTATCACTTTTTCATTGACTTTAAGACCCATTGCATGAGATCAACACAAACCTCATATGTTTAGTTAGCCCAAGAACTAAGAGTAGATATGTGTGGGTTCTAGGTATAAACCTTGAATTAGTTTGCTACATAGTGCTACAATTTCCACTAATGACATACTGTTTACATATAGTTGGATGCATTACTCATTCCTCTCAGAGAAGTTTCTTCTTGCGGTAGATAATAATGAACACAGAAGCACATGATTGCAAAATATTCATAAAGCATGAAACTTTGGAATGTCCAACGATAGAGAGCATAGCTTTACCACACATCTTTCTTCAAGACTATGACCATTTGTAAGAGAAGGTGGCAGAAAATGTTTGCAATTTTAAGTAGAGAATTTTCAAATCACAAGCGTTGACTATCTTCTCTCTCTCTATCTCCCTCTATCTCTCTCTGAAACATTTTTATTTTTAATTAAATATAATTATAACATTTCCCCTTTGACTTTTCTTCTTTTAAACCTGTCATATATTGAAACCTTATGTTCTTTTTTAAATTCATGACCCTGGCCTCTCTCTCTCTCTCTCTCTCTCTCTCTCTCTCTCTCTCTCATTCTCTCTTTCTCATATATATATATATATTCCTTTTAACTCAGAGATCTGTCTGTCTCTGCCTCCATAATGCTGGGTTAGTCTGCTTCTGGGAAACTTCTCCTCCACTCAGTGGCCTCATCCAGCTTTAATATGTTGAGTTGCTATGCATGAGATGTCTGCCCTTTTCTAAAGGGAAATAGAAGATGAATGAACCTGGAGGAGAGGAAAGATGTTAGGCAAAGACTGCCATAACATGAGGTAGGGGAGACTGCAATTGGGATATAATATTTGATTGGGAAAAATAAATATATAAATAAATAAATACACTTGAATTTTGTAGTAATAAGAGGTAGAGTAGAATTACTTTTCTAGAAGATTAAAATATGAGATCGTTAATTGATAATTCACCAGCCACTCTACAGTCTATGAAATTGGGAAATCAACAGTGTCATAAATTGTGCACAATGAAAAAAAGAAGATGTGTTAGGCTCATACCTCCATATATTTTAATGTTAGTGTGTGTGTGTGTGTGTGTGTGTGTGTGTGTGTGTGTGTGTTTTTCCAGGTCTAAAAGTCACCCCTCGTTTGGAAATGCATAAGAAAAACAATGCCCTGGTCCCCAATCCTTTTGATTGAGGTGCGTGAGCTAACCTTCCAACATCTATAGTTCCAGCGCCATCCTCAATATGACTCTCAATTACACTCATTTGAAATTAATCTAGCTATATACAGGGACTTCTACCCTGTATATTCATTTGATATTCTCATTATTATATTTGTTCTTTACTCACTGTATTTGTATGGATTACCGTGAATCAAGGTTCTTTCTTACCTTATCAATCTACTTTATAAAGTAAAATAGTTTATACAAAATAATATTTTATATGTTCAATTAAGAATCTATGAAGTGCCAAGATTGGTGTCTCGTGTCTTTAATAGCAGGATTTAGGCACCTATGGCAGGAGAATTTCTCTGAGCTGGAGTACAAACTGGACTAAATAGTTCCAGAAGTAGATTAAAGAATGAAACATGTCTAAAAAAAAGAAAAGGAAATACATAGCCCTAAAAGATCATTTCAGAAATCAGATCCCTTAGTAATGCCTTTTATCCATTGCTGAATGTTATAACATAGTTGCACTTCCTCAAAAGAGGTGGTAATACTGACAACAGGTAGAAGCTGTGGCAGTGATCTCAGGTGTACTGTGAGAGAGCTTCACAAGTGGCTTGCAATGGCAGAGTCCCTTTTTCCTTTAAACGTCTGACAATCACAGTGAACTGTTTGTGGGCTCAGAGGTGAACAAATGGTCTTGGAGCATGAATATGTGACCAACAAATTCAGTTTCAGTTTTGAAAGATACTAAAAGGCATCTTTTAATTCTTTTGTGGTCAACCTCTGCATGTCAAGCTGAGCCCATTAAATGAAGGATTTATCTTGGGTCAGCTCTGCTAGGTTAACGCACTGTAGCTCGGTGATGGAAGCTTGCACAGTTCTCAATTACATCAAACACAGACCTCCTACTTAAAAACACTATTGATGAGTTAAGAGCCAGAGAAAGCATTCACAAGTATCAGCACACACATTAAATACATGGTAGATCATGCCCTGATACCTTTATTCAAATATCGCAGTGGAGTCAGGGAGAAATAAACATCAATGAACTAAAAATAGAGAAGTAACATGTCAATGACACATTTGAGGGTAGGAAGAGCAGTGACAACATATTCTAGCAATGTTAACTCTTAGAGAGCCAAGGTAATAAGTAATATATAAACACACACACACACACACACACACACACACACACACACACACCTGAACAGGCTTGAAAACATATATCCAAAAACATTGCACAAACTGAATGGGTTATATTTGGGAGTATATGTATATACATGCGTTTTCCCATGCTATAACAGTTAGTATGTACATGGATCACACATTTGCAGGATAGTGGCAGAAGAAGTGGTACAGCTTAGGGGAGCAAATAGAAAAGAAAATATAATTACATTACAATCCTAAAATTAAAATAAAAACATCAGCTTATATCTCAATATTAAATTACAGATTATTTTAGCTGACTTAGAATTTTAGTCACCCCATGCCATTTTGAAAAAAGTAACTACTGTGGAATGAAATTCATACATACATATTTCTATAAAGGAGCTCTTAATATATTTCAGAGCAACATGTGGATGATGTATGTTTTCTTCCTCATGATACCCCAGCCTTTTCAGTTTTAGTGTCTCAGAATTCTCAGTTGCAAAAATTGGTTTACAGATGTTCTACAAACCTATCACATCACATTTGCATACACTACCTTGGCTATAGAAGTGATATGACATTATTTTGTTTTTATGTGATTAATTATGCTAGCACTGTATGACTGGAACTGCTATATATTGTAGCATTAAAAAGCAGCTCCAAGAAACTATTTCACAATATTCAGGTAACTAGGGATTTAAAGGTAGGAAACTTTTAACATAGATCAAAAATTCATGAATAATAAACATTTAAAAGGAAACCTTATCAGGTTACCAGTGAAAGTAAATTGGGTGGGTTTCTCTCTCTCTCTCTCTCTCTCTCTCTCTCGCTCTCTCACTCTCTCTTGCTCTCTCTCGCTCTCTCTCCCCTCTCTCTGTCTCCTGTGTGTGTATGTATGTATGTGTGTGTGTGTGTGTTTGAACGTGCATGCCCTGAATATCAGTATCCAATTAAAAAAGAAAAAAATAAAGAAAAACTCACTTCTTTTTTTTTCTACCATGTAAGACATTAAACTCATGTTCTCAGGGTTGGTTAAAAGTGGGGTGATTGGGGAATGAGTGGGAGAAGAGGACTTATGGGACATATGATGAGGGGGAAACTGGGAAAGGGGAAAGCCTTTGGAATGTAAACAAAGAATATAGAAAATAAAAAAAAATTAAAAGTGATTTTACTCATCTAGAGGGTTACAGGCAAAACATTTTATTTATTGAATTATGAAAGCTATCAGTTCTTCAAACTACATATTAAGGCAGTTAGGAGATAGTGGGAAGTTATGAATCATCCATCCTCAGTGTCAAATGAGTTTGAGGCTAGCCTGTGGTACAAAATTCATGTTTAAAAAGAAGAAAATAGAAAATGTATCAAAAGACATTACTTTTCTGGACAGAGTAATATGGCCTATTATTTAAGAAAAATGTTGAAAGTAAAATATAAATAAAGGACAATTTGGATAAAATCAAAAGCACAAAGACACCATGGAAAAGCATCTTGTTAAATTCAACATCTATTATACATCCTCTTCATTGACCTGCATTCTGTAAGAAGCCCTTTCAGCAGAAATTTAGGGAAAAAATCGAAGTTAATGCATTGTAAGCCTTGGAGATGGAAGCCCACCTCAGTACACAGGAAATTTATGTAACTGCTTTTGTCACTATATGCTTACAGACGTTAGTGTCTTCTTTCAGAGCTCTGAATCCCAGGGTATTTCTCAGAATTGGCAGAAGGATGGTCGAGTGCTGTGTTTGGAAAGTAGCTCTCTGGAAAGACAAGTGTGTGTGTGTGTGTGTGTGTGTGTGTGTGTGTGTGTAGGCACACAGAATAGTGTGTGTCCATGTGTTTCTCAGTCTTCTAATGAAATAGAAAACAAAGTTGGTTTCTAACGATCCTTTTTCGTGGGAAAGAAAGCTACAGCACAACAGAAGTTAACTTGCCAGTAAAATACCTTAGACACTATAACATCAGCACCCTGCCTAAAGCTAAAATTCAATGCCCACTCTACATTTACAGCCAAACGGAGAAAGCCAAACAGCCAGAGTACAGAATTTCTTGAGTCTTGACTCTTGTAGCATCCCTTCTATTCTGCTTGACCAATGCTAAGTTATTTCCTCCCTTCTGAAATATTTTCCGGCACCTCTTCCTTAAACCCGTTCTGGTATTTGATATTCTGAAACACCTGCCTAAAAGGGAAATCTGACCACACCCTCTTCACTTTTCCACTACAATAATTTTGTAAGAAATCATTTCTTGCTTGACAGAATTTCCCTATGGCACTGGGCCACCTTCACATTGCCATCTATAATTTTTCTTCTGTTTGAAACAATCTCCCTCATGCCACTCCTGTTAATGACTGAGGTACCCCCTGATGGTGCTTAACATTTAATAGTGCTAGAGCTTCGCATTTGCCCAAGCAACCTTTTCCATTTACCTTACCTCAAAGGCCTTCTAATTTTTCTTCAGAGACAGAAATCCTTTAAGCCCATTGTATCCTTAGGCTACAAATTTACTGAGATTTAGGTTTCCAATAAGGGTGTCGAGATGAATGCCACCATCTCATTTATGAATCAATTTTTGCCCATCGGCTTTTTACCGTTATTACTTTTTATTTTATTTTGCACTCAAAGGAGAAAAATCATACATATACACATATACACATACACGCATGCCTTCAATGTCCATGTGTAGATATATACATATATTGTCCACTTGTACAAATTGCTAATTGCATGTGGATTGTAAACTAAAGAAATTTTATAGAAAAAAATAGTGCACATAACATGTATAAACTCCTTTCCAAACATCTGTCATGCATTTCCATCCAGTTCACTGGTGAAAGACATACAGAATAGAGCTTTTGTGTGTTTCATTTATAACTGATTAACGGAGCTTTCTTGCTGACTATAGACCATAGTCCTCAATATTGCAGCTGGCATGATCCATTTCATGTAACAAGGAACTTTTGGGTTCTAGTGAAAGAAATACATTGAACTGTAGAAATGACAGAAAAATAATAGTTATGCCAGGGAAATTACAGGAGTATGAAATTATTTTTGAAAAGATTTCAAAGAAAAAGGGGAAATGTTGACTTGTAATTTTGTGATCATTAATCCCTCAAATAGGTTGCCAATGTTCCTTTTGTTTTCATGATTATTAAATGTTTGCTTGCCCAAACCAGGATATGAAGATTTAATGATAGGATATCACTTTCCTGTTAGGAAAAAAAAGTAAGTATGCCCTGCCCTTCAATTAGTTGAAGACTTATAACATGTAACACTGTAAATAGAATGTCTCTGTGCTTATTTGATTTTTTTAAACATACAATTCTTTATGCCATTAATACCTGTGGTGTAATGTGCACATGCACACACACACACACACACACACACACACTCACACCTTAAAGGTTCTGTCAATTATAACTCAATTTTAGGTTTGTGTCCCCAAGTGTACTGAAATGTGAAATTTCAAATAGCTGCATGCCAATATATTTAGAACTATATGATTTGACAATTTTTCCATGTGTGGCCATAACTCAAAAATGCCAGAAGATCCTTGCGAAGCTTATTATCATGGGGATTCAAAGGAGAAGGGTTTCTGTGGTGCCCAGTAACAGGCTCAATTCTGAGTTTTTCTTCTTTCTTCTACTATAACAGCTATTTTTTCTTTATTTTTTCTTAAATGTTTTCTTTATTTACATTTCAAACGCTATCCTGATTTCCCCTCCAAAATCACCCTCTCCCATTCCTCATCACCCCACTCAGCAACCCACCCACCTCCTCTACCCTGTCCTGCAGCTGCTTTTTTAATGTAAAAAAGTTCATTCATTTCCTGTGTATCGTAAATGAATTTGTTTTAAGTTCTTTCACTCTTTCCTATTTTTATACCTGTATATGAACGTTATTAACTAAACCTAGCAACCAATCAAAACTGATTACATTTATATTCCGTGGTGTTTGTTTAATTACTACATGATAATGTTCATATTTGGGGTTCGCGTAAGAATGTTTTGAATTCATAAAGGCCTCATAATATAACTCCAGTATTCTAGAGATCATAAAAATTGCAGGTTCAAATCAAGCATGGGGACATCTCCAAATTCACCTTATTATTGAATATTACAAGTTAGGTGAAGCTAAATAGCCAATAAAGACTTGTCTATATTGATTTCTGTTTAATATTTTTGTTAGACTAGTTTATAATATTGTAAAGATACATTGTTACGAAGCTATGACATTAATTTATTCATATCTGTTTGTATGCCGTGACGGCATGGATACCACGACTTTTAGAAGAGGGTACCCGAGTCCTTAGTGCTGGCATTACCAACAGTGTGAGCCATATGACATGGGTGATGGGAACCAAATTTGGTTCCTCTGGAAGAGAAACATGTTCGTTTGCTCTATGTCAACTTGCAAACAGCACAGTCATTTGTATAGAGACGGTCAACTGAGAACCACTCTCCATAGAGATGAGATTATCCATAGAGATAATCTCCATTAGCCATTCCTTAGGGCATTTTGTCATTTACTGGTTGATACAGAAATCTCAGGTTCACTGTGGTTGGATGACACAACCAGGCACATCTCTTGGTGAACATAAATGAGGAAGTGGCTAAGCAAGAAATCATAAGGAAGACTGAAGGCAGCAGCCGCCCAATGCTTCACGTAAGCTCCTGGTTCAGTTATGGTTTTTTTTTTTTTGTAATTGTCATTGTTAATTTTCTTTCTTTCTTTCTTTCTTTCTTTCTTTCTTTCTTTCTTTCTTTCTCTCTCTCTCTCTCTCTCTCTCTCTCTCTCTCTCTCTCTCTCTTTCTCTCTCTCTCACTCACTTTCATTTTATATTGATTATTTTATTTACTTACATCTCAAATGTTGTCCCCCTTCCTGGTCTCTACTCCACAGCCCCCTGCATCCCATATCCCCTCCACTTTGCCTCTAAGAAGGTGCTCTTCCACCTCACCCCTCTATTATCCCTTCTCTGATTCAACAGGTTTCCACAGGACCAATTGCCTCCCTTCCCACCGATGCCAGATAGGCCATCCTCTGCTACATATGTAACAGGAGCCAAGGACTCACACAAGTAAACTATTTGGTTGATGGTTTTGACCCTGAGATCTCTGAGAGGTCCAGTAAGTTGATATTGTTGTTCTTTCTATGGGGTTGCAGCCCCCTTCAGCCCCCTCAGTCCTTCCCTAACTCTTCCAATGGGATCCTTGGTCTTAATCCAATGGTTGACTGTAAGTATGTGCATGCAGGTTTTTGCTTTGAGTTCCTGCCCTGCCTTTTTGATGAGGGACTGTGATGTAAAAACTGGGAGATAAAATAAGCACTTTCTATTGGACACGCTTGTTTAGTTTATTTGTTATATGCCTGTGTTTATCATAGCAATAGACACTCTGAGGCAAGCATCTATTTCTATTAACCGTGAGCCATGTGCCCAGCTCCTATTATCCATATGTAATTGCAAGTAGTTTCAAACTTAAAATAGTATTTTTCAACAAAATTTAGCAATTAGTTTTTGTTCCACTGACAAACCTCATATTCTCCTTATAGATCTTTGTCTGCTTGTATTTTCTGAATAATATCTAACACATATAATTCTAATCTTTATAAACATTTAATGTTGATTTTCAGGTATTACATTTACCTTATCATTGGTTATATTAACATAAATAGTAGTATAGAAGATTTCAAAAGGAAAGTCAAAATTTACCACAGTTATTCCCTTTTATGAAAAATAAAATGAAAAACAAACAAACAAAAAGATAGGAGCAAAGTGACTTTTCCAAACCTATCTAGTAGTTATATCTACTGCAATACAGAGCAAAGCCAAATTAAACAGAAATCAATTAGCATGCAACAAGCAATGATCAGCCCTGATTTAAGCTTCTAGAAGAATGGACTCAGAGAGAATAACAGCCTTTCTAGAACATATTTTCATTTCTAATTGTCTAACAACAATGGATTTTTAAATAAGCAAGAATAAGACCTTCAGTAGATATCAAATATAAAACATGGAAACTATGCAAAATTCTGTTATTTCACTTATTTTAATGCAGTGGAAAACATAGGAGGTGCTCATTTTGGAGGAAAAATAAGGCCGTAAAATATAAGTATTAAATAAATGATATCTCTGAAATGGTAAATATTAGATAGTAGCACTGCTAATGATTGTGTATTCTCTTGTCACCTTGGCTAGAAAATTGACTTCTCAAAATCTGGCAATGAAAAAAGAAAACTAAAAACATCTGTTGCTTAAGTGAAATCAAGCTACGTAATGCACTTTCTATCACTCAGAGAGGCTTAAATTTGATTAAAGCCCCTCTATAACAGTTTGTGTCCATTGAAGAAGTGGAAATGAATACAGTAAGACCCAAGTTTTCTTTATACTATGGAGGTGAGTGGAGTGAACTGACTAGACAGGAAATGAAAGGTTCAATGAACCATACAATGCTTCATGTTCAGTAAGATATGAAGTATTAGAACACAATCCTAGTTAGGTAGAGTGCTGGACATAAAACAAGATCAATCAAATGTATGGTTTCTCATTTGACACTGAGGAACTTTGCAAGAGGTAGGAAGGATTTTTTTTCCAAGACAGGGTTTCTCTGTGTAGCCCTGGCTGTCCTGGAACTCACTTTGTAGACCAGGATGGCCTTGAACACAGAAATCTGCCTGCCTCTGCCTCCCAAGTGCTGGGATTACAGGCATGTGCCACCACTGCCTGACCTGGTAGGAAGGATTTAAATCCTGTGTGTCCTGCTGTCTTGTCTCCTATTTAATAGTCAGTTTGTGAAACTGACCTTTCCAGAAAGCAATGATAAAAAGTATACTAAATATACAGTTTCAAGATAAACAAAGTCAAATAAACTGGTTGAATACACTTGGAGACCAGGAAAACTGTAACTTTCAGACACACTACAGTTGCCCTTAGTTTTATGGTTCATCTTTCTTTTGATAGTCAAATATACAAAAGAAATGTCAGGAGCTGAACATTGAAGATAACTACATTTTGTTGTATTTTTTCATCTATTCATTATAAAAGAAGATGAGTTTCTATAACAGGTGTTTTACAAATGAGCTAAAACACACCCAAGGAATGGAACAAGGTCCTACATCCTTGAATAAATAGGTGATAACAATGATTGCATATTCTAGCATTTGGATGATTCTCTGTAAAATTTGATCAAAGCAATTAAAATAAAGACATTTGAAAATTAGATTGCACAAAAATAATGTTTATCAAATCCTGGGAGCCACTTCCCAGGACTCTGAGACATGGCTTGCTTCTCTGAGTCCCAACTTGGAAAAGTATAGCTTTTCAATTTTTCTTCTTTTTATCTTTTGTATACAAGAAAAAAACAAAGCTGGCCATTTTCCTCCTCTGAAGCCCCTTGCTCCATCTACCAGGTAGCTGTTTCCTGACCTCTCTAAACTTTTCTTGGACTATAATTCAAAAATCATTGCCTTCTTTCTTCTTCTCTACCTCCCTCCTGACTACACCTGCCCAGATTGGTAGCCTGTGCTTTCTCTTCACCTATTTTTATATTGGCTATATTCTTTATTTACATTTTATTTCCCTTTTCCTGGTTCCCTGCCCCACAAAGGTCCCATATAATAGAACTGTTCTTCAAGAAAAGGAAAGAGAAAGGTGGCTTAAAGGAGCTATGGGGAGGGGGAGATGGAGATGTGGAGGGAACATTTCAATATACCTAATATTTTTATATTTAGCATACAAGAGAGGCTTTATGTTCTCACCCTCTTTTCAATGGACTTTAAAATTAATGATGACACATAAGAACCAAAAAAATCTTTGAAAAGACAATAGTTCAATAATATAGTAGACTGTGGATTATTGAGATTTTATTATTGGCCTCCTACAGCTCACATTTGGTATGCCTCTGTGTACTACATAGTTTGGTAGAGATACTTGATTGACATTCATCTACCTAAAAGTCTTTTCTTCTTGTTATTATAATGAATCAGTTGTAGAGTTTTCTTTTATTAAGAGCTACACTGAGGACCCAGCTACACCAGTCCTGGGTGTATACCCAGAAGATGCTCCAACATATAATAAGGAGAGATGCTCCACTATGTTCATATCAGCTTTCTTTATAATAGTCAGAAGCTAGAAAGAACCCAGATGTCCCTCAACAGAGAAATGGATACAGGAAAAGTGATACATTTATACAATGGAGTACTACTCAGCTATTAAAAGCAATGACTTCATGAAATTCTTAGGCAAATGGATGGAACTAGAAATAACATCCTAAGTGAAGTAACCCAATCACAAAAGAACACACATGGTATGCACTCACTGATAAGTAGATATTAGCACAGAAGCTTGGTTACCCAAGATATAATTCACAGATCACATGAAGCTCAAGAAGAAGGTAGAACAAAGTGTGGGTACTTCAGTCCTTCTTGGAAGGGGGATCAAAATACCCATGGGAGGAGATACAGAGACAAAGTGTGGAGCAGAAATTGAAGGAAAGGCTATCCAGAGACTGCCCCATCTGGAGACCAATATTATATACAGTCACCACACCCAGACACTATTGTGGATGCCAACAATGTTTGCCATTAGGAGCCTGATATAGTTGTCTCCTGAGAGGCTCTGCCAGTTCCTGACAAATACAGACGTTGATGCTCACACCCTCCATTGGACTGAGCACAGGGTCCCCAGAGAAGGAACTAGAGAAAGGACTGAAGGAGCTAAGGGGTTTGCAGTCCCATAGGAGGAACAACAATATGAACCAGCCAGTACCCCCAGAGCTCCCAGGGACTAAACCCCCAACCAAAGATTACACATGGAGGAAGCCATTGTTCCAGCCACATATGTTGCCGAGGATGGCCTTGTTGGACATCAATGTGAGAAGAGAGGCCCTCGATCCTTTGAAGAGTCAGTGCCCCAGTACAGGGGAATACCAGAACAGGGAAGCAGGAGTGAGTGGGATCGTGAGCAGGGACCAGGGGAAGAGCGGATGGGATATGGGGATTTTAGAGGGAAATAATATTTGAAATGTAAATAAAGAAAATATCTAATAAAATTTTTAAAAAAGCAGAGCTATATTATGTCAAATGTGTAAGAAAGGAAACCAAATCACAGGCTTGAAAATAATGAAGAAAATCCAAACATCAATTCATAAAACTAATTTTAGGGAGGGAGGATTTGTCATATACATACATGTAGAGTTTAGTTTCTTCTTGATCATGGATGCTAAGCCTTAATAAAGATATTACTTGAACGGAAATGGTATTATATTTTTATTCTTAATTATTGTATATGTAAAAATATATAGCATAGAAAATTTGTTAAACTACATGGCAGTTTTTCTTGAAATAAAAAATTTAATAAAAATTTAAATAAATTAATTTTCAAATATCTCAAAAAACATCCAATAGTCCATTAAAATATCTATGTCTAGTATTTTTATACCAGACAATTTGAAATATATATTTAAGTTATAAATTTAACATATGCATATCAAAAGAGAAATAAGATATTACATAAATGTTTGTAATCTTATATACTTGGTAACTGCTTTTCTCTGCAATGATGTCAAATTCCTCCTTGTGATTCTTTATTACTCTTGAGAACTTGAGTATTATTAATATCAGTTAATATTCATATCTTTATTTATGTTAATTTTCTATTAATGAATAATTCTTGCATATGAATTATTTATATATTTTTAAATAATACAATATTTTTCAGAAATGGTATTCATTTTAATAGAGAAGAAATAATAGTAAAGCAAGAGGATTTTACTTTGAAACTGTATCAGAATTACACAAAATGAGCTGAGAAAAATCAATCAGATGTATTGGTTTTTTCTCAGAAGCCGGGAAATGTTGAGTAGCTCCTTAGAACTCATAAAAATGGGAAAGAGAAAATAGTCGCAACAGTGTTGTCCTCTAACCTTCACACATACTTGGTGGGACATATAAGCTCTTCCTTCCTCCACACACAACAAGCACATACTATGAATAATAATAATAATAATAATAATAATAATGATGATGATGATAATAATAATAATAATTATAATAATAATATATAGGTACACAGACTATCTCTTTTTCAACAGTATAATTTAGATGTTAGGAATAATATAAAACTATTTTCTACATTTAAGAAAATCAGAATGTATAATCAAGAGTAAAGATTCATGAGAATAAAGTAAGGCAATGCAGCACTATTCTTAACATGAGCACTTTCATATCATTGTTGACAACACTTAAGGAAAATCTCTTGTGATTTGAATGCCAAAGAGGCCACAGAATCCAAATTATGTCCTCTGAAGTGTTGATAGAAAAGCTATATCAAAAAGATGTGTGAATCTGACACAAATATCTTCTCATAAGCACAATTAGAATTTCATGGGGTGAAAGTAGATGTGTGTAGATAATAATTGATTAAGAGAGTGTGAAATATCACAGAATCAGGACTGTGATATTATTTTCTGTCTTCCACATGTGAGTATACTAGCACAGATGCAAGTGTGTTCAAACACATATAACACACACACATACACACACACACACAAATAAATAAGCATACAAACAAATTCATGTAATTAAGAAGCTGATAAATGATATATGGATAGATAGATAGGTGATAGAAAGGTGATAGATAGATAGATAGATAGATAGATAGATAGATGATATGATAGATTAGATAGATAGATAGAAAGAAAGAAAGAAAGTAAGAAAGAAAGAAAGAAAGAAAGAAAGAGAAAGAAAGATAGAAAGAAAGATAGATGGATAGATGGATGGATAGACAGAT
The DNA here is from genome assembly GCA_964023405.1 of Apodemus agrarius. NCBI lineage: Eukaryota > Metazoa > Chordata > Mammalia > Rodentia > Muridae > Apodemus > Apodemus agrarius. The sequence goes on along the minus strand of OZ030013.1, from coordinate 32,883,550 downwards.
AGATAGATAGATAGATAGATAGATAGATAGATAGATAGATAGATAGATAGATAGATGATAGGTGATAGATTGAACTAACCAATTAAAATTTGTTAGAATATTCTGTGTTCATGAATGCATATCTATCTATCTATCTATCTATCTATCTATCTATCTATCTATCTTCTATCATTCTACCTATATGAAATGCTCATATTAAAAAAGCATATTCACATATTCACTCACTTATGTCAGCTTTTTGAAATACACATTGATACATATATTCTATTTGTTTTTTGTATTTAATTTCCTATGTCTCATATTATATTTCTGAACGAATCAAATAGTTTTAAAGATGTCACAAAAATATTTCCATGGCTAAATCATTATCTCTAAAATGAAAAGTATGTCAAATGACCAAAGTTAACAAAAATATTTGAAATTTACTTTTTAGATTACACATAGAATCTTTTGTAGTCCACTCCCATGCACGAAGATGGAAATTTTTCTTCTACTCATCTTTCCTAGGTAACTCTTGTAAGGCACACATATAGGTGGCATACATGGTTTCAATTTTCATTTGTTTTGGGAGCTAACCATGACAATTCTAAAATTAATAGTTAAATGCAGCTAAGCATGAATTAAATGTAGAAAAAATTAAGGAAAATCAAGCTGAGAGAAATTGCTTAGATATAATGGTTTTATCCAAGCCTATGCTCAATAAATTAATACATATTTATCCTTTTGAAACTAAGTGAAGTGTTTGAGCCAGAAAGGTTAAAAATGGCTCAGGGAACAACCATGTTAAGTAATGTTTTAGGGGCTTGATTTATGCAACAAGTTCAGTTTAATAATGAGCAAAACTGCTAATCAGTGCCCACAGATATTAGATAATAAATTCAACCAGGCCAAATGGGTATTTGCAACACAGCAACTCCTGACTTAATGATTTAATTAATCTAAACATGTAAAATTTTGTGCTTGCTTAAATTTGTTCAGCACATGGCACATTAATGAAGATTAAACAACTTGGGGTCTACTCCTAAATTTAAAATACGTGTTAGGGAAAATGGAAATTACCAGATCTTATATAAATGCCTCATAAGATTCTCATCACGGCCATGAGAGAATGAACTCATATATTTGGACGTGTAATTATTTACCTTACAGTCGTAACTGAAATAGCTCTGATTTGTTTAATTCATCTATGGAACTGCTCTAAAGGAGAGGCATTTCTATCATAGTATCATTGAATTAGGTAATGACTAGCTATCCTCCAGCAGTCTGTGTCTTAATGACTAGTTCTCATAAACACAATTTTTTTGCATTATGTGTAACTCAAATTTAGATTGTTTTACAAAATGAAATATCAACATTTATAAAACAAATTATCAATATATAAGGTATTATAACACACTAAAATATACATATGTATTTTTCAATTAGTATACTTTTAATTGGGTTTCCACATATGTTTTATTGAAACATATATACTATTTAAAAATACATCACAGCTCTCTGAAAAAAAGCTATATTATTTTACTTTGTTATAGAAATAATGTATTTGATTCAAATGGAAATTTTCTAACAGAAAAAAATAGAATATTTGAAATACGTCTGTGATAATATTTAGTACTCTAAAGATTGAGGTTATCTCTTTGTGGATTAATTGAGAAGAATTTAGAATTTTAGTCGTTTGTGTTTATTTCTAGTTTTCTTTCCTGAAAACAATCAAGTGTATTATAGCAATTTACTGGAGTTATTTTTCTCCTTCATCATGAGGAACTTGGATAGCCAACTCAGGATGACTTGGTGCTAAGGGCTTTAGGTTGCTGATCAATTTCTAAAGCTCTAATTAATAATTTTTCTACCTTGCACTATTATTTTCATTTTGTAAAAGCTCTTTAGTTAGATAATGCCTATCATTGAAAAGAAGTTTTAGAAACAAAATCACATACTTCAGTTTCATCTTTTTGATTCTATCTTTAATATAATTTCCCAAAACTGTGGTTAAAGGATTTTCTGAATGATTGCACATGAAACAATAAGACTCCTGACTTAATACCTTATATTTCACTGCTTAAGGTTACCTCTATGATAGTATTCACCCATTTGAGACCATGTATTATTGACATTTTCTTTTCTGGCATACATAACTTTTTAGTAAACTTAGAAGCAATTAAAATGACAAAGGATTATCATGAGAGACAGATCAATGGCTAAGAGCACTACTGGATACTATTCTGGACTACCAGGATTTGTTTCTTAGCTCTCAAAAGGTAACCCACACTCATCTGTAATTTGAGGTCCAAGGGATCCATTAAAGTCTTCTGCCTTCTGCAATGAATACATGCATGATATGAGACCTACATGCAAGCAAAACACCCATACAAATAAAGTAAAATCCATATACGCGCATGTGCAAATGCACACACACATGCACGCACACACACTCGTATACACATGCATGTACACTGGGTGGGGTCAGCATTTGAAAAGAACATGCAGTCTTAAATTGGAGGTAAGCAACTTTTCCACTCTATGTTGCCTGAATTTCTTGGACTGTATGATCAAGAGTAACCTATGCCTTGCAAGCTCTCCAAGGTTATTTCACTTTCATAATCTTCAACGTAAGTGGGAAAGCTCATGATCAGATAGACCCTTGACTTTAAAATTCACAAGACAATTAAGAGCACAAATATTTACAGTGTAGAGTCTACTGGATAATTGTTGTGCAGTAGATGTTATCTGGTGTTTAATCACGCTTTTCTAGAATGAAGAAAATCATGTTTTATTCTGCTGCTATTATTTCTAATGACTATTTTTCTTATTTCCTAAAAGAGACAGAAAAATATAAACTAAAATGCTCTTCTAGCAAGACTATAATTATACGTTTTTCTTCTAACATTTTGAGGAAGCACGTGTTTTATCTGTTATATGAGAGCTTTGGCATTGGGACTGTTAAATATTCTCAGCACGCAATTCTTTGTTTTTGTTTTTGTATTTTTTTTTAAGTTTCAGCCTAGTGGTCAACAATGGGCATGTGAGTATTTTTAGTGCAAAATAAAGGAGACCTTGTATGTGAAGATGCTGTCCAACTGCAGGATAGTGAATGTAACTGGGTATGATTAGTTTAAGCCAGGTTTAACAGTCATGTTCTGTAAAGAGAGTTCAATGAATGGATTTGGGGTACTAGTTTTAAATTCATATAAGCATTTATTCCAATGCATATGGATAAGCATCTGAGTTATATTTTCATACCTTTTATTTACTTTGTACTTCATTAACAGTTATCAGAAATATTTGCTTATCCATTTACATCCAATTGTATATGCAAATCCCCATGTTCTGGAGACAAGTTATAATGATCTACAGAAACCAACCAGGAAAAGTATAACAATGAGTATCTAGCAGATAATTTTATAATTTATTGTAAACATCTTTGTAAATTGTCTTCTTACCTTTGCTGTGGCATTAATAAGTCCACGGAGTGCTGACATTCATACTGAGTCTATCATTCTACAGATGTTTTTCCTGGTAAGATGCCCCATAATTAGTCATAGCTGTAACTGCTTTCCTCCTATTATTAATTGATATTTTGATTGATGCTTATAAAGATTAGTACATTTTGTCATCGATATTCTACATGGTTGAAGGTGTGCTGCAGTGCCAAATTTCCTGCAGTGAGGCCTAAGTTTGACCTGTTCCTTACTTGCATATTCTTTTTCCTACCCCTCCATCTTGAGCTTTTTTCCCTTGCCAGCATCTCTCTCTACAGCTTAGACCTTCAGGAAGCTTCCAAGGGAGGGAGGGAGATTTTGATTTACATTAGAATACTATTTCACAGATTCTTTATATGACAAAAATTCTAAAAGAGTGAGTGAAAGGTATATGTAGCTGCATTAATCATTGCTACAGTGTATATTCATTTCCATTACCTCATTTTAATACTGGAAGAAAAAATTTCTATTCACACTAAATAAATTCTCTATGACCTGCATATAAAAGCTAATCTCTATGGACTAGTAAGAAAGTAAGCATTGCATTTTTTAAGTGTATATATACATTCACTTAACTAACCCTACTGCTCCAACTTATCATGAAATTTCAAATATTAATAAATAGATAAGTGACAGCTGAGTTTTTCAGTGGTTACCAGAATTGTATGAGGAACACATTAAAATATGCTAAATATTAGAGTGTATTTCATTTACTGATATACTAAAATATTAAGAAAAATTTATAAATGATAAAAATGATAAATAGCTTTCAATGGAATCATCCAACAAAACAATCCATTATCAACAAATTTTTCAAATATATTTCCACAATTTTTTATAAAAAGTTGTCTGTTGATAAGATCAACAATATACCCCTTCCCATGGTGCATTTCCTGTGAAGAACTACTTTCTCGAAAGGAAGGCCACAATGTACATGTACTTGACATAAAGACACATTGCATGAACAAGTGAGTTTATGTGGTAACTAGGTCTAGACGAAAATTTAATATTTGAATCAGTGAAAATAGCTAAAGTACCATTCTTCATTCTCTGTAATTTTCCGTTTTAAATTTACAACAACCGTGACCCATATATTGGGATAGAGTGATGGGATCTGTGAGAAAGATCCGCACAAGTGAAAATGAAAACCATCGTGTAATATTATGCACCTCTTGTGGTACCAGAAGGGCTGATCGTTTGTATTACTTTTGTTAACTTACAGCATTAAATAACATCCATGAAGAATATAAACTCTGGAAGGAATGTCACAGAAGACAGGAAAAAAAAAATAAAGAGGAGCGATGTTCCGAGCGGATCTTAGAAATACTGAGCTGCATGCTTACTAATAAGCCCTCATCTATATTTAAAAGTTTAGTGTCTACTCGGCTGCCGTTCTTCGTTCTACATAGCCTTCAGCTACGCAGTAAATGAAGTGTCCACATGGCACATTATTCAGAAAAGCTGGCGCTCTGATTATTTATTTAAAGATTTTTTTTTATTCCTCAGTTTCATTGGATAAATAAACATGTTTTCCATACACTCACTACCTTAATAGAGTTGATGGTACACAGACCGTCAGTGTCCCATCTGGCTTGGAAACTGGCTTTATGTCTACAGCACTTTCTTAGACTGGGCAGATTGGTTTCCACAGTATAGGGCCCCTTCATTTTTAACTCGAACTATCATAATCTGAGGTTGTTTTTATAAGTAGAATTACTTTTCTGCATAACAAGGCGATTGACATCTTCAAGAGTGTGTCAGGACGTGATGGATCTAACATGCACCTTAAGGCAAAGAAGCTCAAATGAAACGGTCTTCCTCTGTCTTTGTACCTGCATGCGGACCATTAATCTATCAATGATCTTTCAGATCCAAGGTTGCAATTCCTTCCTTTAACCTTCTTAGGGCATTATTGGTATCCTTGTATTTGCTATTTGTTCATTAATTAACATTTCAAGTAGGCATGAGACTGTCCAATGCAAAAGAATACTCTGTAAAGTTGCAATTTCAGATAAATAAAAATAATAGTTTAGAATAAATATGATTTATATCACTCATAGTCGATATGAGCATTGCTTATCTGAAATTTGATTTAACTGAATAATACCATTCTTCTACTGTTACCATTCGTTTAATGGAGCCATGAGACTGAGTTGTCATTAGAGTTTAGGTGAACCATTTTAAAATATAAAACTTATTCCTCTTCAATATGACATTAAATAATAAATTATGATCATTTGGAAGAACCTGATGTGGTGGTTCTCCCCTGTAATCTCCAAATTTGCAAAATATTTTTCAACAGTATTATATATTGGGAACTGCTCTCTGTTTTTCTTTTATTAAAGGCATTTCAGTGATGTTTGTCCTTGACAGTAAACTATTATATGGACTTTACAATGGAAACTGCTGGTAGCTATGACAAATTTATTATAACTCTCAAATTCACTATTAATTTCTATGCTGCTCTATTTAATTATAACTCATAAATTCACTGCATAAAATATGCACCTATATTTCTCTGTTCTCACAGTACTGATTAATTAGTCTCAGAATTTCTTTGATTGATTGGTGAATGATCTAAGCACATTCCCAAAGGGGTATTCTCCATATTATAAGTTGTTGTATAACAGAAAAAAATTGAATGTGTGTATATCTAGATTACAATTAAACCAGCTCAAAATCTTTTAGGAGTATAGTTGATCATTGACTGTTTCGCATCTTATTTTATTATTACTATGTCAGTGCCAATTTAATATACAGTCATATTTTCCACAGACAGATGAGAAAAGGAAAGCTTAATGAAATACTATGAATTATTAACTGTTTTCTAAAACAAACTGAAATTTATTTATTTGTACATTCGATGTATTTTAACTGAATAGTACGCATGTTTTCTTGGAAAATTAATTTAAGTTAGAGAGTTTGTTACGGTCTATGTTTTGTGGACTAGATTTTTTTAATACAATACAGATATATGTTCACAAGAATTGAAGAAAAGACTGACAAAATATATTTCTGTGGAATTGAATGTTATATACCTATCATAATTAATTTTTATAAGTCATAAAGTATTTTCTTATTATTTTAGCACTTAAATTCTTTGTAGTTTTGTATAATCTGATCCTAATTATCTAGAGTAACTGTTTTATAGCATAAAATTTAAGACCTATATTGCAAGTCATTGAAAAACTTGAGATATTTATAACCATATGAATATCTGCTTAATTAGTGAAAGAGTCCCAGTTAATATCGGGGAAAACAGATTTGCTTTCCAAGCACAAAGAAGCAGCAGGATGGTTAACATTTTGTTCCCCTTGCCGGGAATGAGAGGGCAGGTCACATCACTCACTCAAACCTCCAATTCCCCAAACTAATAGTGCTAGGAAAGAGGTGAAAGGAATGCTCAGAGTGTGAACCTCACCCTAAAGGCTAATAGAAGATAGTTCTGTCAAACTTCTCAAAAGCAGGAGACACTCCAGGCAGCACTGGGGTCCAGAATCAAACCCAGGGACTCTGTAGGCTGCTGCTCATTTGACCTTCATTCCACTATAGGACACAAAAAGGAAGTAATAGCTTATATAGCAGGGGGAAATAGATCTAAACAGCATTATACATCAAAATCAGCATCTTGAATTGTGTGAAGAAGAAAAATGTACCTCTCAGTGCTGAGCATAGAAAGATTCATGATACCATCTTGAACTATTGTGGATTTGCTTAGGAGATGCCCCAAACTTTCCTTTCCTTTGTGTTATTATTTCATGGCAACCCTATTTTGAGGCGTGTTAAATAAGTCAGAGTAATGTCGCTTACTGTGGAGTGTAAGGGTATCATGAAATACCCACACGAATAACAGGAAACACTATGGTCTAGCTTCAAATGTATTTACAGAAAATGAAAAAAAAATTCCTTCTAAGCTTTCCTCTAAAGAACTAGGAATGAACTGCTTTCAGGTAATTTATGAGCAAGTAAAAACACAATTCAGAGAAATTTGGGGGAGGGAATGTGTTCCAAATAAAACAGAAAATTAGGCTTTATATCTCTAATATTTAATATAAACTGTTTATTATATTATTATTATATTTCTTTTTTGCTAACATAACCTGTTTGCAGCATAAAAATGAGTATTTCATTTTATACTTATCTCAATGTAATTTTACTTTATCCCAGGTTATCATTATAATAATACAACTACATATTACTCTAATTAAATAAATAATTTATGAGTTGAATTATGTGAAGATCAGCCTAAAGACAATAATGGGATATTCATTCTGAAAATTCCTTCTCAAAATTCACACTTCCATTATTCATTTTAAGTTTTTTTAATTAATTATTTTATTTTATGTATGTGATTACACTGTACCTCTCTCAGACCCATCAGAAACAGGGCATAGGATCCCATGGTATTGAGTCACCTTGTGATTCCTAGGAATTGAACTCAGAACCTCTGGAAGCATAGTCAGTGCTATTAACCACTGAGCCATCTCTCCAGCCCCCATTTTAAATTTTTTAATATCTTTCTAATTGAAAATTTTAAAAGCTTTACTCCATCTCACATAAATTGTCTATTAATCATGAGAATTTTAGATTCCTAAGGTTTATTTCATTCTTTTTTTAAAGGCATGATTTAAAATGTGAGAAGAAGTACATTTGTTTTAAATGTATAAATTCAGAATAGCAGACACAGAACTAGTAAGAACAGCTAGCAGTCATTTGCTGAATAGCAGTAAAACTGGCTTTCATCATTCTCTGTGTCTGTCAGACCTTACTTAATTGCAGTGTCCTTATGTTACTACTGATGTACCTAGCATCATCTCTCTAAGATATGCATACTCTTATCTTAAAGAACCAGAGAGAGGCAAAGGGAGGAGTGGGAAACTTTACAACACCTGGAAATTCCAGGGCCCCTGTAAACTTCCATACACTTGTTTCCGAAGCACATGTTCTTAGGGTCTCATTGGGTAAAATACTTTCATACTTCACACACTTCCTGAACAATAAATGAAGTAAAGTACCTAAAAGCTTTCTGATTGTGCTAGTAAGACATAAAATTGATAAAATATAGACCAATTTCTCTTCCCTTTTTATTATGCTACTTACTGCTATGTCAAGATTTTACTGCCTGTGGAGTATTGGTATTTCTGGCTCAAAATACCTGAACTTCTTATTTTAAATCATAATCTTCCGGCACACAATAGTTATGACTTAGGAGAGATTACTGAAGAGTTACTGTTGGATATTCTATAGCTATTGCCTAAGCAGCTTAAATCAGAACTCAACATCCTCCTTTGAATAAGGACCCACTTTGACTTAATTTAAAAATACATTTCCCATAAAATGAGGTCTTTGAGAAAGCATTGCAATGAAGCGCCACTTCTGAGATAAAATAGCACCTTTCCTAACCTGCAGCTTGTTGCTTTGTAGGATCTTCACATCTATTTTTGGTCCCGGGAATGATTTCACAATTGGTATACTGTGCTTAGTCCAAGACTGCATCTTATAATGCATGAGATAATGCACTGTCTTCCTGGACTAAAGCAATTTCCTTTCTCATTCACGGAAATATTTAAAGGCTTTTCATGTTTTCTTGTGGTTTTCCTAATCGAGAATGCTTTGTTTTGGGTTTGGGTTTATTTTTTAATTCGGCGATCAATCACATTTATGTTAAAACAGAAAAAGAAAAAAATAAGAAAAACAAATCAGTAAAACTAATGCCTGCACTTTAGGAATCTCATGGTTTGGTTTGTTCCTTCCAATGTTTATTTGACAGGTTTTAACCATGAACTTAATTTGCTGGTATGAGATGACAATTTAAAACACTGAGTAGTATATTTCATTCCATAAAACTGACTTTTAAGATGATTTATTTTGAATTATAAAAGAATTAAGAAGTTTAGGCTAACTAATAGGAAGAAATCTGTGAAAGATCAAAACTCAAATGTAGGTTCATCTACTGTAGATTGTCACTCATATTTCTGATATTTAACAAATCTACTTATAATTCTATGTGTAAATTCCTTGGTGAACCCTACAGAAACAATAAATCACTTGTATGTTACATTTCAAAACCTTTCTTGTAATAAATGTATGTAAATCTTCCAATGACTTATGTTAATCACATTTTAAATCCGGTTTATCTAAGTACGATGGAATAAAAAGACTAAAAATAAATCCCTCTATTTCTACAGCCATTTGGAAAGGAGATGGAATATAGTGACCAGCACACCATGACATAGCCTCTTCCCTTTCTCTTCTAAATTTCTGATAGGTTGACATATAGTTCTTTGATTATTTTTAGATCTCAACAGTTTTGCATTTGTTCCTGAAAGGAAAATATACTATATAAATGCACCAATTTCATAAAATTTCTAAAAGATGATGTATTAAAACTTGTAAACCATCAAATTATGTTTAGAAAAAGAAACCAACATAGTTTTTATCTTAGATCTAATAATTTAGCATGTTGAATATGTGTACAAACTGAACTTTCAGAAGGGAAGGATAATTACTCTTTATGGATACAAAAACGTGCGTATATAATGTGAATCTCCTAGTTAAAAATCTGATGGTCTTTTAAACAACAGTGTCATATTAACACTATTATTTTACTTATGTATGTCTCATGTAAAAATTATAAAGACCATCAAAATATTGCAATAAATAAATATTTCCTTGTCAATCTGAAATTCAATTTAGCTGACAATAATGTGTATGTATTTAAGTCATAAGACTAATTAGGAAGGTAATTAATGTAAATTAATAAGACACTCCACAGCAAGACCAAAACAAGCAGACCAGAAGGTACGTGTTAGACAGTTAGGCTCCATAGCTTGAATCTTTAAGTATTTTTTGATTCCTTAGCTCTAAAAGGGATCTTGGGAAATACGTCCTTTTACTGAATCCATTTTAATTCATCCGTTCTACTGAAATTGCTCAAGGGCCAGGTTGGCACAGAAGTTTTTCCTTCCCTGTTCTGCATTTTTATTGGAGGCGAAATATGGTCCCTGGAAAAGTTTCTTGAGTCCTCCTGTGCCTTAAGATTTTTATCTGGCAATGCTGTCATAATCCTATTACAATATGGGCATCTGTGTTTACCCGTGACATCAGGTTTTATCTTTTAAGTCTACTAGCAGAAATTCATGTCAAAATAGCAGTAGGATAGTTGAAATGTTTTAGAAAAGTGGCTCAGTTTCTTCCAATATTTAAAGTTTTTTTTCAAAACTTTGCATAATCTAATTCATTAATCCGTGTTATAAATGCATGCACATAAAGATGAATCAAAGGCATTCCTTTTGTTTCATAAATATTTTATTAATTCCTTTCCATTTTGTACTCACATATAGTGTAATATTAGGGTTAAGCTATATGAAGTTACCTCACTATTAGCTACTAAGATCCTTATGCTCTTTATTTTTATTGAGTCACTAAGTTGTAAGCATCTCTCTTTCACTTTAACCATATTCAAGTTATTCTAAACCAAAAAAAAATTCATGAAGAAAGCTTTGCTTCTCAAAGAATATTACACGAAATGTTCATGAATGCTCTTCCTTTTTGGGCCTTTTAAATCATCCCATAACAACAACTATGGAAATGATATTCCACACAGCAAAGCAACATAAGCTGAAATTACCCCAACTTTACACTAGGAGGCGTATTCCCTCTACAAATCTCTCTACGAAACTGATGCATGATACTTTGACCTAGAAGGAATCCCAAATGCAAAATTATTAATGACTTATTTGGTTGCAGTTATGCATATTCAACAATTGATTTGCTGAATTAAAAATTTCTCTTTCAAATTTATGACCTACATTTTCAGTAATTTTTGTTACATGAAAATAATATGTGTGTATAGACATATATTTCTATGTATAACATGTCAGTCTTTCTAATGTTATTTGTGTGTTTGTTTACAGGGCTGCCCATTTGGTGCTGGATAATGAATTGGTGTGATTTTTCCCTGGGATAGAAATTTCTCCCACTTTTAGCATTCTTCTTTGTATATTATTGCTCCATCCTGGTGACTGGTTGTCTGATTTACATCAAAGAGTTAGTTCCTATGTCTTCCAATAGTCACAACTACTCAGAAAAACTCATTCACCTTTTACATTTCTATCTTTTAGTTAATAATATAGATTCATATTACTTGTTCTTAGAAACTTTTGGGCAATATTACAAATTTCAAAATCTAAAGTAAAAAAAGATAGATTATAATCTGAGTTTTCCTCTCTAGTCTCTAAATTATTTTCTGTATACATTTGTACTAAGTGATAAAGGCTTTAATCTGGAAGTACTTTCATTTTTTCTTTTCCTTTATCTGAGGTATCTAAGTAGACATTAGTGTGGCAGGACCATTATTCAAAATCTAGTATTTTTCCACACACTTTTATAGATACATATTTGAACCACTGATATGTCATTTATTGCACTTAATGAGACCCAATTAAATTTTAATTTAACATTACATTATAACATTTAAAAACAAAACAGATATAAAAATTAACTATCCATGCTTCACAGTGAGACAAAATCAAGACTTAATTTTTAATTGTAGCAGTAACAGTCTAGTATTGATGTGATTGTATAATAGTTTTTGACTACATTTATAATCACAAAATTATTTTCGATACACTTATATTTCAATAAATACCTAATATTGGGAATTAGTGATTTTTGATCATGTTATAGATTCAGATCTTAAGGAAATCTGATTTACTATTATTTGAAAATAGGAGGAGATGTTTTCCTAGTGTTAGAAGGAAAATAATTCAGTATGCCAAAACCTCCATGTATGAATCTTACTTGTGAAATAGTGGGCCAAGTGTGTTTGAGGTGCTGTCTATACTACAAATGTGGGAACATCAAATCTTTTGGCCACCACATTGCCTGATACTCTTTGTTAAACTTGTTTCAGAAGAAATGTTGCAAGATCTTATCTAACTTAAAATATTTTTAAGAAGGCAATTATCAATTTCTTTTCTAGTACTACAAATATGGACATACTTATGGAAGATAGGTGTTCAATGTGTCTCCATTATTTAAACCATACTGAAATTTATAAATTATGCACATTATATAGACAACAGTGACTATAGTAAAAAAAATCTTTATAAAGGAAATAAGAATAATGTAATCTCATACTTTTCGGACACTGAATCTTATTACTATACTACTTCCATGTTTATACTTTGTGTTTTAGAAAAAAATAAAACATGAAAAAATAACATAGAACAACAATAATAAAATAAGCTAACTCAGGCTCTCTTCAAAGTATGTTTCAGTGATGAATTTAGGTCCACTATCAAAGTTGTAATTAATAATGGTAGCAGAGCTTTGGAAGATTATTAAAATTCTAAACATCTTTTATTTTTCCATGTCCTTTTATAACATATTACTACAAATAGAACTGATTTTAATTAAACTATAATCAATGTGTCAATTTAACAAATATACAATGCAAACCAAAATCCAGTGAAAATCTAGCACAGCAGCTGAAAACGTGCTTTCATGGGAAATGCACTTGCTAAACAAATGTGAGTTTACAACATTGAATTCTAAGAACTATGAATGAAGGTAATATAGCACATATGTGTAAGCCCTTGATACTTATGAACTTGAAGAGCTAGGTAGTCGGGCATAAGCAACATCAAACTACATCCAGACATTCCCTCAAATAAGATAAAAGATGAAGAGGAACACCTCAGGTTATCATCTGATATACACATATGATGTAAACCACATGCATGTTCATACTTATAAAGGCTCCCAAATCCACACACGTGCAAACACACACACACACACACACACACACACACACACACACACACTCAATCAACCTAAAAAATCCAACATATTCTAATATGACTAAACTTGTTCATTAATTTTTTACATTACTGAAAAACCAAAATATTGATCATTGTAAGAGGTTCCCAGGGTCACAGCTACTGCTATGAACTGACATTAAAATCAAGTATCTTTTCCTGGAAGAACTGTTTCAAAGCAGTCAACACAAATATTAATTTCTTTAAGAGCAATCTTTTCAAATATTTACAAATAATAAGTGTCTTCTTACATTGAGATTTGGGGGAAGAGAAAGGATGAGAAAGAATAAAGAGCAATGTAAAAACTTTAAAAGTTAAAATGAAACTATCTGAACAAGATGGAAGTTATGCTCCATATTGTTAATGAAGCCAAAAATCTATGACCAAAATGTGATATGTCTTAGGAAACAAGTTGATGCTATTTTTTCATGCAAAAAGTCACAGTAATAAGCAATCCCTAAGTTATCTTCATACTCAAAGATGAGTGCACATCTATGAGATGTTTGTTTTCTTTATGCTTCTTATCTCTTATGAGACTCTCATGGGAGAATATGTTGCAGTAGATGATGATTAATATGGAGATATGCAAATGCAGGTTAACACACAAAGAATAAAAGGCTGAGGAACCCTCACTCAAAATGAAACATTTCTTTTTCATCTCACCTCCCAAGTGCTCAGGGATCATTGGGAAATGGAGAAAGAAAACCCACCCACCTCAAAAATAATAATCCAGAATTTCTCCTGTTGAAAGGAAAAGCAGGGACAAAGAGTGGAGCAGAGACCGAGAGACAGACCATTTGTAGACCACCCCACCTAGGGATCCATCCCATCTGCAAACACCAAACCCATATACAATTGCTAATGCCAAGGAGAGCTTGCTGACAGGAGTCTGGTATGGCTGTCCACTGAGAGGTTCCACCAGAACCTGACCAATGCAGATGCAAATGCAAGTAGTCAAACACCAGACTGAGCACAGGGACCAAAATGGAGGAGTTAGGACAAGGGCCGAAGGAGCTCAAGAGGTATGCAACCCCATAGGAAGAACAACAATATCTACCAACCAGAAATTCCAAAAGATCCCAGGGACTAAACCACCAACCACAGAGTACACATGGGGTGGAGAGACCCATGGCTTCGGCTGGATTTGTAGCAGAGGATCTCCTTATCTGGCATCAATGGGAGGGGAGGTCCTTGGTCCTGTGGCTTGATAACCCAGGGTAGGGGAATACTAGGGCACTGAGGCAGGAGTGGGTGAGGGGAATCATCCTCATAGAGGCAGGAGGAGGGAGGAGGGCATAGAGGTTTGGGGGGGGACACTGGGAAGGAGATAACATTAGAAATGTAAATAAATAAAATAATCAAGAAAAAATATTCTAAAATTTAAAAAAAATAAGTAAAAATGAAAATATTCTAAAAATCTCAAGGTGGTACATATTTACAATGAAACAATTGCAGGACATGGCAGAGCCATTGCACACAAAAGCTCAGCATGTCTGAGTACATGCACGAGACCTGATAATGATCAAATCAATCAAAGCACCAATATGGATACAGGGTGGGCCCACATGGTCCCACCAGCAACTGAGTGACTGTTAGCAAATTCTAATGGCTGGGGGATGGAGACTGTGATTTCTTCAGGGATTAGACATTCACACTCTAGCAGATGGACCCGTGGATGAGTCTGCAGTCAACACTGAATGAACTCCAGGGAGCAAAGGAGCACATGAAGTGGGGGTGGAACATTGTAGGGGTCCAGCGAGGCATTGGAGGGAAGAGAAGGTGTAGAAAATGTAATGAATATATATTATATGCATTGTATATGATACCAGTATAAATTTAGCAAAGAATAAATATAGAAGAAAAAATAAAGTGTCAGTGAATAACCCAGAGAAGGGAGTGAAGATTCTTCAAGATTTCAGCTAGGCAAAACTTTAAGAAGCTGGATGTTTCCTTCATTTTGATTCCACATATGGGTAACAACAGATACAGTACATTCCTGAGTGATAGACTTTCCAATTAAATGCATTACTTTTTAAAGTTGCCTCTGGCTTTCTTTGACCAAGGGGTGCATCGTATTAAAGAACATGTGCTAGAATGAATGTTGCTTACCATGTGGCCCTGAAAAAACAAAAGACAGAAAAGCCAGAAGCAAACTCTCCTGAAGGGTGTCCTTTCTATGTCCTCACTATGTCCCATGTCATGCAGTCTCTAATTGTATACAGTCTCCTTGTCATACTGAGAAACAATGCCTTTAGCAAACTGGCTTGAAGTCGGTTTCAGATCCTTGGTATAGCACATGGAAGGATCTTCAGGGTTTACATTTACTTTTTAAAAAAAATCAAAATTTGATAAATTATTAAATGCACAGTGTTAATAACTCAAAACTACACACTGGAAAATAAAAGTAGTGGATATATTCTTGCAACCATTTAGGTATGTACGAGCTGTGAATATGTGTTTAGGTGTAGAAAGAACATAAATTATAATCCAGTTTCCCCAAATACTCTAGTCGGCATCACTCTTTATATTAATTTGTTGGGGGGGGAGAGGAATTATGGGACGTATGGCGGGGGGGGGGGGACTGGGAAAGGGGAAAGCCTTTGGAATGTAAACATAGAATATAGAAAATAAAAATTAAAAAAGAAAAAATGTATAATTCATATAGTTACATGTAAATATCCTAGTTTTAAGTATGTTTTTAAAAATAAATAAAAGCCACAATTCGCAGCTGCCTGAGACAGAGGCAGATACTTACACCCAAACAATGGACTGAAGTCGGGGACCCCTATAGTTGAATTAGGGAAAGACTGGAAGAATTTGAAGAAGGCAACCCCATAGGAAGACCAGCACCCCTGAGATCTCTCAGACACTTAGCCACCAATCAGGCAGCATATACTAGCTGGTCCTGGTCCAAGGCTCTGGACACATATAATAACAGTGAGATAAGAGGCACCTAACCCTCAAGAGACTTGAGGTGCCAGGGAGTGGGAAGTTCTGCCCAGGGGTGGGGAGGGAATCCTCTTAAAGACAGTGGGGAAGAGGAATAGGTTGACAAACTGTGGAAGGGTGGGTCTGGAGGGGCACGATGACTAGACTGTAAAAAAATGAAAGTAATAAAAAATAAAATCAATTAAAGCCAATATATTTGAAAAATAGAGATACTTATAGACATAACAAGTATTTGTAATTCATCATATGCTGAAGTCTATCTTTCTTACTTCATCTGTAAGAAAATTACAGCTTTTCAAGAAAATATAAAAGTCCAGAAAGTCGGGTCCGCAGAGACTAATAAACACCACTAAAATATAAAGGAAGATGACAGCCGTTAACTGCTATGTAAACATCTCTCCATCACACATCACTAATTCCTCAAAGTTAATTACAACTCTGACTAGACAAGGTAAAGAGAATGTAGCATAGAATTATTCTGCTACAATTTAAGTTTGTACTGTTTAAGATTTTAATTTCCAGTGTTTTCCAATGTTAGCAATTATGATATTTCAGAGTATTCTAGTGAATGATGCACTAGGCACTAACAAGGAGCTTGCAATGCCAGTGTAAGTGGGAGTCAAGTGAACCAATGACTCTGGATAACTCACTGACGACCTAAATTGTCTAATCCCCCAGCAGTGATGAATCAGGACTAATTCTACCAAGAAGCCCCATTGCAGCTCATTTTACTGACCATCATCCTCCTGGGTAAAATCTCCATCTCAAATAGACTGTTGCCGATTTCTAGGGCATTTTAAAATAGATATCACTAGTTTATTTAAAAAGTAATAAAAAATAAAAACTTCTGGGGCTTCTTTAAGTGGGATTGAAATGTGCATTTTCCTCAGGTTTAGTACCTCGTCCATCCTCTCCCACTTGGCAACTGGCCCAGTTCTTTTGTCTAGGACTAAAGAGTCATCCTGTGACTAGCATGGCACGTTGGACAAGGTTCTAGCCGAGGGCAATTTAGCTAATCCCTACTTCAAAAGCTTGACAAAAATGCCCTCTCTCTCTCTCTCTCTCTCTCTCTCTCTCTCTCTCTCTCTCTCTCTCTCTCTCTCTTTCCTTACTGGAAGACTTGGGAGAAGGTATAAAAATAGTGGCAAAAAAAAAATCTCCAGTCTGAAAGGCAACCGGTCCACTTTTTTCCTAAATAGATTTGCCAATTATCAGTAGCACCCAAATTTCTTATATATCATTTTTCTTCTCTGAACTCATACAATTATTTCTTCTGGTGTGATTAGGTATGCAAGATCAGAGAAATAAAACGAATGTAAGTAAAATAAAAATAAATGTTATCAATGATTACTTATTGCAATGTTCCCTATAAAGTATTCATATTGTAAAACATATACCACAATTTGCTTGAAGTGTATATTTAAGTGAGGATTGAACATTAAAGCTTTTTGCTTTGATCCAGTCTATCTGTAGTAATAGGTCATTGTTTGTAGAAGGGAAGAGACAACTATCATGTTAATTTGTGCATATATGTTTTGTATAGTAGTGATGAAATATATTATAATTTAGCTAAATTTACCTGTTCTATGGTACTTCTCAGTTCACCCTGGCTGACCACAGATACATAATTCTATGACAAAGAAAATGGAAAATAACTATCATCTTGTTCATCTAGTTAATGTATCCTAAAAGCTGCCTTTCCCTTCTAGATGAATATTTTTACATTTCTAATTCAATTAGTTAAGTAGAAAATTACCCAGATGTTCATCATTTTCTAAAACCCAGTGATTAAACTCACTGCCCTCTGTCATCCTGTGTGTGATTCTAAAGGATTTCGTTATTTTAGCTAAAAGGAAATTGATGAAACTCTTAGGCATGTCTGAGTCCTTTACCTGGAATTTAATGTATTTCTCCCACTTTACAGACCCTTGTGTAAAACACATTTGCCAACCTATGGAGAACTGCTACAGCTGTGTGCCAGAATATTTAATGTTTGAATTCCTGAGATTATTTTAATTCAGACTCAGAGACAAGAGCATCCAAACACTTGAAGACAAGGTGATCAAAAGTTACTACGAAAATACCTAAGTCGGGGCTAGTTAGAGAAGAGAAAACTATAGACTACAAAAACGATTTACAAGGAGCTATGATAAGTTCCTATCCACATCACCTCCATAAATTTTCTGGGAAAATGTTGCTTGGTGACATAATCTAAGTAAAGCTAATATGCCAGGAAATCTATAGATAATAAATAAATATCCAGCTCTCTAAAGCTCTCTTTGATAAATACGGTTTTGAGTTTGTTACCTCTCAATATTTGGTATAAAACATATGCTTAGTGTTTTGTTCTTGCAGAGCAGACACAGACCTTGAAAACAATGACATCGGGCTTACTTAGATTCTACTAAATAATTTCCTAGAATAAAGGGAAATGTCTGCAGTGAGATCTGACGCAACTGTACCCATATAGCAGTTTTTAGTGGAAAAGAGCCTTAGCAGAACCCTGCCCTGGGAGTGGTGTGGTGCAGGTGGGACCGCGTGAGAGAAGGACACACTGACGCAGACCTCTCTGCCAAGACAGATTCAAAACTGTAGAAGTAAGTGCACCCGAAAGCTGAATTACCAGACGGGAACTTGTTAAGAAAGCCCGTCTGAGCGTGTGACCTCCTCTAGATATTCCTACTTCACAGAAATGCCAGAGGCACAGGAATGTCTGGAGCAGAAGGTGCTAAGTAGCTTGAGATTCATGGGAACGCCAGCTTGACTTAACTTCCCTCCCATCTCTAGCTAACTGACAAATGCAGGTTCAAGAGCAGGAGAGGTCGTCTGCTTGGAGTGTGTATACTCTTTGCTGTTTGATGCTTTCTTTGGGGTTAGGACACCCTCTTGCTGTGCTGTGGTCTCTCAGCATTTCACTTCATGTAACACAACATTTCGAAAAGCATACAACGACATCTCTAATATCCCTACCCAGCGTCCCTCCAAGGATGTTCTAACACCATGAAGAAAAGATGTTTTAGGGAAAAAAGAAATGAAAGAAATTATTTACATTATTCTGGACGGAGCATTATAATTTTAATTCCCTTTTAAAGTTACCTTATCACTAAGGGTGTTTTGTTAGTATATGTGTGTGTTTGTCTATAAAAAATTATGTCTCAATAACGATGCAGTTTTAGCTCAAGATCTCCTTTACAGACAGAAGTCCCTGTAGAGCAGTGGTTCTCAGCCTTACTAAAGCTGTGACCCTTTAGTAGAGTTCCTTGTGTTTTAGTGACCCACCGACAATAAAAAGATGCTGTTGTTCCTTAAAGAACTGTAACATTGATATGGTTTTGAATTATAAATATTATATATTTTGAAATATAAATATTTTTGGAGATCCAGGTTTGCCAAAGGGGTGGAGACTTACAGGATGAGAATTCTGCACTGCTTTACAGGGAATATTTGAGAATGACGATTCCCAAGGTCCAACTTGGCTCTTTGGATGACATGGGGTTTAGGCCAGATACATTTCTTTCAACCAACCAATACAAAACTAGATTACTCAAAATGCAAGACATGAATAAAAATCTATGAAAGAATCATCTCCTTTTTATCCCCGGATGGATTTAAATCACATTCAGTCGTCTTTAGTCTGTGTGAATAGTTCTTAGGGAGACAGCATGCCAGAGAACACAGACATATAAATTTACACACACACATGCCCCAAATCATATTTATATTTTTATTACTTATCATTAACAATGTTCTAATGAAGTGTATTTTACCAATTTTAACTACCTGTTCTGTGACCCCTTTGACACCAGAGTATACGGTAAACAAAACATTTCTTTCAATTATAGCTGAGCATTTTAAAATCTTTCTTAATGTATCGGACACTAAAAAGAATACCACGCCATTTAAAAGGTCAACATATCAAACACATCACACTACATTTACATCAAGAAGTATAGCAATAAAAACAGCAGGTACAACCCATTGTCCCTTGCTGGCAGAGCAGGGTGACCATTTAGACAAGTTTCACCTCAACCAGAACATCAGCAAGGTAAGAAGACAGAAAGAGAACTCACCAGAATTGGGGTCCGAGTTGCCGTCTGCTTCAGTCCTCTTGTCCGGAGAGGCCTGGTCGTAGAATTCGTCCTGTGGCTGAACCAGAGGAAGAGGGTGTGAGATCAGGGTTCCACTACCCACCGGCTCGTGGTCTCCCAGACCACTGTCACTGCAGCTTTCCTGGGAGCCATCCGGGAGGTGAAAGGTAACACGGCGCTGAGACTACAAAGAAGACCACAGGACACGGAGTTAACACTAGCTTCTCCCTGACACCATGCTCATGCGCAGTAGAACACACATTCAAAACTTAACAGCACATACATGACATAGTATAAAACCAACGTATTCAAGACTAGGAACAGAGAGCCAGCGTTCATTACTTGCATTTACTGGGTAATGGTCAACTGGCAAGTTACCAAAACAAATGTCTATCTTTAATGATGGAAGGACATAAAACTAATGTAAAACCTTGGGGAAATATATAAGAAAAGTAAAGACACATGCTTGGACTCATGAGAGAAATTATAGAGAATTCCCCAATGTCTGCACTCATTTGCTTCACAGAACTGAGTAGATAATTCTTTAATTCAACACATTTGTATGTGTACACTGTAGCTATCTTCAGACACACCAGAAGAGGACATCAGATTCCATTACAGATGGTTGTGAGCTACCATGCGGTTGCTGGGAGTTGAACTCAGGACCTCTGGAAGATCAGTCAGTGCTCTTAGCCACTAAGCCATTTCTCTAGCCCCTAAATTCAACAGTTCAAGATTATTTTTCAGGCACTTTGCTTTCTAGAGATATTCAGTGGCGTGCTGTTGCTATTGTATAGGCTGATCTTTCAGTTTGCCCTTTAAAGTTACTAAACATAATGATACAAATAATAATGTAACGTCAAATGAAAAGTGGTTTATATTTTATTAAAACCAGTCCTGGAAAAAGTAATTAAAATTATTACTACAAATAGCAAAGGTATGTTAAGTTGATATTGATAGATATCGAAGAAAATCGCTTTACTCAAAACTTGAAAACAGAATCAGGGAGATATTAATGAGCTATTTTTTTTCTCACTGGCTCAGGCTTTACTCTGAGCCTCTTTTTAAAAGACATTTCAGTAGAAATGTATTTAGCACAGTGCTTTGGCATGTGTTGCATCTATGTGTCCACATAATGAGCTAAGGTGTGCTTACAGTTACTTCAGTGAAAGTCGGTGTTTTATCACAACAAAAGTCTGCATTCTAGCACAGAGCAGAGTTCAGTTTTCATGGTCAATGTGCTTCTGGCTGATGCGATACATGAGACACAAAAATATGTGCAGCTATGTGGGGGTGAAATGTAAGCTGTAGGGAATTACATATGTTGGTAAATGAATACTGTAGTACTAAAAGTAATTTCCATTCTTTCATAACCAAAAGACCTTCCAGTATTATGCTACACATGATTACTTTTATAGAGATTAAATGACATTACTAATACATAGAAACAGATAAAATTCAAATAGATAGCGCATAATAAAACCATCTCCTAGCATTTAATATTTGTGTTTTTCAAGTGATAATTTAAGGAGTAGATTCAAAGAAGCAGGCATGCCGCTAGAAGCAAATTCAGTAGGCAGATGCACTGCAGCTCTATAAAATGCTTTTATAGACTGACAATAGAACACAGCCTATTTTCTATGAGTCACTGGTTCAAATCCAGCTAAAAGTCATCCCGGAGAAAAGCTGATAGCACTTTATTGCTGTTCAATGACCTATGTGAAATGAGTTGATAGTTCAGTACATTTTTAATGAACTGACACCAACAACCCATAAACTATAATCATAAATGGGACTAATTGTGTCTCACACTTCCCCTTTACACACAACTCTTGGACTAGCATCATTCATTCCTCTTCCAAAGGTTCTCTCCTATGCCTAGGTGAGTGCCCTGATGTTAAAGCAAGCTGGACACAGAGAGAGACATCAGACATGTAGCAGCCCTTCCAAAACAAAGGTTATGCTACCTGTTTATTGTTGTGTTTCCTCTCACTTGACATTTAACTGTCAAGGAAAGAGTGCTCCTAAGTTCACACTTCAATACGGTCTACATCTGCTATGATCTTTTATTGATGAAGTGAATACCAAGGGCATTGAGCTCATTGGCT
Source organism: Apodemus agrarius (assembly GCA_964023405.1). Lineage (NCBI taxonomy): Eukaryota > Metazoa > Chordata > Mammalia > Rodentia > Muridae > Apodemus > Apodemus agrarius. Next base: position 32,861,105 of record OZ030013.1, on the reverse strand, counting down.
ATTATACATGATGGTCAACAATGATTTCTAAGGTGACCAGGGGAAACCCAAGGACAAATCACGCTCTCCTCTCATAACTTCTAAATGCGCCATACACCATTAAGAGCCCCATATTTCATAGAAAATGAAATTACGTTTAAGACATGTGAAAGAAAAATATAATATTGCATTAATTATAGTATTTTACTCCAGAAATATTTCTCAAAATAGGTACCAGCAGTTACCTATTATTATTTTAGCAGTTCTTACAATATGGATATATGAGTATTTATTTATTGACTAATGTATATTGGAAATATAACTACACAGAATGATGGATGAAATAATTTCTTCTAAAATTATAATGAACTTGGTAGACTCCATTTTAAAATATTACATTGATATGTTTTAAATATATTTTTATTTTTGACATTATGCTGCAATTTTATTTAAATACTATGAATGAGAATAGAAACAAAGAATGGAGTTTTTTAAAAGTTCAATGAAATACTATACATTAGAATGATATCATAATTAATCTTTCTAAATTAACCTGACACAAAGATGTTGAAAACTTATTGCCAGAACTGTGCAGTGTTTTTCAGTCTGTGGAGGGACAGGATGGAGATTTGCATGTACTAAGAATTGGTAAGGGTCTACAATGGAGTGAATACAAATAATCAAGCACACCTATTGCAGGGGTGAGGAGTGGCAGGCGTGGAGGACCAGGAGACTGGTTCCGAGGGCTGCTAGCTTACAGAAATGGTGGGGCTTGCTGATGTGACTTTAGTCCGTGGGAGGGGAAGAAGAACCTCAGCAGTCTCCCAGCCTATCTGCACAGTTAGCAGACTGCCTGTAGCATGGTGTCTGAGAAGCCTTTTCTCTGGAGAGAAACTAGAAGCCTAACTGGGTTTATCACGACAGGGTATTTGTCTCTATGGAGTATGGTAGGTTTGAGCCTGGTTCTGCCTGGGAGCGGCCCCGTTCCTGCCTTGCTTTCTGAGAGAAGACCAGGTTATGTAAGGGTTGTCTGAATGCAGAGCAAGTGGTCATAGGCACTTTAACTCCTGGCCCAGGGAGAGGTCGTCTATCTATGGGAAAAAAAAGTGAGAAAATATTTCCTGGTCAATACAGCGTAGTAAGATCAGAAATACTCGAATTAAAAGCTTTTCTACTGTGTAAGAGAAGTATTATATACATGTACAATGAAAGGAAGTTTTAATAGTTCATCCGTGTATATGTATATATATATGTATATATGTGTGTGTGTATATATATATAATATATATATAATGTATGGTTGGTCAAGATTAGTCAAAAAGTATTTGCTTTCATTCCCTAACACCAAGCATTGAAATTTTTATATGTAAAGCACAAAATTTAGCTTTTGTCACAGCTGTTGCTTCAGACCCTATTTGCAAAGAACTTGCACTAGGGCTCTGTAGTTACAAATGAGGAACATATAACACAGGTTTCTTCAGAGGACAAATTGTGATGTAGTTTCACAGATTTGGTTCTAGTACAGGGTAGGATATGTAGTCTATTCACTAACATTAGAAACATATAAATTAATGTGATCAATATTCTGAGAGGGTTCTGAATGTGAATTTTATGAAGACCAATACCAACCTGTGGTTTTAAATGTCTCCATTATCATGAATTTGTTTAAAAAGACATAATTCAAAAGGATCACAGTAATGATGATAAAGTAAATACTTTAAGCACAGAATTATTTTATAATGATTCATTTTATTATTTGAAAATGGCAAGTTAAACTAACTTCCTACTCTGTGTTAGAAGTAATTACATTAAATAGGTTCACCCATGAAGAATTTAGGCTTATTTTTAATCTGGAAATTTCTTAAAGATTTAATATTCTATTCTCATCCATTACAATTTTTTTCAGGTAGATATCTTTTTTTTTGGTTTTTTTTAATTTTTATTTTCTATGTTCTATGTTTACATTCCAAAGGCTTTCCCCTTTCCCAGTTCCCACCCACCATAGTTCCCATAGTTCCTCTCCCCCCCAACTGTTCCCCAATCATTCCCCCTCCCCCCTCGGTTTCTTTACTAAAATGGATGCAATCTTTACAGGCCCAGGGTCCTCTCCTTTCTTCTTCTTGGGAATCATTTGACTTGCTATTTGTGTCTTGAGTATTTAGTGCTTCTGGGCTCATTAATATCCACTTATCAGTGATTGCATTTCATGTGCATTCTTTTGTGATTGGGTTAATTCACTCAGGATGATATTTTCCAGGTCTAACCATTTACCTACAAATTGCATGAATTCATTATTTTTAATTGCTGAGTAGTATTCCATTGTATAAATATACCAAATTTTCTGTATCCATTCCTCCTTTGAGGGTTATTTGGGCTCCTGCATGGTATTGGTTTAGCAACAGGCAAGCAGATCAATGGAACAGGATTGAAGACCCAGAAATTAACCCACAGACTTATGGTCACTTGATCTTTGATAAAGGAGCCACAACCATCCGGTGGAATAAAGATAGCCTTTTCAACAAATGGTGCTGGTTCAACTGGAGGTCAACATGCAGAAGAATGCGAATTGACCCACCCACTCTTATCTCTTTGCACTAAGATCAACTCCAAGTGGATCAAGGACCTCCACATAAAACCAGACACACTGAAACTATTAGAAAAGAAACTTGGGAAGACCCTGGAGGACTTGGGCACAGGGGAAAAGTTCCTGAACAGAACACCAATAGCTTATGCTCTAAGATCAAGAATCGACAAATGGGACCTCATAAAATTACAAAGTTTCTGCAAAGCAAAGGACACTGTCAGAAGGACAAAACGGCAACCAACAAAGTGGGAAAAGATCTTCACCAACTCCACATCCGACAGAGGGCTAATATTCAATATATACAAAGAACTCAAGAAGTTAGACCGCAAAGAACCAAATAACCCTATCAAAAAATGGGGCACAGAGCTAAACAAAGAATTTTCACCAGAAGAAATTCGGATGGCCGAGAAACACCTTAAAAGATGTTCAACATCATTAGTCATCAGGGAAATGCAAATCAAAACAACCCTGAGATTCCACCTCACACCAGTCAGAATGGCTAAGATTAAAAACTCAAGAGACAACAAGTGCTGGCGAGGATGTGGAGAAAGAGGAACACTCCTCCATTGTTGGTGGGATTGCAAAATGGTAAAACCACTCTGGAAATCAGTTTGGCGGTTCCTCAGAAAATTGGGCATGTCACTTCCAGAGGACCCTGGCATACCACTCCTGGGCATATACCCAGAGGATTCCCCTGCATGCAATAAGGACACATGCTCCACTATGTTTATAGCAGCCTTGTTTATAATAGCCATTACAATTTTTTATCTTAAAGAAATAAGATAAGGTGATTCTTCTTAATGTCAAAAAAACTGAAGTGGAATTCACAATATACAATTGCATGCAGAAATGGTTTTTTGCTACTAATTAATTTATTAATTTAATGATTAATTAGTGAGTAACTTTTATCTACAAGAACATGTTCCCACCGCTATGGAAAACATGGTGTAGAAATCGCTGAATCCCAGGGTTTTCTAAAAACTATCACATAATTAATGGTTTTCCTATTCCCTGTTGATACTTAAGTTATTGGCCTGCCAGCTATGTCCTCTTTAGATGGGATCCCGTTTGAATTCTTTTTGAACTATACAGACTTGAGAAAAATCAGTCCATGAATAGGCAACATTTACTGTAAGTTTTTTGAATCTGACTGATCTTTCGTCAGAACTGTGTGAGGGCCGGGCATGGTGGCACACGCCTGTAATCCCAGTACTTGGGAGACAGAGGCAGGCGGATTTCTGAGTTCGAGGCCAGCCTGGTCTACAGAGTGAGCTCCAGGACAGCTGGAGCTATACAGAGAAACTCTGGGTTTCTGCCAAAAGAGCCCAATTTTTTGCCAGATTTAAATTTAAACATGTGGTGCATTGATGACAACAACAATAATTCAGAATAGAAGAGTAACAAGTAGTGTTAGAGTACCCTAGTTTCGCCGCAAGTCCTAAATCCTCCTTTTTACGTGTCATTTAAAACATTTTTAAAACTAAGACTTAGAGAGATGATAAGAACATTGAAGAAAAAAAAAACAACAACATTGACGAATCATCATCAGGTGTGGAATGTATCCCTCAATGTTTTATGAAATTATAATAAAAAATTACGGAGTTCATGAAAGTGAACTAAACATGATTCAGTGAATGAAAATGGAACAAAGAAGATGCTTTCGTTCACCACCGGAACGCTTTTCCATGGCCCACTCCCTTTTCCCATCACGAGGGCCACTTGTAAGGGTAGCCATGGGACAGCGAAGCACTGGTAATGTCCCCTCTTCTTCAACATTCCCATCGTTCAGTAAATTTTTTAAAAAGGATAATGCTTAGTCTGTATTTGGTGAGAGTGTTTAACAACTTCAGTAATCAAAGATGAAAGCAGATGATTCAGCAAACTAAAAACAAATTTTTGATGACTAAATTTACCTACTTAAATAAATAAAACTAAGGATGCATACGATTATGGTCACTTACAGTCATACTGATAGAGGCAATGAGATACTTCCCCCCATTGATTCTGCTCCACTCTTAACCACGGTGCGAGTTGCATATGCTCACTTTCTTTTGGGGATAGAACTATCACCTTTTATTGCTAACTGACTCCACAATTAGATGTTTCATTTTTAAACTTTTAAAATGCATGTGACATACTCTCACTGATGTAAATGTGATATATTTGATATGTAAATGCCTTACTGTAAAATGAGTTACTGAAAGGAAGGAAATATGCATTTTATGTGCTTTGTAGAATGTTTCAGATACCTATTAAGATTTTTTAATGACAGAAGCCCTAATGTAAATAGCCCATAGCAGCACTTTTACAGTAATTTGACTGTTATTCCCATTTGATTTTAATCTAATGACAGAAATTTAGATAAAATTTGTCTTCAAAAATATGTGATATATTTGAGAAAGGTTCTTCTAGTATATAGACTCGATTTTTTTGTTTTACATATTTTGCACAAATATAAAACAAAAATCTAGCCTTTACATAGTTTTCTCTTATGGGATGTTATGGAAAAAAAAGTGTTAAACTGACTTCACCACTGAGTTGGGGAACATGACCCCACCCTTCATGATCCACCAAGGTCAACACAAGAGGAAAAGTTAACATTTCACATGGTAGGCCACGTTGTTTCTTATATTCTTTAATTCTTGCTCTCTGAAATGGCCTTAACCTATTTCTCACAGTTAAATGCTGCCTAGTATGAATGTAGGATTTTACAGAGCATTCAAAATACGGAACGACTGCATTAAACCAGAACAGCTGTTCCTGAATCTACAAGCAGAATTTCCACATCTATAAATTATATGTACAGAAATGTGGAAAAAAACAACTCAGCAAGAGTCCTTTCCAATTTCATTTACTAGTAAACAAACCCATGTGACAAAGTAGGCTACCCCTCATCATATTTACAAAATCTGCATATGAGATAATTGCAGCAGTTTAATTAGAAATTATACAAAATTATGACTGTTATTAAAGTAAACATATATAAGTCACTAGCATAAGTATAGAATTAAGGACTGGGAAGAGATGCCTCCTTTGGGTAAGGAAAACTTTCTGAAATATATGTGTCTGACATGTCAACCTTGAAAACAGAATTTGAGTCTGATTGGTGTCTAGTATTTGAGAACTCATCTCAGCTAGGGACTGTTATAAAAACCAGAGACCAAATGCATTTTTGTCGAATTTATCTTAATAATAATTATCAGTGGAAAATAAAGTTATAGCCCCATTATGGAGCATGTGTCTATTTAAAAAACACTTTTACATCATAGCTCCATAATACTTTATAAGTTAGGTCTTCAAGCCTTGGAAGCCACAAAGGGGAATTTAAACAAAGTTATTTATGTAACTATACCCAAATATGCACAAAGCATTTTCTTCCTCATATGTTCAAAATAATCTCAAGGTCATAATTATATTTAATCCTGAAAACAGATTCAATCCATTTGACCATTTGAAGATATACCATATTAGGGAAAGAAACGTGATCAAAAGAAAGGAATATCCAACCCATTTTCAGCCTTGAAAAAGTACTATTAATTCACATTAATGAATTAATGGTCAAGAAGATCTTTTTTTTTTTGAGTCAGGGTTTCTCTGTGTAGCCCTGGCTATCCTGGAACACACTCTGTCGACCAGGCTGGCCGCAAACTCAGAAATCTGCCTGCTTCTGCCTCCCAAGTGCTGGGATTAAATGCATGTGCCACCACTGCCTGGCACCAGAAGGTCTTATAAATGATCATTTCCATACCAAATATGGTGATGTCCGTCAGAAATTATTTTGCTTACATATTTGAACTAGATCTTATTAAGTATATCATGCTATTGTAGTAGAAAGAACATTAAGAGTCTTTTAGAGTCATTGAAGAAATAGAGCTTTCTTTTTACAGTCACTACTTAATGTAATATGCACATGTCAGACCTTGGACAACAAGCATTCCCAGAGCAGCCCTAAGCAGCCAACCTATGGCTCAAGGAAGCAGCTGAATAAGAACTGATTAAGCAAAGGATCAAAGAGAAAAACCAATGAACTTACTCTTGCTCATAATGATAGTGTGTGTGTGTGTGTGTGTGTGTGTGTGTGTGTATGTATGTGAGTGTGTGTATGTACGGGAGTGTGTGTATAGTGAGTGTGTGTATGTATGTGAGTGTGTATGTGAGTGTGTGAGAGAGTGTGTGTGTGTATGTGTATGTGTGTGTATGTATGTGAGTGTGTATGTGAGTGTCTGTGTGTGTATGTGAGTGTGTGTGTATGTGTGTGTATATATGTGTGTGTATAGTGAGTGTGTGAGAATGTGTGAGTGTGTGTGTGTGTGTGTGTGTGTGTGTGTGTTTGATAAGTCTTACAGAAACAAGAGATAGTCAGCCCCAATGCACAAAATGTGAATAAAGATCCAGATATACAAACAATCACAAACAGACCACATAGTGACACCCTTTAGCAAATACTGAATCTCACTCCCAGGAACTTCTGTAACTATTCTAGTAAAAGTTCATAAAATTGATCAGAGAGAAGAAACAAAGTACATATGGGAATGTTTTCCTTGTCTGTCAATATCATAGCAAAAAGTTCATTTGCTCATGTGATTACTGGAATGGCATCTGATCCTGGATTCATTAATAAGTGGCAAAACACTGGTAGATGTGTATTATAGGGTAAAATAAATATAAATTGGTAAGTAGATGATTGGGTGGAAGGAAGATGCAGAGATAGATATTGGCAGGCAATGGAGGAACACTACATGTTACATACAAGCATTGCTAAGAGGCATACCTCATTTAATCTTTTTACAAGTGATATGAAAAATATCACATCTCTGGAAATACAAGCATTCTCTATTCTTGTATTTTTGAAATATTATTTAAATTTGAATGTTTTCTTAAGGAACACATACAGTTCATATTGGACTTGTAGATTATAATTTAAGTCTGGAAAATAACATTTTTTCCAAAATAATCCTGGTGCATATATTTGTGTGTTTGTAAACAATTATATGCCACAAAAGTTACATTCCAACACATATAAACAGACACAATTCATCCCTTGTTGTTTCTGGGAACATGATATTGTCTCATTTTTAAAGCAGAAAAAAATTTAAAATGTATCTGATTTCATGAATAAGATAATCATTTGCTACTGATGGTATAGAATCTAAAATCCCCTACTGAATATAAACAAACATAAAGATGCATTCTGATGCATACAGGTTACATTGAAGTTGCCTCTGAGTGAAAAAGTTTAAAGTAAATTGACACAAAGCTTGTTGTATCCACTTTCAGGCCCGTGGTGACTAAAGATAGCTGTCATTTTTCCTCAATCACTTACTTTCCTTTTATAAGGCAGAGTCTTTTTTGAAAAGATAAAAAGCAAAAGTAAACACGAGACAGAGTCTAGTTTATGTTTAGAAAATAATACTTCATAGAGTTTAGAACTTATCTTGTGTATTTGATATCCTAAAATTACAAGAAGTCTTTGATTAAGACGGATTTTATAACATCCTTCTAAGTTCTATAGAGTTCGTAATATTATTTTAATCACAGTAGTAGAACAAAAGATGAAAAACTGAAAATTTGTCATGTTTTGAAAGCCTGTACAATATTATTTGAGACATCATTAGGGATTGATATTTTTGCTTTTAATCAACTGAATATATTTGATTTTTAAGGTTTAGAATGGATGTTGTGTTGTTGTGGTATAGTTACTAATCAGTGTAGCTCTATGAGCACATGAACATATAGAAATACATATATGTATATAAATACATACAAATATATGCTTATGTGTTTGCATCTATGTGAACATACAGGGAGAAGTCTTTTACATCTAGTACTTTTCACTTTTTAAAAAGGCACTATCTTTCATGGCTAAAGATCTTTGATATTGACTGGCCAAGGATTTCCAAGAATCCACAATCTCCTGCCCCACTTCTGACATTACACAGCCACTGCCATGACTATGACTGGTGTCTGGGACTTCAAACTCATAACCATGTGCTTGCTCAGCAGGTAGTGTACAAAGGATCCCTCTCCCCTGACACTGTTTGTTTAAATATTTAAAATGTATGGTTGTTGTTTATTTTGTTCTTGTGAACAGTAATAATGTACACGGGTATACGTTACACTATTAATATTGGACATTAAAATTATTTTTGGAAATCACCATAAAATTGATGTCCCCAGTTCTTTAAGGGCAGATAGCATTCACTGTAGTTAGGAACAAAGGAGACTTTCAAGGGTAGTCCTCTTCTAAATTCATAGCTTTTGGTGCTTAAATAAAGTTCAACCTCAATCTTTTCTCACTGTGTATGGAGGAATGTCCTTTTTGGATCATAAATTTAGCAGTAACCCTGAAGGTTGAATAGGATCAAATGAATGGTCACAGACTTCACAAGAGGGTTAAAGTTGTGGAAATCTGAGAAATCTTCTCCAGCAAGCTTTCCAACATAACATATTGAACAATAACTTTCAGATATGGAAATATTATATAAATATTTCTAAAATGGTTACTAAGTGTTAATAGGTGTAATATGAAATACAGATATCCTACAAGCTGGATAAATTATGTTTTAAATCTCTTGTACTCTATAAAGTATATCATATCCACAACTCTGCTAGAATCAGAGCCCTTATAATGATCTTCAGAAAACAGAGACAATGAGCTAGTTGGAATACACATGAATAAGATCTTGTATCTTTTCTCTTGGGTTGAAATGTCTTTGTTCTGAACATTCTAAATAGCTGGACTTTATTTCAAAAAGAAAAAAATTCCTATTATTACTGCAGACATCACTGTGACTTTGAGCCTGATATTTGAAACAAAATCACTCCTACATCTCAGTGATAATCGCTTCTTGCCCTGTGGCTTTTTAATCTTCCCTTTGAAAACATTACTGAGTCTCCAATCTCAGTTATTTGTGGACTGGGGATAATTTATTTCCCTGAACATAAGTACAGAATTCAAACATGTGTTGAGATTTTCTGCATGTAAAACCTTCTTTAAATTTAAGCTGAGTTTGTACAATAATGAACAGTACTCAGGAAAAGAAATGTAGTTTTTATATTCTATCATGTTATCTTTATAACAAAGATAAGTGTAGCTCTCAGTCCTCATCAAAGAAGATCCATTTCACAGCATATACACAACTTTACAAAAAAAGAACAACTGGACATAGTACAGAGATCAAAAATAATGGAAAGCCTGGACCCAACAGATACACATACAGTACAACTCTCACTCTTAAGTCTCAGGAATCCTCCTGGAAGAGAAGACTGAAATATTATAATAACCAGAGGATCAGGAAGACTTCTGAGAACTGTGTCTTCTAGAAGTGTCTGTCTAAACAAGACCTAAACAAAGATCATATCAGTGAACATGCAAATGTGGACGGGCAGAAATATCACAGATGTATTGTCACAAGATAAGAAACTACAGGGAACTAATGACTACGTAGAGGGAGAATTAACATCTCAAGGTTGACTCTGTTATTTGGTGATTAAATCCAAAGCGATAAGCCCTGAAATTATATAATACATACAAAAGAGACTAAATAGATTATATGTGTGTATGTATAATATCCATACATACGTATGTATGTGTATATATATATATATATATATATATATATATATATGAAGATGTCATCAATTTGAAAACTACTGGATTTGGATTGAGGGAAGAAAGAAAGGAGAAAAATTATGTACTTATATTTATTTAAATATTTGTAAAATGTATTTCTGTTTAAAAGGCAACTGCTCAGAAAGACTGTTCTCTGAGTAAACACAATGATACAGAAGGTACAAAAAATGCATTTGAAGACAATAAAACAAATCTCAAATCTCTGAGATCCAAAAATCATGAATATATATGCCTTCTGTATTTCTCTACCATTGATTGGGAGTTATAATTCAGAATAAATAATGTAAAGAAAATATTTTACAAAAAAGTAGAACTTACACTATAATACAATTTTGCCTATTACATAAAATCTTTTGAATAATATTTCAGTCTGCCATTTATATCAGTATCTCCAGAATTTTGATTCCTGATATATCCATTGTCTAAAAAGATGTATATGTTAGGAGCTTAGATAATCTTTTTCAGTTGAATTATTTTTAATAAAAATTTATAAATACACATTTGTTTAAAAGTATGAGAGACAATATAATATATATCCGTTGGATCAATGAAGGCAAGACTACTATCTGGGTAAACTAATTCTTTTCAGTTATTCACATTGTATGCTATAAACCCTTGTTTTATTAACTTATTGTTAAAGTCACAGATCCTATGAAATTCAGGTTGTTGTTTTGCTTAACACACACATATGCCCAACAAAATTATTTGTCAGCTTTGGTCAGAGAAAACTTTTCTCTGGCTTGGGTCAAGGTAACTAAGATTTATTGCTTGTCATAGTGCTGAGAACTGTTGACTGTTGAATGATCATCTTTGAATAGTATAACCAAACCCTCTCACCAGTGCTGAAAAAACATCATACAAGAGAAGACAGAAAGAACACAAGAGCCAAAGCCTGCTTAGGACACTTAGATTCCATGTCTCCCCATGGAGTTCTAATTAGGTAAATTAGTTTGTGAAGAGATAGAAATTTTCTTTCATAATGTAGCATTAATAAGCTGGATGTGGTCTTATAAAAAAAAATCTCTACTAATGCTGTAAGCAGCACTAAAATAAACATATTGGATAATGTAGCTATACATGCACAAACACATATTCAGGTTTATATGTATATTACACATGTGTATATATATGTGTGTGTGTGTGTGTATAACATACATACAAATATCATATATACATATACACATGTGTGTGTGTGCTGGCTAGAACTATATTACTGTGACATCAAATATAGTCATTTCAGAGGAGGACACTTCGACTGAGAAAATACTTTGATAATATCATGGCATGGGGCAATGTTTACAACATTTTTCATGTAGAACAAGCCAGCCATGAAGGTACACAGCTTGCTGACTTGCTCCTTGCAGGTTCACTCTGCTTTCTTATAGAACTAAGGATGACCAGTGCAGCGGTGGTGCCATCCATATGCATATGTGTACGTGTACATGTATGTGAATATACATGTATATGTATATATGAGATGAATTATATTTATATAATGAATTATATGTGTATATGTAATAAGTTATTTTCTTTTAAGCTATAATATTGCATAAACATTCCTTAATTGTTTTCTGCTAGTTGTGGTTAAAAATGTTCAGGAAAAGAATTTATGGGGGAATTCACTAAAGCAATAGTTATTTTATTGAATATTTTCTTTATTTATATTTCAAATATTACTGTTTTCCAGGTCTGCCCTCTGGAACCCCCTTTGCCACCCCTCCTCCCCCTGACTCTATGAGGGTGTGCTCCCCCACCCACACAACCACTCCTGTCCTCCTGCCCTGCCCTGGCATTCCCCTACACTGGGGCATCAAACCCACACAGGACCAAGGACAGCTCCTCCCACTGATGCCGGACAAGGCCATCCTCTGCCTCATATGTGGCCGGAGTCGTGGGACCCACCATGTGTGCTCTAGTTGGTGATCTAGTCCCCTTGAGTTCCAGAGCCTCTGGTAGGCTGACACTGTTGCTCCCCCCTCACTGGGCTGCAAACCTCCTTCCTCTTTCAGTCCTTTCTCCAACTCCTCTATCAGGAACCGCGAGCTCAGTCCAATGGCGTGTTGCAGGCATCTGCCTCTGTCTTGGTCAGGCTCTGGCAGGAGACAGCCTTATCAAGCTTCAGTCATCAAGCACTTCACGGGCATCCACAGTAGTGTCCGGGTTTAATGACTGTACATAAGATCAATCCCCAGGTGGGGTAGTCTCTGGATGGCCTTTCCTTAAGTCTCTACTCCACACTTAGTCTCCATATTTACTCCTGTGAGTATTTTTCCCCCTTCTAAGAAGGACTGAAGCATACACACTTTGGTCTACCTTTTTCTTGAGCTTCATGAGGTCTGTGAATTATATCTTGGGTATTCCTGAACTTTTGGGATAATATCCACTTATTATTGAGTGCATTCCATGTATGTTCTTTTATGAATGGGTTATCTCATTCAAGATATTTTCTAGTTCTATCCATTTGCCTAAGAATTTTATGAATTTCACTGTTTTTAAGAGCTGAGTAGTATTTCATTGTGTAAATGTCACACAGTTTCTATATCCATTCCTCTGTTGAAGGACATCTGTGTTCCATCCAGCTTCTTGCTATTATAAATAAGGCTGCTATGAACATAGTGGAACATGCATCCTTATTCCATGTTGGAGCATCTTCTGGGTGTATACCCAGGGGTGGTATAGCTGGGTCCTCAGGTAGAACTATGTCCAATATTCTGAGGAGCTGACAAACTGATTCCCAGAGTGGTTATACCAGCTTGCAATCCGACCAGCAATGGAGGAGTGTTCCTCTTTCTACACACATCCTCACCAGCATCTGCTGTCACCTGAGTTTTTTAAATGATTCTGACTGAATCTCAGGGTCATTTTGATTTGCATTTCCATGATGACTAAGGCTGTCAAACCCTTCTTTAGGTTATTCTAGACCATTCACATTTCCTCAGTTGATAATTCTCTGTTTAGCTCTGTTCCCCATTTTTAATAGGGTTATCTGGTTCTCTGGAGTCTAATTTCTTGAGATCTTTGTATATATTGGATAGCACTCTATCAGATGTAGGATTAGAAAAGATCTTTTCCCAATCTGTTGATTGCTGTTTTGTCCTATTAACAGTGTCCTTTACCTTACAGAAGAAAAGCAACAGTTTTCAACCCATGGGTCACCACGCCTTTGCAAAGGTTGTCTAAGATTATCTGGACATCAAATATTTACATTATGATTCATAACAGTAGTATAATTACAGTTATCTAGTAGCAATGAAAATAATTTTATGGTTGAGGATCATGATAACTTGAGGAACTACATTTTAGGAGATGCAGATTAGGAAGATTGAGTATCCCTTCTGAGACTTAGGCACATTTTCTATACTCAAAGTATTTTTATAACAAAGCAAATCTAAAGTGCATAAAAGGAACAGAATCACACAGACTTGTACTAGAAAGGAAAAGTACTTCAGTCCACTCTCAAAGAGTCAATAATATGATAATGCTGATCTGAGTATACTCAATCATACTTCTATTGAACACACATTTGTGTATGCTTATATAATGATAACAAAATGTTCAATATTATTATGTAAATGTATCTTGTTGTTCTGTGTTAAATTAAGGAGGGTGATTCTATATTTGCCTAAGTATCTGTATTCCAAAAACCTTCTGCTTGTACAATTCTGTCGTGATATTAATTATGTTTTGTTCTTATTTTCTTAATTAAAACATTATAAGCCCCCAAAGTCCTCCTTAAGTAAGCATATTGCCTTCTGATTAGACTTAAATCGATCAGAAACGAATTCGGATCTAGTCCATGTCAGTCTGACAGATGGAAGAAGAGAGATAGATGATAGCACTTTGGGAATTAAGGAGTTATCTTTCCTGGAATAGATCATAGCACTTAATGTCTGGAGAAGCACCATATCTCAGCTTCCACAGACTGATAAAACACACAGCGAATACTAGGCAAGCCATTTTGTTGTGTCCTAAACTTTCATACACATGGAAATCTATGAGACTTACATCAGATCTGCATTTTGAGTGTTAACTGAACAAACATATCAGTGAGTCAATAACAATTCCTAAGAGACTGTGATAGAAAAACAGTATTTTTAGCACAAGGATATGATCTTACAACCCCATCATTGCCTACACCTTATACATATAATTTCTTAGAAAGTTGGCAGGGTGGCATTCATAAAAGAAAGATTAGGTAGTCCTGAAGTGGGAAGTATGTTTACAACTAATGATTTGCAGGCATTTTAGTGATTTATATTTTAACTTATAAATTTCTACATATAAAAATCTACCTTAATTTGTCTTCTAATTGTCTTACTCTGTCCTCATTTATATCCAGGAGAAAATTGCCTCAATTTTCATTCTTCTCTGAACAGATATCTCTGAAACTATATCATCAGAATGTCTTTAAAATCTGAATTAGAATGGCTTTTAAAATAAAGTCATGTTGCAGATTATAATAATTCAAATTAATAATTTGTCACTAGGTAATTCATCCATATTCAAACAGACTCTATGTGCTTACAAACCAAGCCTTGTGGCCTATGAATTTCATGGACAATGTGGTACAGCCTCCTGCTCTAAGGTTACAAACTTGTATCACATGCTTTCTGCAGAACACTGTAGGCATTGCCAGAATAATGCTAAGTATTAGTGAGTATAAACATAGAAATGTCCAGTAAGCATGTATAGAAGACAGCATCATGGACTTAGGACACTTCCTATGAGCACATACTGGAGTTAGCTCTGAATAAGTCAGCTAATACTAACTAATAAAACAGCCGATGCGCTGCTATCAACTGTATGAACAATGAATGTTCTATCTACATCGATCTATCAATATGTCTTTCTTTAATAACAAATGTGCCTTACTCTGATGGATTTTGTACTTCTTGTTTGTCATTAATATTACACTAACGTGACATTTATCTTAAGAGTTAAGCACAAAATATAACTTAGTATCATTTCTTTCATTTATTTTTCCTTTATGTCCTTATTTTATGAAGTGTTTCCACTTAATTCATCTTATAGATTTCCAAAAGATATGTGTGTGTACGTGCATATATAGATACATACAAGCATGCTTGCATTCATACATACCCAAGCATGTAATAAAACTATTATCATACATGCATGCATGTGTACATACACACACATATATATGTTTACCCAAGATTAGGATCATTATCTCTGACCTACATCTTGTCACCTTGGGAGCTTGTCAGGATCAGCTGCACACTGGGGGCTCTCATCCATTGGGCATCAGATCCGTTACAGAACCTCTCTGAGCCTCTCCAGCCTCAGGAACAGATAACAGCACTAAAAGGTTTGCCTAGCACTGTCTAACTCGCAATCTCTTCTTATAAAGGATACTGCTTTTAAGTTTGTAAGAACATCTACTTGATTGTTTCTTTCGTTTATCATTGATTTGTTAAAGAGTCTTACTGCCAGTGAGCATCACTCTCAAGGAACCATAAAACTCCATTAAAGCTGAATGTTTTTGGTTTTAAAACTATTATGGATCTTGTAAACTTAAAAGTTTCCTTTCAGATCTTGTTTGTAAACTACCTATGATATGTATGTATCCTTCATTTCCTATTGCCTGCCCCAATCTTCTTTACTGTGTGTATGTGTATGTGAGTGTGTGTGTGTGTGTGTGTGAGTGTGTGTGTGTGTGTGTGTGTGTGTGTGTGTGTGTGTGAGAGAGAGAGAGAGAGAGAGAGAAAGAGAGACAGAGACAGAAACAGAGACAGACAGAGGGAGAGAGACATGAAATTTAAGGTTTGATGATGTTCATAGAGTTAAGCAATGACCAAAATTTCATCTTGTGGTACATGTATTTATTTTTTACATGGACAAGAGAAGAGGGTTCAGGATAAGTCAAGAACTTTTCTAGAGTTCTTTCTTCAATTACTCAACAAAAACATTAACCTGCTTTCTCTCAGGGATACTTTTTGATACTGAGAAGCAGTCATTCCACTCATAGGCTTTAGTTCAGGAAGTTAAATGAAATGGAACAAGTAATTACACATGTAGTTGAAGCTATGAAGAAGAAACTTCAAGTACTACATAGCTTAACAATTGATACAGATAGCCAAACTGCATAGAAAGATATTCAAATAAAGAAAATGGCCAATAATGTATTACTACCAAATTTACAATGGATTATTACAAATAATAATGCTAATTGTTCATAATCCTTTGCAAAATATATTTAATAATAGTTTTAGATCAACATTATAAATGCTTTTTTATGTTTTCCTTCATAAAACCTAAACTCTATGACTCCAATAAGGGAGTCATAGATTCAAGATTGTGAATGTTAATGAAAAATGAGTCTTAACTGCTGAAGATCACAGTATTTTTTTCAGTATCAACTTGAATACATGTAAATAAAAGATATGTAAAGATGTTTACCATTTGTGATTAATAATTCTGGATGCTTAATAATGATATTCAGGCATACACATTGTTTTCTCTAGGAAATCCTAGGAAAGTTGACAACTTGTTTTTATTGTACCTGAGTTATTATCAAATCACACATGGAGAAAATGGGGCCAAACTTAGATGGGAATAGAAACTTTCATAGGCAGAGGGGGTTACAGTCCACTAGTATGTGATGATACTCAAAATGTGGGTTAAATAAAACATGCAAAAATAATTGCATGCCCACAACATTTATCATCATGACAATGTCAAAATAAAACCATTTATGTTTCTTAATTTTAAAAACACATAAAGCACAAATCAAAACAACCTTGAGATTCCACCTCACACCAGTCAGAATGGCTGAGATCAAAAACCCAGGTTACAGATGCTGGCAAGGATGTGGAGAAAGAGAAACACTCCTCCATTGTTGGTGGAATGCCAAGCTGTTACAACCACTCTGGAAATCAGTTTGGCGGCTCCTAAGAAATTTGGACATAGTACTATCTGAGGACCACTCCTGGGCATATACCCAGAAGATACTTCAACATGTAATAAGGAGAGATGCTCCACTATGCTCATATCAGCCTTATTTATAATAGCCAGAAGCTGGAAAGAATACAGATGTCCCTCAACAGAGGAATGAATACAGAAACCGTGTTACATTTATGCAATGGAATATGACTCAGCTATTAAAAACAATGAATTCATGAAATTCTTAGGCAAAGGGATAGAAATAGAAAATATCTTCCTGAGTGAGATAACCCAATCACAAAAGAACAAACGTGGTACACACTCACTGATAAGTAGAGATTAGTCCAGAAGCCTGGAATACCCAAGACACAATTCATAGACCACATGATGCTAAAGAAGAAGGAAGACCAAGCTGTGTATACTTCAGTCCTTCTTAGAAGGGGTAACAAAATACCAATAGGAGGAGATACAGAGAAATAGTGTGGAGCAGAGACTGAAGGAAAGGCCATCCAGAGACTGCCCCATCTAGAGATCCATCCCATATACAATTACCAAACCCAGACACTATTATGGATATCCACAAGTACTTGCTGACAAGAGCCTATATGTAGCTGTCTCCTGAGAGGCTCTGCCTGTCTTTGACAAATACAGAGGTGGATGCTCACAGCCAACCATTGGACTGAGCAAAGGGTCCCCAATGGAGGAGCTAAAGAAAGGATGCAAGGAGCTGAAGGGGTTTGTAGCCCATAGAAGGACCAACAATATGAACCAAACAACCAGAGTACCCACAGAGGGACCCATGGCTATAACCTCATATGTAGCAGAGGATGGCCTTCTTAGACATCAATGGAAGTTGAGGCCCTTAGTCCTGTGAAGGCTTGATGCCCCAGTGTAGGGGAGTGCCAGGACAGGGAAGAGGGAGTGGGTGGGTTGGTAAGCCGGGGTAGGAGGGATGGAATATGGAGTTTATGTAGGAGAAATGAGGAAAGGGGATAACATTTTTAATGTAAATAAAGAAAATATCTAATAAAAAACAAAAAGCTGACAGGGTAACTCAAGTAAAACTACTGAAAATAGGTCTCATTTGCATATGAAAAATACAACATTAGCAATCCACTTGACTTTAAGTTATTAAAAAATTTACATTTAAATAAAATGAAATGGACTCTATACATACTAATCATCTCAACTTGTTTTAATCATTCTCCTTGTAAAAGCCATCTAGAATATTGGGTTCCTCCCTAGAGTTTGTCTTCCCTGAGAACTTTATGGCCTCTACAAGTGATGAAAATAGTAAGTAAATAAAAAAGTCAGAATTGTAGTCTGAAATCCAGCAGTTAAACCAGCAGTTCAGCTCAGTGGGCAAACTGTGACTTATGATGCCCTTTATTTCTTGATAATGGAAACAATAAAGTAGGCTAAAAATATGCAAAATGCGAAATAGAAAAAATTTCCCATTTGAAAAAAATTTAAAATTTTATTCATGTTTTGAATAAATGTGCTTTGATCTTATACATTCCCTCCTATAACTACTCCCAGATCTACCTCACGTCTCTAGCCACAGTATCCACAGATCTATGGACTTTGATTAACATGCCTCTGAGTGTACTGTTTGGTTGGTGGCTTAGTCCCCAGGAGCCCTAGGATTATTGTTTGGGTCATATTGTCGTTCCTTCTATGGGGCTGCAACCACCGTCAGCTCTTTGTTCCTTTCTCTGTTTAGCAAATATTTAGCTATTTAGCAAATTGATTATGAAACAGTGTAGAAAAAATTAAGACACAAACATTCTCGTTCATTGTGCCTATTCATTCTTGGATGTGTGTTCTTCTACTGGAGCATTTTTTATCTAGCAGAGGTTGCAGAAGAAGAAGAAGAAGAAGAAGAAGAGGAGGAGGAGGAGGAGGAGGAGGAGGAGGAGGAGGAGGAGGAGGAGGAGGAGGAGGAAGAAGAAGAAGAAGAAGAAGAAGAAGAAGAAGAAGAAGAAGAAGAAGAAGAAGAAGAAGAAGAAGAAGAAGAAAAGAGAGAGGGAGGGAGGGGAGGGAAAAAGAGGGAGGGAGAGGGAAAGAGAGAGAGAGAGAGAGAGAGAGAGAGAGAGAGAGAGAGAGAGAGAGAGAATAATGACTCTCTTCTAGCAGCTATCAGGAGTAACTTCCTCTCTGGCCAGGGGTAGGAGAGGTGGCGTGAGACAACTAGGAGTGGGACTTCATGTCCTCCGTCCTTCATGTGTGATTCAATTTCACTGTTCAAGTATTTTTTCAAAAATAAGGTACTGCTTTAATATTATTTCCATGTGTGCTTCTTGACTCTTGAAAGAATATTACTTCCACAGACTATTTAGCAAATTGATTATGAAACTGTGTAGAAAAAAGTTTAAGAAACAAACAATACCTTGCGGATATATTTTTTATGACAAGTCTTAGAGAAAATACATCTCAGCAACAATACCTAAATTATAAAATTCATTATAATGGTTATTTCTTACATAAACCATTTCCATAGATCACAATTTGCTGCAATAATAATTTATAGATATTTTGACAGACCAGACATGATGGCTTCTGCTAGAATCCAAAAACATTCTCAAATGTATTTACTCCTAATTGCATTTAATTTCATATTACAATGATTAATCAGAATGAATGTCTTCATTTTCTGCTGCTTTAACTGCAAGAAATGATCTCTTCTGTTTTTATCCTATTATAAGGATCGTTACAAAAATGGGAAACAATTAACACCGGGTTTAATGCCTGAGTGCTATAGAGCTGAAGTAATTGCACTCAAGGTCTGCTAACTTTTTAATCAGGCATTTGGTTGCAAGCTGCTCGCAATTGATTCTGAGAGAACTAACACTGTCTAAGGAAGAAAGCAGGTGTGCCAAAAACGCAGGCATGTTGGCAAAACAAATGAAAGGTTTTCAAGGGGGAAGGAAAAGAAGAAAACAGTAAAAATCAACACAAAGTGCTTATCAGCAGGCCATTTCCTTGCTGGGCCTGTTATTGAACAAAGCCAGAGGTGCCCAGAAGCACAGTAGTGAGGGCCCCACTGACCAACTACTTTCACACAGTTGTATTAAAGCTTAGCAGTGAGGAGCCTGTCCATCCTAAAGTTAGCGAATTGAGTTAATTAAAGGAGATGGTTTTAAATTTCCATATTCAGTAGAGTTAAATCACAATCAGAGGAGTCTGAAATTACATTATAATTAGAAATGCTCCTTGTTCCTTGCATTTGGGATACTCTTTGAAAAACAAATTTGGTTAGGTGCTTTGTTCTCTCCTAAAGAAAAAAAAAATATGAACTCTACAGATTTCCTCTGAAAGCTAATGAATTTTTTCTCCCTTTAATAACTGTCTTAATGTCAGTCTTGTACCACAGAAGCCATTGCTAGGAATGGTTTTTGTTTTTCATTCATTCAATGGTGCATACAGTCTTGAAGAACATTGGTGGGGGAATTTTCATATCCCTCCTGCATTCACTTTGAATAGATCTTTGAAGAATGAATCTTTTAAAAACAATCATTCATCGCTTATTAGGACAAGAAGTAAAGACATATATATATATTAAATTGCCAGTCTAATTTTTGATGATCATTCTGTACACTGTTGGAAGTTCTTGGATCAGAAGGAGCCCAGGAAATGGCAGATTTGACCATTTGCTGAGAGATTTCCAAGACACTTGCTTGCTACTGCTTTTTTTTTATGCCTGAAATCAGAGAAACAAGACCATTTGAATATTTAAAGAATCATACAAAGCAGAACTAGCTTTTCCAGCTGAAGAACAAGTCAGAGCAAGAACAAAATCAAGAGTGCATCTCCGACGAGCTTCCTCGAGCAAAACCCTGTGTGCAATTCAATTAGGCTTGTTTGCCTGGACTACCAGGCAATCCATTTCAGAATTCATTAAGATGCCTCAGGGTTCAGAACAAGGTAGATGGAGATCAATGAATCTAAGAATGTTACACACACACACAAGTTACTCAAGTTTCTGTTCTATCTCAGTTCCAAACAAGTTCTGGAAGACTGAGGTCCCCTGTGTGAATCACTTCAGATTTCAATGAACTCTCCTTTGGCTTCTCCTTGTGCAAACAGCTCTCCCTGAGCCACCACAACATCTGTTGTTTTCCTGTGAAGGGCTAATACAAATGAAACCAAGGCACCTGGCATCTGGCCACCTGCACACAGTCACTCAGTCTTAAGGGATTCTCTCAAAGCTGGATCTCAAGCATTTCAGGAAGGAAGCCAAAAGGAGACGGAACAAAGAGACCGGCAGGCAGCACGGAGCCCTTGGTGACCTAAATTACATCACGTGGGGGTGGGGGGGTGGGGATTGTACCAGAATAACATTGATGCTGTTTCTGATCCCAAATGTGACTTTACACTAATTTTTATCACCCTGCAGCATTCCAGTAAAAATTTGAAATCTGGTAACTCAAAAATCACTTTGGAATCTAGTGCATATGCATGATATGTATGTGTGCAACTAAAGGCGGTTTTGGGTGAATTATATCCCAAGAACCCTTGAAATATGTATTGCAACAGCTGGTCCTATTGATGGAGGAAGGGAAGGAGTGCTATACAGAGTGGCATGTTTTGACCACTAAGCATCACTGCTCTGCGTGAAGTACTTATCCCGTGTGATGCTGCTTATAAACTCCATGATCAACATTCCAACCATTACATGGGATGGCTAGTTTTACGTTGACTTTACACAAGATGAACAGGTATGGGAGGAAGGAGTATCCATTGAGAAAATGCCCCCACAGTATTGGCCTGTGGGCTGCTCCATAGTGCTTTTCCTTAATTAGTTATTGATTTGGGAGGGCCTGGATTACAGTCGATGGTCCAGGATGGTATAAGAAGGCGAAACAAGCCATGAAAACCAGGCCAGGAAGATCAAGCATTCCTCCATGGCTTCTTCTTGAATCCTGCCTCCAGGATTCTGACTTAAATTCCTGCTCCAATTTCTCTGCATGATGGACTATGAACTATAAGCAGAAATAAACCCTTCCCAAACTGCTTTTTATTACAATATTTTACTACAGTGATAAAAACCCTAACTAAGACATTCCATAAAATAGGAAATCTATCAATGAATCCTCCCCTTGGATAGATTTCATTACTTTCTTTTCAGTGGCTTGAGTGTGTTCTTATTATTTGCCATCATATTTATATTAAAAACAAAGAGCACATTCTGTAAATTGTTTGAATGGTATCAATAGCACACTACACAATTAGAAATAAACGCTTTCTCACTGAAAAGTAATGAGAAACAGGAGAAACAAACCACTATTGCTTTAATATATACTTAATGTCTATGTATTTCTTATATTTATTCCAATTTCCATGGTTGAAATAAAAACACATTTAGTTTAGCTTATGAGGTCCATTTAGTATTTAAAGATTATTTATTCATTGGTTACAGACCATTGCTTAGACTACACAGAATAAGCTATCCTAAGGTGATGTTTAGTCATTATCATTTATTGGTTAATTTAATTTTTATTTCCTTGCCTGTCCTCAATGCATACATGAATGTATATGTGTATACTAATCATTCTTATCTCTTTTCTATATCATTAACATGAATTACTTTCACACTTAAGAGGCCTAAATCATTAAGTCTCATGAAACTGAGTTAAATAGCTATTTGTTCATTCATAGCATTTCCTTGAAAATGTATACATAGATTCTTGACTCAGGGTATGTCATATAATCAACATGACCAGAAAGCATTATGTTGCAATTTACCAATGTACTTACTTAATATTTGTTTAAGTAATGATGCCATTTACTTTTAAAATCTGTGACTTCACTGTTCTGGCAAAATACTAGTATACTAATAACCAAGAATATTTATAATAATACTTTTAAAAATACTGGTTTCTTCTCACTTCATTAGGAATCATATTTTTAATGTCATATTCCTAAAAATCTATTGTAATATTAAATCTCTTTACTGCAAAGAAGGTATTACACTGAGGTTTCAGTACCAAATCACCTCTAATTTGTACTGCCAATTTTCTGGGTCCCAAGGCATTTCTTGTTGTTTTAAGTATGCATGCAGACTCTACATTTACAATACAAGGAAATTAAAATTATCATCAACAATGGAGAAAATTACAAAAAAAATTTATGAAACATAAAATTATAGATGATAAATAGTCTGCGAAATGATATGTTGCACACCTTTCTACTTGTTTGTTAAGCACTACCTTGACAGGCTCATGTTTGTTTTACTGTTAAATATATTCCTAGTATTAGAACAGTGTTCAATAGCTATTGATCAAGTCATAGAATTTTAGTCCCAGTGGCTTGCGTTGTGCAGAGTCTGACCATCCAAAACAAAGCACAACACAGTCAGATCTGCCAGACTTAATGATAAGTCTCTGCGTGTTGTACTTTGCAGGGAAGCATGGCTCCACGTTAGAATAAAGTGTAGAATAATAATTTTGAGAACAGGCTTTTTGCAACCATGGTAGTCACATGCAGTTATTTGGAGATTCTCACTCTATGCTCATATATATTTCTATATTGTCAAGAAAGAGTTTTGATTATCTGGGAGCAGGTCTTAATTTTCTCCTTATGTTTTAAGGTACATGAATACTGCTTCATTTCCCTAATTTTTCTCTCTCTTTTTCTTAAAAAAATCACTCTTATTGTTGCTTCCTCCAAACCTCTCCCTACCTCTTTTCTGTGTCTCTGTTTTCTGTTCTCAGCCGAATTCCAACTATTCAAGGACCAAAGCACAGTGTGTCTTTTCACAAAGGCGGGTGAGCTGATGTGGACCATGTACGTGGGTTTTGGTATATTTTTCTGTAGAAATAATAACTAGGCTAGTCTCCAAAAGTCACTGGAGTATAATGAATAGCTACCCAGTTCATGGTACACTATGCAAGATGTCTAAATGTTGCTGGTTGGTGGATCCTAAATATACTGTCTGAAAACAGATATTTAAGTACCTCTGACATTTTTAGCCAGGTGAATCCTAGGCTCCAACCTAGTCACATAGCTTGTCTTTGTGAATAGGAAACATGGTTACTCACCACCATAACACCACAGCATACAATTAAATGAGTCACCGTTCATTGAGGTTTAGATTATATAAAGATTACTGAACAAAGAGAACTGTTCCAGAACAGTGGGGTTTTCATGGGACAGAGAGAGGATATTTCTTGTGTATGAATGCTCCCTATGTGTAGAGAAAGAGTTGTCTTGCCTATTTATAGCACATGAGCTGAGACCTTGATTTTCTGACATTTCTTCTCCTGAGGTACCTTCCGAGTCAACATTTATACACGGCGATCTAAGAACACAGTATAAGGTGAAAATTAACCTTTGGATAATGGACTTAACTACTTGATTATAGTTACTAATCTATCCATATGTCCAACTTTAAATATTCAATGCATTCATGTGAAAACCCTATTTGAAAGAAAAAAATGTTAATTTTTTCTACTGTCTGATGTTTCTTGACAGTGAACCGAAAAAGAATGTAACAAAATTTATCCCAGCTATACTGGGGATTGAGGACTGTCGAGGAGTTTGGGGAGTGTTGGTTCCACTGTCATGGATGAATTAATGATTATAAGGAATGACTGGATTTGTTACATCTCAGGTGCCCTGTTGATCTCTCCCGCCCTTCTGCCTTTCGCCATGGGATGGCCCAGCAAGAAGCCTCTTGCCATGAGCCTTTTGATCTTAGATTTCCCAGCCTCCAGATATGTTAAGACATAAATCTCTCTCTCGCTCGCTTTGTTAATAAGTTATCCTGCCTCAGGTATTCTGTTATACCAGGACAGGAGAGACTCTACAATATTTTCCCTTCTTTCTCACACCTAGGTGGAGTGGTTCTTATAAAATGTTTCAGAGCAAATATTTCAGGGTTGTCATCTGGAAATACACTTAGTTATTTATTAGTTATAGTTATGTTAGTTAGTTATAGTTAGTTATTTTGCAATGTGTTATTCTTACAGAACTATAAATGAGCAAAGAAATGAAAAAAATAAGGAAATGAATGACTTAAAATAGTGAAGATATACGTTAAAGCCAACCAAAATTCAGCCAGGTGAATTTATGACTAAAAACAAAAATTCCATAAACCATGCTTTTGTGAGGCTACAATTTGATTTTAGCTAGAATCTTAATTATACCTCTGTCTTCCATTTCCTTTAGTGACTGGGTGTTTACGGATGAAGGACCTTATTTCTTAGAGAAATAATTCGCTCTAAGTGAACATTTTTCCTTTCCTCTTAGAAACTGTGGAGTTGAGATAACTCTGAAGCTTGACACTTTGATTTGAGTGCCTGTGCCAGGAGGATGAGTGTCCTTCACTTTGATCTTAGATCCAGGAACTAACTTTAAGTGACACTTCTCATTACCCCTCACCGGCTCTTCCCTAAAGCTTCCTGCACGTTCACAAGCTGTGAACACAACCTTTCCTGGCGGCACCAATATTGTTTGCTGAGTAATATTTTGTTTTGAATGTGCAGCTTCAGGATCATTTGCTAATTAAAATTGCTCACCACTGAGAGCTCCCCTGAGGTTTGCCCTTGTTTATTTGGGTTAGACCGGGAAAGCGTGGTTGAGCCAAGTCAAAGACCAGAATTTGATGCCAACTGAAATGGAAACATTAGAGAGAAAAGAGTGATAAAACTTGCTCACAGTTTCCTTCACATGCAGATACACTTAGCCTTAACATGATCCAAATAAACACACGCATTGGTGCATAAATGGACACTGAGAGACAAAGCTTCCCCGCAGAGGGCAACTCTGACAGACTTCAAAGCCTGGTATAGTGAGGAGTGGAGCATCTTTGGGGGAAACACATTTGTGATTGTTTTATATGCTGAATCACATGGTGCTGGGTTCTAATACCTTGGGACATAGTTAATATGTACTGTTTGGGGGATGTAACAATCCAGGTCAATGTTCACATGGTTTAGTCTCATTTTCATTCAGGAATTTAGTATGGTGATTTATTCACAATTGAATTAAAGCATTTATTTAATGTGACATGGTGAAAAATACTTCTGGGTATGTGCGTGTGCCTGTGCATGTGCGTGTGTGTGTGTGTGTGTGTGTGTGTGTGTGTGCGTGTGTGTGCATGCGTGTGTGTGTGTGTGTGTGTGTGTGTGTGTTAAATAGGGATGGGACGATTTAGGAATTGATTGCTTCCATGAATCTGATAACTCTGGGAGAAAATGATAAGGATATAGAGGGTAGGAGTCAAAATGAAAAATGGCAACAGCAATAAAAACAAATAAAAACTATTGAAATTCCTGTTTCAATCACAAGTATAGAAAACCAAATCTAAATAACCAACAATTAAACAACTCCTCTTTAATCTTTATGGTCTGATTTACTGAAGTGTATTTACTTGGATATACCCAAGTAGGGAGGGATTTACACCAGTTAGACTGGGGAGATATTTGAAGAAGTACTTGGTAAGAAAAGACCAACAGGTTGAAGACAAGCTTCCTATGTGGTCTCATCTGTTCTTTGTATCAAAACTTCTCTGTGGCAAATAGGAGAAAACAAGGAGGCCAGATAGACATACTTTAGTTTTATAATATTTGGGCATTTTTTTTGTGAACTTTAACTGTGAGAAAGATGATTTTTTTACTGGCAGATTCAATTCTGAAAAGAAATAATTTCATCCTATAGTTGCACCATAGACTACAAGTATTTACTTAGAGTTTAAAGTTAAATATATACTTCTGCTGTATTTGCAGTGGTACATGAAAATTAATGTCTTTTTTTTTCAATTTTTGTAACAATGAAAATTAGTTTTCTGATAGAATAATAGCCTAAAGAATTTATGAGAACATAATCATAGAAGTCTTATCCCTGAATAGATTATTGTACCAAATGCCATTTTCTTGTTATATTTCATAATTTCTAATGTTTCACTTATGTTATTGAAAAGTTAGTGTCTCAGGAAATTAAAAAGTTTCATTTGAAAAGGTTCATGTTTATCCAAAGCAATACAGAAAAAAGGAAAAATAAATAAATAAGAAACTTCTTTGGATATTGCTTTGCAGCTCTGAAGACAGCAGGATCCTTCCAAATGTCACAAGAAAAAAAAAATCTGGTCAGAAACTGACAGCAGAAGAGAAAAATGCCACTGAATTAATACTGCCTTAGAAGGCCTTGGGGAAAGAGAGAATATATTATCATTTAGGTAGTGATTGACACCCAGAAACTGAAGGAGTAAACACTGAAGTTTCAACAAATCTAGAAGCCTCTTAGCTAACATAAGAAAGTGGGCTATCTTTTCAAATGTTAATTCTATTTCTTAAAAAGTTGTTCTATGACTATTTAATTTGCGTGTAAGTAAATCTGACATGCTGGCCCTGTTAACGCTCCTTACATTTGTATCTTGTCTCTTTGATATATAAAGTTCACTCTGGTTTATGTACTATTAGAAACTAGAGATGTGCACATGCCTTAAGATTTCAGAGAATCCTGTTTAGATAGCATCTGATCTAAAAAAAGAGGCATATGTTAAATCTTCTTACTTGAGGCCAGACTCTCATCTAACTCTGCACCCCACAGTGCTCATTCGAGTGAAGAGTCATCTTTGAAGGCAATTGGAGGTTCTTGGTTGGCTGAGCACCATGGAGCTTGGAGCAAGATAAAAAAAGAACCACAGACTTTCAACTATAATTCTGCTAGCGGGACATACTGATGCCATCCAGGCTGACAACTGTGGGACAGAGTTCACTCCCCCATTATCTACATAAAAATACAAAGCATACATACTCTATAGTTATAAACCAAACATAATCCACTAACAATCAGAAAAGGGGTACTAATTATGCTCAAGACTAGTTTTATTGAAATTTCTTTCTAAATAATACGTGCATGCACATACAATTGTTGTGTTTAGTTTATCCTTATATCAGTGTCAAGATGTGGAGAAATAAGGCACTGGTTTTATTTGAGTTTCATTAGCATTACATAGAAATAACATAGGTAGAGGCTGTATTAGTAGTTTATTTTAACCTAAGGGAGAACTGAAAGTTAAACCACCAACCAAAGAGTATACAAGGGCTCCAGATGCATATGCAGCAGAGGATGGCCTTGTTGGACATCAGAGAGGAGAGGCCCTTGGTCCTGAGAAGGCTCAATGTCCCAGAACAGGGGAATGCCAGGACAGGGAAGTGAGAGTGGGTGGGTTGGTGAACAGGGAGATGGGTTAGGGGATTTTCAGACGGGGGAAACCAGGAAAGAGGACAACATTTGAAATGTAAATAAAGAATTTATCTAATAAAAAGAAGATAAATGTAGTTTCCTACACTCAGCAACTTTTAGGTCCTTTACTTATCAGTGTCTCCAAAATGTTTAAAAATTTAAAAAGAATTCCATCTTCTATTACTAAATATGAAGGAGAGTTTGAAATCTGTTCAAGTAACTGTGATTCACCATCAAATTTGAGAACATTGTACTTGATGTCATTCTGTGATCAAATCCCTCTAAGAATTCAAGAAAGATTTCCTTTTAGTCATGATCTAGTTAGTTAACCCTGGGATGATAATATGCTTCCAGAGGCAGGCTTTCTATAACTATTTTATGGTTAAACAGGTCTACTATATGCATTCTTTTCTACTCTCCCTTTCTCCTATATTAACTATTCGTTGCTTTTATCAGTAGTTCTTATCCAGAATATTTGTAAAATTCCCTCTACTCCTTTCAGTATACACTTTGAGTGTCTTTTCAAAACCCTGAAAATCAAACTCTTTCAAGCAATAGGTAAATTTTTCTTTTCATGCCTCCATAATGCAGCTTATTCATAAATCTTTGGATTTATGATATAAACACATGCACTTGCGTGCACGCACGCGCGCATGCACACACACACACACACACACACACACACACACACAGAGTTAAGATGGAAAGCTAACTGCTTTCTTGACGACTCTTGATAAGTTGACAACCTAACACATTCCTCCTTGTTTTTTTCTTCTTGTTAGTTACACTTAAAATCTCAGTTTTGCTGTCCAAAGTCTATTAATTCACCAAGAGTGATGGCGTCTTACAAGTCCCTGCTGTGCATCATTTTGGTCACACCTGGTTTTCTGTTGCTCTGTGTTTGTAATCTTTATTGTGGAAGAAACAGATGAAGTAGAGGGTGTAATATGTACCTCAGCATTGAGAGCCTACAACTGTCCTACACAAATGGTTTCCCATTATTTACGTTGGATGTGGTTTTCAATTGAAGCATATTTATTTAGACTAATGCTTGTGTCTTTCACAGGAGAATAAAATAAATGAAAAACTGGAGCTCTATTTTTTTTAATGTCCTTGTGAGATGCTAGAGTAGTGTCTCCTTGAGACATGTTTCTGAGACCTTGGACTTAGACATCAGAAACCAAAGGCTGAAACTAAGGAGGTTGAGGGGCTGGAGCCAGCGGAAAATACTGATACGTGAAGCCAAAGCTAGAAACTGAGCACCCGGCTGTGTGTGATCAGAAAACTGCAAGCAGAAGCCAAGCTGAGTCAAAACCCAGGACTGGTCGTCATGGCAACAAGGCCACATCCAGGAGTCAGAGCCAGAAATCAGAGCAGGTCAAATATGGAACAGGCTGTTGGTCAGAGTAGAGAGGTGACAGCCAGAGAACCAGACTAGGAAGAAACCGGGGAACGCTCCATGGTGCCCAGACTGCAAAGAAGCTCCTGTGCCCAGGCCAGATGGAATTCTGCTGGGTGTCTGGTCACGACTCCAGCTGGCTCACAGCTCCATTCACTGTTCTTGTGCAGATTCCTCCAACCGCCTCTGATGTGCTATGGTTTCCTATCTTTTGGATGCTCTGAATGCAGCCTCATAAAGCTATTTTGCCAGAAGTTCTGTAAGGGGACTCCATTTATAGAAAATGTCTGAGGCAACTTAAAAGAGGGTTTTCTTCCTTAAACTCCATATGAGAATATACTATACCTTTAACTGCCATAATAAAAATAATCCAAGGACACTGACCATGGAAGCCTGGCAAATGATACACTAAGCCTTCAAAGCATTAGCATGTGTCTGTTGTGTGTCACACTCTCTACAAAAAGAAAAAAGAAAAAAAAAAGCACCGATATCATTAGTAGTAAAACCGATGATCACTGGTTAACTATAACATAATTAGATTTTATTGTGAGATGATTTTTGTGATATTATACTATTTCATTCCTAGTAATAATGGCTGGGCATATTTTCATACTATATTTAACTATACTGTTTGCATTATTGAGCAGAGCATGTGTGAATATGTGAAACAGATTATTAGTATTATTTTCATAAACTTTATTAGGTAGGTATTTATTGCCACATGCCTCTTGTTGAATATAGAATGAAACTGACTCCTAGTGACTGATAATTGTGAGACAAATAAGAGAGGAGCCAAAACAAAAAAATGTGAAGCACTTATGCAAGCATTAGACACAAAACTATCAGTTTTTGAGCATATGTCTGTAAATTAACACATTCTATGAAAGTATTCAATTCTGTATCCAGTTTATTTGTACAGTTGCCAGGAGAAAATAAAATCGAAGTTAACCCTATCAACACTATGTCCTATAGGTAATGGAATAGTATAAGCATCTTGGAAGCAGTTTTAAAAGATTCCCCAGATGGCTCATGGGAAGATACTCAGGTTACTTGGTTTTTATCCACTGAGGTAGCTCTTTCTGATTCCCATAACTTACAAACATGAGACACTCATCAAACTGTACAGTAATCTGAAAAGTTGCCTTCGATACATTGATCACAAGGTTTTCCATTATCTTTTCTCAAAATAAAAATATAAAAATAGAGACTGCTTTTTTTCTTACTCTAATTTTGAAGTCTATTTGTTTTTGAAGTGATGGGATAATTTTCCCAGGCAATGCGGTTACTAGCTAGCCCTCCTCTTCGGAAATGATTGGTCTAGCTCTTTGGGAATTCCAAATTTCAGTTTCAATGTTTAACAGGCAACACAAAGACCCATCCCAAGTCAGTTACAGATAAAATAATCACTTTAACCTATCCAATTGAACATTAAATATATACATATATATGTGTGTGGTGTGTAAATTTATAAAATTTTAAATCAATATATATGTGTGTGCTATACAGTATTGATTTCAGAATATATATGAGTATATATGCAAATATAGTTGATTAGGACCATCAAAACCCACTATTGCTGATATAACTAGAAAGTATATCAAGGAGTTAAAAACAAAGTCTAATGGATGTAACTGCTGACAAACTTGCTTGTGCCTTGGTTACTGGTTTTCTTACTGACAATGACAATGGATGGTGAAAGCCAAAGGGAAGAGGGAGTAGTAGTAAGGGTGTTTTCTTCAGCCTTGTCCACCTCAGAATAGCTCTTCCCAAAGTATGCAGTACTCACAAATATGATGGCATAAAATTGGGGTGTTCTTTTATTGTCAGGACCCTTGATTTTTATATGATTCCTACAAAATGAAATTATAAATATATTGGCATGTTTTTTGAATGGTGAAATTCCTTGTGAATAAGGACAAAAATATACATGCATAATTAAGTTTTACATATATCCTGGCAGTCTAAACAAAGGTCGACAGACACAGTAGAGTTCATGAGTCACTGGCTGTCATCATCTAAGTTACAGTGTTTTATTATTTAATAGACTTGATACATTTTCCATCATTTATAAAAGTTCTTGAGTTTGTATAAACATAAATGTGTTTACGTTTGACATTGTTCAATTCGTTGTCGAGACCACCATTCTTTTCTGCCAAGTACACAATTCATCTGTAACCAATAGAATAGCTATCTAGTGCTGTGCACAGGAGTGCAATAAGTATTATCAAATCCCTTCAGTACAACTGGGTAGAAGTTGTCTTCAGCCTCATGAGTAAATGAATCATAATAAGCAACTGCATATGTAGTATTAACTAAGTATTTATGATAAACCGCAAATGTGCTCATGCAGCATAGTTTTAAATAAATGTAGTATAAGCTTGTTCTAAAGATTTACAAACAAGTAATACAGAGAGTTATACATTTTTGTCTACATCTAATTTTACAGTGCAGTGAGCACAATGAATAACGCACAGTGAATGATTTGAACAGATACAAGCTTCAGGAGGCTGAGAATTAGATAGCACACTTTGGGTCTCAGTAAGATTTTATAGCATTAAGTCCTAACAGCCTTATTGAGTGAAATAAACTTGGGGTTTTTTTTGTTTTGTTTTGGGGAGGTTTTCTGGCTTCTTTTTCTTGTAGAAATTTGAATGAGTTACAAATACATTACCAAGTAATTTTTTAATAAAAGGTTATCATTCATTTGTATGTCTCTTGCATGTCTTTAAATAAAGTAATAGACAATAAATAATATTTTGGTTTTTTGTTTTTCTTTTTATTTATTTGTTTTATTTTTGCTTTTTGTTGTTGTTGTTGTTATTTAAAGGTAGGGTTTCTCCATGTATACTTAAGTATCCTGGAATTCTCTGTAGATCAGACAGGCCTTGAACTCACAGAGATTTGCCTGTCCCTGTCTCCTGAGTTTGGAAATTAAACCTGTGTACCAGCACCACCTGGTGGCAATAAGACTTTTTTGAATGTTTTCCAGCTACTTTTACTCTTTTTTTTTTAATTTTTATTTTCTATATTCTATGTTTACATTCCAAAGGCTTTCCCCTTTCCCAGTTCCCCCCCACTAACTTTTACTCTTAATCTGCCCAAAAGTCATAAGATCCTACCTCAACCATCAGTCAACGACGGGCCGCCTACTAACGCTCCTGGGACTCTGCAACACTGGTACCAGTTCTGTTATTGTCATTTCATTTTCTCTAGTGTTTCTAAGTGAATTACTCTATTTTTTAAAGTTCATTGTAAAACACAATGTTGGCTAGTTTTCTTATTTAAGCAATTGTTTTAAAATAAGACGCGATTTCTAGAAGAAACATAGTAATAGTGGTAATTAAGGGTGATGGGTGTTAATTTAGACCAGCTGAGGAATATTTCAGTTTTGATAAACTAGATCATCACATGTAGTTCTGGTGGATTTAGTGAACATACTTTCTTCTTTGGGGAGTCTCCTCTCCTCTCCTCTTCTCTCCTCTCCTCTCCTCTCTCCCTTTCCCCTCCCCTCCCCTCCCCTCCCTCTCCTCTCCCCTCCCTTCCACTCTCCTCTCCTCTCCTCACCTTCTCTCCCCTCTCCTCTCCTCTCCTTCCCTCCCCTCCCCTCCCCTCCCCTCCCCTCTCCTCCCCTCTCCTCTCCTCCCCTCCCCTCCCCTCCCCTCTCCTCTCCTCTCCTCTCCTCCCTCCTCTCCTCTCCTCTTCTTTCCTCTCCTCACCTTCCCTCACCTCCCCTCCCCTCCCCTCCCCTCCCCTCCCCTCACCTTCCCTCTTCTCCTCTCCTTTCCCCATTCACGTCTCACCCTCTGGCTTCTTTTCTGTTGGGTTCCTCTTGCCTGACTTTCCTCAAACTCTACTCTTCTCCCTCCCATCTTAATAGGCACATGATGAATGTCTCGCAATCATAAGCATTAATTACCATTCGGGAAAGAAATATGTCCTAGAGTTAGTTCAGATTGTCTTTGATTGGTGCCAGACAAACCACTTTACATGATAGAAGCAGGACAGATCTGGAATGGAGACTAGGATGGGTCAGTGGTGGCTGGAACTTGACAAGGACTATGGAGTTATCATTATATCCCGCCATCCATTTAAAAACTAACCCTGTTTTAGGGGCCAATGAGACACACTTGGGGAATCAGTGAACTCTTTTATTTCTTATCTCACTGTTATATCAAAACAAGCTTCCTTTCTCACCTCCCCCCTCCAATCTCTCTTTTAAAGATTTATTTATTTATTATATGTAAGTACACTGTGGCTGTCTTAAGACACTCCAGAAAAGAACATCTGATCTCATTGCAGATGACTCTGCACCACCATGTGGTTTCTGGGATTTGAACTCAGGACCTCCTGAAGAGCAGTCAATGCTCTTATCCACTGAGCCATCTCTCCAGCCCTCTCCCCTTCTCAAGATGTAGCCCAGCCTAGCTTGTCAGGGGTTCCAGAGCCCAGACTTTTACATTTAAAACACTGATAACCAAAAATCCATCATAGAAATAAAAGACTTTAATCCTTACAAATTAGCTTTACATTGCAATCTTTCTTTTCTTATGATTCCTCCATGGAGATAAAGTTTAAATGGTAACTGTTTTAAATTAAAAAAAAAAATGACAAATTGGGTTGTGTAGCTATCTATTTATTTCTGTAATCCACATCTATTTGTTCTTTAAAAATATATGTAGCAGTCAGCTTTCAGCCTCTACAAAGAAGAATGCAAACTCAAGCTGCTTTCTCTGAAGTGAACTAGTATCTCAGCTATTGTGTTTTATGTCTGAATTTTCTGACTTAAATTGCATGTCGTCAGGACTGAGTGTGGCCTTCTCTCTTTCATCTATTTTTTTTTCCTTTTCCCTACTTAAAAAAAAAGAACACACAGGCAACTATCCTGTCATGGTTTAACAAAACAATAAATAACGAAGTGCAGGTGTTTGAATGGTGCAGGTTGACAGTGTTGGAACCCAGGTTTGGGGGTTACTGCAGCAGTGCTTTCCAGGATGCAGCCTGAGAATCCCCCCAGCGTCTCAGAATGACAAGTCAGAATGGAGGCCAGAGGAATGGGAACAAGAGCACGGTACAACGGCACAGGGAGATGAAGTCGTTCAATACTAACTAGCGTTTTATCCACGGACACACGTGTATGAGGTGGAGGAGAGAAAGACCTGTCTTTACCCATAAGTCACCTGCATGTTTTCTCCATCGCCCATGTTTTCAAATATTACTTGCTCTTACTCAATACTGAGATAAAGCTAACTTGCCCAGGTTTATTTTGCTTGCATTTTCTTCCAATAAGGAACCTAAACACCGGTTGTCTTTATCAGCTTTCTGTGTGTGCAGCAATAACAATAACACGAGGTGATTAGTCGGTGAGGAATGCCCTGTTAAGGCTTACGTTTTCTGAGGAGTTAATCCATGATCACGTGACGTGTTACCCTGGTACCCGGACTGTGGTGGCACTTTGCAGGGAGTCTAAGATGCAGTGTGGCTGATTATGTTGTTTTTCACAGTAGAGAGAAGTGTGGGACTAGAGAGTGTCTTATCTCAGTAGCCCATCAGCCTGCACTCTCTGACTTAATTTCCTCTTGATAAATATCTCCTGCAGAAGGTTCTGCTGTCTCCTCACAGTGCCCCGGGCTACAAACCAAACTTCAATATGATTGGTCATGGATGGACAAGAATCTAAACCAGGGTATAAACAAACATGTTATTTTGAAGTTTTACTTTATTTGTTTTGTTTTGTGTTTTCTATTTGGTTTCAGCAGGGAGGACTTAGTACTTTCTAAGTTACAGAACCTCCTCGATCTATGTCTATGTGTGCTTTGACCCTAGTGCTTCTGCATGGTGTTACTTATTTTGTGATTTCACTTATTTGTAAACCATATTACAATAGGAAGTTAGCTCTTTCACAAGTCACATAATTCAAACAAAAAGTTCTGTTAAGAAAATGATCCTTTCATTTGTTTCTAGTATCTAATCCTTTTTACCTAGTATCTAAAAGAATGCTGCAACTCTTCGCAGCTGTCAATAAATGTTGGTTGAGTAATAAAGCAGACGACAACATGAAATAAACAAGGTGGCTTAAACACTCTGTTAGTTTTATTCTGTAATAGGATATTAATACTCTCGTGAAGGTTACCTGGATAATCCTAATAGAAACTATGTGACATGGGAAGGTTCGATAAAGCTATTTTGAGGGAGGAAAAAATATATAAGGGTTAAATAAAATATGTACAAATATCATTATCTTAGTTTTTACCTGGGATCAAGACTACATAGACTTAGATTTGTCATATGGCTCAGTGAGTTAAGAGCAGTTGCTCTCCAATGCAGTGTCTGAGTTCAGATCCCCAACATGACTAAAAAGCTGATGTCCCCTTCTATGACAGAAAGCTCAGTATTGCAGGGATGGGGGAAGAAGTCTCTAGCAACCTTAGTTGAAAACAATAAGCTCTAAATTCATTGACAGCCTAACCTAAGTGAACAGTTCGGCAAATAATAGAACATGTGACAGCATGCATCTTCCTTCATCTGACCTTCATACACATGCGTTAAACCTGCACATGTGCATGTAGTGTATATGTGCACTACCTACACACCGAAAGACAGATCTGAACAAAATAAGTAAATTTGCCTTCCTTTACTAAACAACATGGGGTAATTTATATGTCATATAGCAGGTGGTATGAACTACATTAAGGAAAAGAGTTACAGAGGACAGAATTTGGAGAAATCTACCTGAAGCCAAGAGTTTATTTTACCCAGTTTTCTACACCAGATCACAACTAATAAATCCCAAATAGTGTCATAACATAGGCCCTTCCCTTATAAGACTGTTCAGATCGGCTATAAGAAATTTGGCGTCAAGGACTCACATCCATGGAGCAGTAAACCGAGAGAAAATGATATAAACCCTCAGGGGTAACTCCATCTGCAAGCAGTGTCCTATGCTCTGAGATCCTGGGAAAGATCTTACTGCCCTTTAAGTCTTTAGACCAAAACAAGCCTGAAGACACAGGCATCTCTGATGCCCATGACAATAACTGCTGCGTAAGATGCTCACAGTTAGTGAGGAAATACAGGAAAGTAGCACCCTATTGATTACCAACTGGAATCAGTAAAGTCAATACGTAGGCCAAGTATCTAAATATTTACATTAATTAATAGCGTGAAGTTCAAGAATTTAATTATCTAACAAATACAAAATAGCATTTAATTTGTTGTCTGGATATTATCACACTGTAAAATTAATGGTATCATTCTACTTCCGTCAATGTAATTTATGACTCATAGCAAGGCATGTAAATTTTTGATAATCTGTTTTTCATTTTTTTATTCCTAAATATATAGAATTTACATGACTATATTTATTAATATAAAAAGTAAATGTTAATATAGAACATATCCAATTAAAAAAAGTAAATGTTAATTTACAGTTATAAGATAACTGATAAATTATAAGATGATAGATTTGATCCCCCTGCATCCTGACACAAGGAGTGCGAATGATGTCATAATTTAAAAATTTATACAGCAATTTTACGAGATTTATAAATCTTAACTTATGTCCTTAATATATGAATTCCCTAAATAAAATTCTTCAATGAATTACTAATATCACTGTATTTTATTTAGCTTTTAAAAATACTTTGTTGAACTCCAGTGCTAATTCTCAGTAATAATGTACTCAGTAAATTTACCAACAATTTACACTGATAGAACTTAGGTATGCAGAAGTCATCTCCAATTTACATCTTGAGAAGGAAAATGACTGTAGTAAGAAACCAGTAGTAGAGTTTCAGACATCATAAGTGAATACAAAAGAAATTATGGTACTAACTCTGCTATTTACTAGAATTCAACAGCCAAAGACAACCCCTTCTATGTGTAATTTCTCTATATATAAATATTGAGTGTAAGAACTTGTGACTGAATATTGGAGGTATCAAAGGAATGCATTTATCTACAAGGATGAGAACAGAGAGATCAGTATTTACCTCATCTACTTCATCACAAATGTGGATATTTGAGTTGAATTTAATTACCCATCAGAACAAATATTTGTCTCTAATATAATTCAGTTTAATTTCATTAGCATTCATTTGATTTCTCTAAGATACTCTAAACATGACATTAAAAACTCAAACAAATTTCCTATTATGAAGACATAAAAACTTAGATTGAGTTTAGACATAAAATGTAAATTTATGCTTCCAAAAGAGTAAGCCTAAGTAACATTAAACATTATTATGCCTTCTAATAACTCCTTCAAGTATATTTAGCTTTAAATCAGCCTTGATAACATCCTAATTTAACTCTTTCATGACTTATATATTATTGGTTTTCCAGTTTTATTTTACAGGCTTGGGTAGGCTTGTTCCAGGAAGCTAGATAG
Organism: Apodemus agrarius; assembly: GCA_964023405.1. NCBI lineage: Eukaryota > Metazoa > Chordata > Mammalia > Rodentia > Muridae > Apodemus > Apodemus agrarius. The sequence continues at coordinate 32,823,034 of OZ030013.1, read as the reverse complement.
AGATATATAAGAAAAGAAAGTTAAATTCCTGCTTCAGAGTATTTATCTGTAATAATAAATCTCCTTAAAAGGAGTTTCGAGAAAGTAAATGGTGCTTTTGTCCTTTGTAGTTTGTGTATTTCTTCCCATGGACTAAAGAATAAAACTCACTTAAATTCCGATGACAAAGAAGACTGTGGGTTTTGTCTTTATTTCTGGCATGATTTTTGTTCAGAAAATTGATTGTTCTAAAAGTGTAGACATCACTATCATGAAATTTTAATATTTTAAATAAATATTATGAATGTGGATATATCTCTCAAACTTATAAATGGAAAAGACTTTGCAAAGAATGGTGCCAATGACACTTTTGCAGCTTGCCACATAGCTATTCATTTAGTTCTATTTTGATTTTATATATATGGATGTTTTATCGGAACACATGTTTGAGTATCTCATATATGCAGTGCCTAGGCAAGAAGACATACTTGGAACTGGAATTGTAGATAGGTTTTGGATCCTCTAGGTAAATGCTAGAAATAGAACTCATACCTCTGGAAGAACAATCAGTGTTTTAGCCACTGAGCTCTCTCTCTCTCTCTCTCTCTCTCTCTCTCTCTCTCTCTCTCTCTCTCTCTCTCTCTCTCTCTCCAAGTTCTGTATCAAAAACTCCTGTCTTCCAGCCTCAAAGTCTGGACCAAAAACCTACTGCTTTCTTATCTTAAGATCTGAGTCACAGGTGTGACCTCCATTTCTGGATTGTAGTGCACTTCTGATATAGTAAAGTTGACAATTGATCGTAGCTATCATAATAGTCACCATGGAGTCTACTATGTCTTCTGAGAGGGTAGAATTAAATCCTGTAGCACAGATTCAAGAAGTGACCTAATGGACCAGATACCTTAGTTTCTCATCTGTCTTCAGTGTGGTAAAAACTGGGTTGGGAATATCTACATTTTATTTTAACTTTGGCATCAAAATAGTTTTCCTCTTACTGAAATTATCCTTTGTATACTTTGATATTTGTGGACCTAGATACTTAATTTCCTTGTGGCTCTACATCATAATATATGTTTATACATAAAATGTAAATTTTATGTCTAAACTTAGACTGCTGACCAAATTTTTAGCACTTCAGTAAGAAATTTAAATACAGCAGAGTCATCCCAAACACTCCCCACCATTCTCAACACGCATATGTAAGAAGAACATCTAGACAATTTTAAGCTTTAGAAGTAAGTGCTTTGTTCTAGCTTCAGGTTTTTCAAGGGGTGACTATCAGGCTCACTGTCAATGTGCTCTACTTATTTCATACATTATATCTTAATCTTCACATCATGAAGACTCACTGTTTCAACATCTTTCCCTCATGGTGGGTTGAATGGCACCCCAAATGAACTTTAACCCTAGCACAATATTTTTGAATAATAATGTCTATTAGTGTATTTAATATTTAAACATAATCCATTGACTAATATATCTACTACCGAACCATTAATATTACTCTGTTCAATGGAAGCACATTATATGTTTACAATATTAAAATTCCATTAAAATGTATAAATTATATGTTAGCATGTATTGTTCACTTATTTATTTAATGACAGTGATGCATGCAACAGCATGTTCAGGTCTATCAGAGGACAGCTTGAAAGATCCTTTGTTATATGAAGTGAAATGCAGGGATCAAACTCATCTAGACAGGAAGATTTGTCAGCAAGCAATTTTATCCACTGAGCCATCCCACAGGCTGAAATTCTGTTCAATAGGATGAATCATAAACTTTGCTTTTAAACACTATCAATGTGTTACTTAAAGAACAACAAATATTTTAATAGCAAGTTAACTGTGCCTGTTCAACAATCATGATCACAGTTCATACGTAATAACACTGACTCTTGTGAAAAGGTTATAATGTACCTAAGAACACGTGAGATATAATTGATTAGGGGAGAATCTACACATAGGTCTGTCGCTCCACATGCTACTCTGTGCTGGAGTATATGTAGCGGGCTTACACTCTGAAACTGTTCAGTGAAGTTTTTTTTTTTTTAATTCTCTGGCCATATTGTTTTCAAAGTGTTGGAGTCATAAACGTATAGACCGTCAATTTTCAGAAATACTATTTTCTATAAAATTGCCATTGCTGTTAGCAAAACTAAAACCTTTCAGATATTTTAGTCTCCTTATGCTATAAGGGCTTTAACATATACTCACATGTCAATATTCATTCATTTTCAAACTCCTTGAATGTGTTCATGGATTAAAAGTTCTTATAGATCAAACTGCTAAGATATACATAGTGATACAGGAATGTCATGAAGGTTAATGGATTGCGTACAGTAAAAAAAAAATCATTAAAGGGTAACAGCTATTGAGTACCTGTTATCTTACTTGCTTTATAAAGCAATATATAGAAAACAAAGGCAAACACAATGTCCAGACAGCAATTTTAAGATAATAGAATTTTTATAAATGTTAGCTAATCAATGCAAAATTCGTCTTAAGTACTTTGAAATGAGAAAAATGCTTGTCTATGTTAACTCATGAAAGGCAATCTGTCAACAGTGTTGAAATTTATTTTTAAGATCATATAAGATTATATTTTCAGCATAGGATAACAAATTAAATTTAAATTTACATAAACATGTGTCTAAAAGCAGGCAGTTGACATGTGTAACCATGGAGAAATTTGAATTCTGTTTTTAATAATTCACTATAGTGATAATTCCATTTCCTAGTAGTTGTTTGTGTGTGTGTTTGTAGTTGCAGTATGTGGAGGTCAGAAGGTAAGTTTTAGGAATCATTTTACTCGCCGGGCGGTGGTGGTGCACACCTGTAATCCCAGCACTTGGGAGGCAGAGGCAGGTGGATGGATCACTGAGTTTGAGGCCAGCCTGGTCTACAAAGTGAGTTCCAGGACAGCCAGAGCTACACAGAGAAACCCTGACTCAAAAATCAAAAAAAAAAAAAAAAGGAATCATTTTACTCTATAACTACAGAGATTCTTGGCATCAAATTAAAGTCCAACTGGATAGAGGCAAATGCCTTTACTTGGTAAGACAAGAGTCACCTTGTTCTTGATTTCCTTAAAATATTGCTTTACTTTCTAGTTTTGTTTAAAAATAATTTCAATTCTATGAAAAAATAACCAAAAAGATGTTTTCTTTTTGCTCTGACTCTATAGTCAGGATGAGTCATAGAATATTCATAATGGAATGAGTCAAAGTGATTTTAGAAAAAAAGGCATGTAAGTCTTATATCCAATATTCTACAAATAGAACTTTTGAAACAGGTACTGATTTAAAGTTCATGAGACAAAATTGAGTAAAAAAAAAAAATGACTCTTTAGAGAAAAAAATTATTCTTCAAGATACATACATATATTTATAATTGTATGTATGTAACATGTAGCTCCTTTTAGGGTTAGATGATAAGTTTCAGGATGAAAATCTATAGTTTTGCAGAATAATTAATCCATACAAACTCTTATTTTGGACTAGTCGCCCTTTCAGATATGTCCTACATGTGCAATATTGAACTTAAGTTCAAACCAAGGGCTACTCATCAGCACAAACAACATGCCTTCATGATGACTCATTTCAGTTAGGACATAAAAGAAAAAAATAATTTGTTTATGGAGATGGTAGAATAAGTTATTCCCGTGAATAGGAATCAGAAAGTGAGGGATATATGACAGTAATTGCCACTTAGGGTTTTATAGAGATTTGGGATTGGTATTACCCCGATACATAGTCAGATAATGTAAACATTGCAATAAGTATTATTACAGGCAGGTGTGCAAAGACTTAAGCTGTATAGGACCCACATACACATGCATTTTGTGAAGTATATAGTGAGATCATGGTTTCAGCCAAAAAAAAAAAATGCATCACGTATTTTGGATTGATGACAGTTAAAGAGTTAAGAACATTATCACTTTTGCAGATGACTTAGGTTGATTTCCAGAACTCACATGGTGGTTCACACTAACTCATAATTCCAGGTCTGCAGATCATTGTCTGACCTTGGTGGGATCCTGCCATCATTTGATACACATACAGAATCACACACACACACACACACACACACACACACAGACACACACACAAATTAACAAGTAGGTATGTATTTTAAAATTATCCATTTAACAGTCTCCCTGTCTGACTCTCAACTAAGTGATTCCCATTCTAGAACACGTAAAACAGTTTGTAAGCTATTCTCTATTCTTTTTTTTTTTATTATTATTATTATTATTATTTTTTTTTTATTTTTATTTTTATTATTATTATTATTTTGGTTTTTTTTTTTTTTTGAGACAGGGTTTCTCTGAGTAGTCCTGGCTGTCCTGGAACTCACTCTGTAGACCAGGCTGGCCTCAAACTCAGAAATCCTCCTGCCTCTGCCTCCCAAGTGCTGGGATTAAAGGCGTGTGCCACCACGCCCAGCTGCAGATTTATTTTTTATTATATGTGAGTACACCGTCGCTGTCTTAAGACACACCAGAAGAGGAGGGTATCAGATCTCATTACAGATGGTTGTGAGCCAACATGCGGTTGCTGGGATTTGAACTCAGGACCTCCGGAAGAGCAGTCAGTATTCTTAACCTCTGAGCCATCTCTCCAGCCCCAGCTATTCTCTATTCTATCCAGTAGAGGATACAGGAGAACACTGTGCTCATGTGTTTCCACACATACACAGAAGATGCTGTGCCAGCCAACATGATGTGGGCCTTATTCTCAGAGCCTTTCACTAATGATTCCATCACAATGTCTATGTTACTTTGTTATTACAACTTAAAGTGAAAATGCATTCACATTAGTGGACATAGGGTCAACAGGGTATGAATGTAATTCAAAAAAAATCTTGCTGAAAATTTCTGCTAGTATTTATTAAAATGATAGCAGTTATTTATAGAAAAACCAGAATAAAAGAAACACTAATGTTTTGTGCTCGTGTTACTAACATAAAACTAAAATCCGTAAAATATAATTCCAACAAGTCAAAATCCAGACACAAATGTGATTCTATTGTGAAGACTGGAGAGGCAGGTCACTAGTTTCCAAAAATAACAAAAAGACCTTGGTGAAGTACCAGAACCTGAGTGGCCAGATGCACACTCAAATTGGAATTCAAATCTTCAGGAAGGTATGTATCTCATTTAACCCACCCACCAGGAACACTCCGACCCGGGATGTTCACAATTAACCTTGCTGTTCCCTGCTAGGTCCTCGTCTTTTCCTCAATTGTAGATTGTAAGCACTACCCATAATCTGGAAAACAATTTTAACCATTTTTAGATATAATCAATTTGTGATTCCAGTAATTGTACAAATGTATCACATTACTTGTTATGCCATGACACAATTATTTAAATTATTATGTGAGCCAGGTGGAATTGAATACTTGACAAGTTTGGCCCCAGTTGAATTTAGAACAATGTAATGACATACGCATTTATCTGGGCATACATATGTAAGGAGAAGCAAAGGGTGTAGTAATGGGCTTTAGAAAGCTTTTAGGCTAAATATTGCTATATCCTATGAACTCAATGTAACCTTCTCAGGTGTGTTTGATTCTTTTGTTCAAAACTATTACTGCATTCCCCTGAAAGACGAATAGGAGAAAAGATTTAGATTAGAATTAAAGTATCTGATACTTTCATTTTTATGTGAATACAGCAATGTTAATGTTACAGTAATTTAATTTGAAAACCAAATCCCTAACAGATTATTTAAATATGTTATCTTGGAATATAGAGATGTAATTACCTTCAGCAATATAATTCGTGTAGATTTCTTTCCAATGTTGAAAAGAACAATTTCTATAATTTTTGTATGCAAATGCTTTTGAAAATTAGCTCACCTGATACATGGCAAAGTCATGAATGCATCTAATTAAATGATCTTTTGAAAAACTCTACTTTAACTAAAGGCAGATGATTCATGGGGTAAAACATCAAATGAAATTGCCTTTTCTTTTTTTTATATCTTCTTTATACAACAATAGAATCCTGTTAACCTAGCTGTGGCTTACACTTTTTTTTTCTACTTGATATTTCTTTTCGTTAGATATAGTCTATGAGATTCACACAGTATTTGGGAAATATTCAAGAGGATCAAATATGCTCAGAGCCCTTTTCAGCATTTGTGACACATTGTCACCAATGACCATTTTAGTTTAATCTGCATCATCTTTATGAAAGCAACAAAACCCTTTGTGGGTATTTAGGTGCTGACTCAGTGTTTTCTCAGTAATTAATGAGCATTCTATTTATTGGTAATTTGGAAAGTTTTTTTTTCACGGAGGAGAGACGGAGATTAATGAGATCTTGCCAGTTGAGAATGAAATCAATCCATCAACTAATTTTACTGCCTTTTTATGTACAGCCCAGTTAACACCTGGATGACCCTGATGTGTTTCAAATGGGTTAGTATGTGCTTTGTAAGAATGCTTTTAGAGGTATTCATGTATTTGTATGTTTCTGTGATTATTTGTACTACATGTGTTCAAGTATTCCCTCCGGCTAGAAAAGTTTGCCAGTTCCCAGAAACTGGAGATACAGGCAGGTGTCAGCTGCCCAATCTAGAGACCCTGAGAACCAAAGCCAGGTCTGGTAGAACAGCACCACGCACTCAGAGTTGCTGGGTCATCTCTCAGGCTCAAGCTTATTAGAATGATTAGGGACCACACATGATTCTCTTTATTTAAAAACAGTCTGTAAAGTTTTTTATCTACTTTACAATAGATATTGGGGAAATGTGAGTATTTTCTACATCCTTGCCTTCATCCAGGGGTTACTGTTATAAAATTAAGCGAGGCTGAATAAATCCATATCTTTGACCTTGCCTGAGCCATGTGGTGAACCCTGAGGTCTCAGCCGCATGGGAAATGGCAAACTCCTCCTCAGTCCTGAAGCGAATGTTTCCTGGGTTCTCATTATGAGTTTTAAGAAGAATTGATCAATTTGTGCCAGAACTAGCCACTATAGCATCCCACTCCCTGGAGACTGCACGCTGAGACTGAGACATCCCTCTACAGGAATTTCATACCAAGAGAAGCTTACTACTTCTCACGTGCTGCAAGAAATAAGGCCTGGTTTTTGTGCATAGTGGGCACTGCTCCTTCAGAGCAAGCATAGACCATACCACTTGGCTTTTCTGTATGCGCGTCTACATGTCTGTCTTTTCTTCATCCCTCCCCCAAGGTTCCCACCACAGCCAGGTTTCCAGGTCCAGGCCCTGAAGGATAAAATACAATAGCTTCTAAATTTTGAGGTAACTGTTTAGTTGTTATTTACTACATTTACTTTAATGAATTATCAAAAGGTCAGTGGAAATATTTAATTAAAAGGCATGTCATTTTTAAATAAAATAGTTGGAGATACTCAACTCATTTGAATCTTTAGGAAAAGAGATATTTGTTGCAAAGATATTTTAAATAAACCTCATGATGTATATATCTTCGGTTTCTGATTACAACCAACATTCAGAAAAGAAGTTATTCATACTCTGTTGAAAACAGAAATCCGCATCCCTAGAAACCTTTGCTGGTTTATATTCCGTTGTAAGTATATTCTGTTTCTGTTCTCCCAACATCAGCTGCTGGTTTTGCATCACAAATGTAAAGCAGATGTCCCCAGCTTCTGAATGCAAACTGTCCCAAAACACCCTGGATAAACGTGTAACAAATGTCACCTATCACAGTATGCTGCTTGTGTGCATTATTTTGAGCTCTCAGATTTCTGGATAGCGTATGCCAAGCATGAATTCTGATTTTTTAGTTTTCACTCTAAAAAGAAACATGATATTTTTGCAAAGTATTTGTTTAGAACAATTGGCAATGCTTTCTTTAAAAGTAGAAGTTTGATGTAACCCAGCTTTTTATTCACAAAACCTTAATAAGGTAAATCCCTCTGTAAAACACTCTGTGGGGTTTTTTTTTGGGGGGAGGGGGAAATAATACTTCAAAATACCTCTGATGGTTTACAGAACTTCCATCCACCCACCTGTGCGCTGTTTGGAGTCTCATACCATCTTTGCCACATGGAATCCTTAATTCCAGTGGATTGTGTGTGCTTTGTGCACAGGTTACACTGGTATTGGGCAAGGATATTTGTCTGGCTACTCTTTGGATCTCTTTTCTCCCTCGTCTTTGGCTATTTGCCTCCTGTTTCGCTTTAAGCATCCTTTCACTTTCATATCACTTTGCACTGGGATGTCTGCTAATATAATACAGACTCTTTTGAGGATTCTCAATGTCTATATTGTTATGTCTGTATTTTCTGTTTACCCTTACTTATCATCTATAGTCCAAAGATAGATAGATAGATAGATAGATAGATAGATAGATAGATTGATAGATAAGCAGAGAAAGAAAAAGGAAGGGAGGAGGAAAAGAGGTAGAGAAGCACACATACACACATGCACACATGCACAGACATAGAGTGAGAGAGATTAGGAGTGACAGAGACAGAGAGACAGAAAAAAAAGGCGTAAATTGTCAAATCGTTTTCGTCTGCACATTTTCCTCTCTCTATCTTGGTCTAAAAGTTTGAATCGGCCCAAAGGCTTTGTTCAAAAGAGTATGCTCCATTCTGATTGTTATGTTGTCTCCTGGCAGTGGTGCACATTACAGAGAGTTAACAAAACATTAATTTGTATGGAAATATTAAAGTCAGAATGTATATTGTCATTTTAGATTTTCATAGTGTATATTTACCATAGGAATAATCTTATTCACGTTGGTTTCCAAATGAAATGTTTTATGTGTTCCCAACTGGAATTAATTTTCTTTATCTAATTACTTTCAAAGCTGAATCATTTGAAGCTTTGGATGCAATCGGTGGCTCTGGGATCCAGTCTGCCTCCGTGGGCAGATTGAAAACCATCTCTGTGTGGTCACACATCTCAGGTGCAGGGGAAATCATCGTCTTCCGTGGACAGCTGTGGAGAGAGTGGCATCACCACCCGATTTCCCGCTCTCACTGGGTTTTATTGGTCCACAGAGTGGTTAGAAACAAATGGTAAAGGCTGGCCGGGAACACTTTAGAGTGCCTCTAGGGAGTACTGCCTGGTTCTATCTTCTTGCAGAGGTAGTTGTCATTTAAATACACTGTTCCAGCCTGTTATGACACAGAAGGTGGGTGGCTCATAAAGACACAATCACGGAAGCTTCCATAGTGATGGCAAGGCTAAAAGACAATTTCCCTTTTGTGTTTCCTGTTGTGTATTTCTCTCCCCTTTCACCTAGCGGGCCCTTACAAACTTCTACCAAACACTAGTTGAGCCCAGACGCACTGTCAATTTCCATGGCTTAGCGGACAAGTCGTGCTTGTCAACATTCATTAGCTGTTCCCTCAATGGAGCTCTCTAATACTACATTGGCTTCAAAAACAAACAGGCATTAGTGACAGGGAAAAAAAAAACTGGAGAGAATTTTCCAAGTGTTCCCAGTGCATGTCCTCGACACGGAAGCACGCAGCACAGGGATCACGCTATCTCCTTCTGCTCCTGTGTCAACTGTCTGCTCCAGTCCAGCCGATGTTCCTGGGCTTATCTAGAGAGGAACACCTGCCACTCATGATGTTGGCAGACGCAGTGGTTCACGTTCACTTCATTTGTCCTCACACCAACCATGTCATACAGGTGTCCCCATTCGGGTTGTTTTACAGATAGGAAACCAGGCTAGATGAAAAACCTACTTGAGTAAGAATGAAATAAGGGAATTGATTTTTTGAGTTTAAAACCTGTGAGTGAACGCAGAGCTCACGAAATGAGTCTTTAACCTAACGAACATCTCCTTTTTCAGCGTGGTAAAGCTAAACCAGAAATCTTTGCCTCTTGCTGTTGTTATCTATACACATGTTGGTCATCTGCCAAATTCAAATGCCAGCTTTTTTTCTAGCTTAAAATCATTCACAAATGACTGTTGTCTTCTCTATTACTAGCTCAAAATAAACAACTTCGAGATTACTGATTTATATAATATTTAACCCACATTTTGCTGCTAATTCAGTAGTATATCTTGATATGCAATGAGGTTATCTAAAACAGGCAAATGATCCATCCACTCAAGGTAATGCCTGCAATGGTTGCAAGTTCATTGGCTAAAATAGATATTATATTACTCTTGAGAAATATATCTTGAGCTTTTAAAGAGTAGATAAGGATATACCGAGTTTGTAAAAACCTTTCTTTATTCTTCTTTTTTAAATATATTTCTTGTGAAAATAACTATCTGCTAGGCATATGTTTTTTTTTGTTTTTTTTTGTTTTTTTTAATTTTAGATACCAGCTCTTTGGAAGGGATCCCTGCAGAAGAAGGGACTGAAAGATTGTAAGAGCCAGTGATGAGGCCTTTTACTTTGAGACTGTTTATCCTAGAAATGTAAAATACTACAATTATAAAGCCTCATAAACATGTCTGCCTAAGCAGAAACTGAACACTGATAATACCAATAAACATGAGGAAGGGGCCTAGACAAAGAATGACAGAGAACTAAGGACTGCCAAGAGCAGGAAAAACCACCTTACCCACGGGAAGAGCAGCCAAATGGTTATTCAATAACAAATGGTCATCCCTGAAATATACATGCATACAAGTACATTAGGCAGACGGAGCAGGTTGTATCAGTAAAATTTAGAGTACATACGTATAATATATAAATTTTAATTATATAATTAATATGTTAATATAAAATTTTAAACAGAGAAAGAAGTACAAGTACATGGAAAACTTTGGAAGGCAAGAGAGGGAGGTAAGTATAGTAAATTATATTACAAATACAAAAAAAAACTATTTTAAGTTTTTAAAAGGTTTTTATGCCTGTGAAGCCTTTTAATCTTTCCTGCTAAGGCAATACTGGCAGGCAGGGCACAGAACTAGCAAAATGAACATCACATGGTTTAGAGAGTATTCTGAGCAATACAGATTGTGAAAGCTTTAATTGTGGCTTCCATACTTAAATGTGAGAAAGAGGCAGAACACAGAGAAATGGAAATTTTATAAATGACTACTCGGAAGAAAATGATTGGCTCTTAATTTTGCACAGAAAAAGATACGGCAATTTCTCACATACAGAAGCATCGTCTACGGTTGGCAAAGCTGCAAAGAAAATAACAAATGACCCGTGACTATATATATATGGAGCACGGTGATGCTTTTGTGAGAACCAGATACACCAGACAACAGTACAAAGGGGTTTCCATGCTCTAAGTGTAGCACTACTGAGAAACGGATGAGAAAATAATACCCGACAGTCACTTTTATGGAATTTTAAATTATAATCTTATTATTCACCTTCTAATATTTAAAATATAATACTTGGTGTCTACATTATATTAAGAATCATTAGTGTCTATAGTTTCAGTGGGTTTTCTATTTATTTTATTCTATAGGCTTTGCAACAGCATTAATATCTTTTGTATCAAGGCATTTTTTTTCCAGATTCTGAAAAAGAAAATCCCGTGGTTATTGGCACCAGGTGTTTACACATTTCCAGTTTTGTAACTTCTCTGCACTTTGTCATGCCTTCTTGCAGACATAGCTCAATTCTTTGCATCTCATTTGCCCTATTTTCCATTGGATATTCACAACTTCAAGTTTGTTCTCTAGGACCTTAGTGTCTAGTACTTGATGTGTGGGTGTAGATGGGACATGTGTGTATTTGAAATGAAGTCACACAACAAAGCACAGGTTTGCTGGAGAAGCATGGTGTAGAGCAGAATTGTCTCAAAGTTGGGGTGATCTTTCTACCTGAACTTTCCAAATGCCAGCTGGGATTTCCGACGTGAGCCACATTGTCAAGCAATGAACATTATATTCTAGGTGAAAATAGTTACACAATGAAAGCAGAAAGGTGGCCCACGGTTTTAACCCTCCTCAATTTCATATATTTCATCCGCACCATCTGAGTCTTTGTGTTTACATATCTATGTGGTAATTGTGATGGCAAAGGATGTTGACTTCAGTTTGCTCCACTTTGAATGGAAACATTTTACTGTTTTAAAAAGCGCCTACAGTCATGATCAGAGAGGCTTCCTCTGGCAGAAGTTGGGAGTGGGCTCAGAGATCCACAGTCAGATTTATGTAGAGAGGGAGTCTAAATTGGAGCTTCCCCATTAGGTAATTCTGTCGGAGCTCAGGGAACCCATGGAAGAGTGGGAAGAAAGCGAGTAGGAGTCGAGAAGAAAGAGGGCACCAATGCAACATGCCCCCATGAATCAACTAAGCAGTGCTCACATGGGCTCGCGGAGAATAAAGTGGCATGCACAGGGCCTGCATGGGTCTACACAAGGTCTTCTTCTTATGCGTTGTCGCTGTTAGTTGTTGTCCTGTGGAATTCCTAAGATTAACCCTGGGGTTTCCCTCTTTTATTCCTTTTGGGTTGCCATGTCCAGTCCTAACGTGAACGCTTTTGCCTTATCTTATTCTGTCTTGGTTTATCTTATGCTTTGTTGTCCTTTGGAGACCTAATCATTTTTTTTTGTTTTGTTTTGTTTTGTTTTTGTTTTAATTTTTATTTTCTATATTCTATGTTTAAATTCCAAAGGCTTTCCCCTTTCCCAGTCCCCCCCACCATAGTCCCATAATTCCTCTCCCCCCAACCATTCCCCAATCATCGCCCCCCCCCCGCCCCCCACGATTTCTCTGTTCTAGGTCTACAAAACTAGATCCAATCTTTTCAGGTCCAGGGTCCTCTCCTTTCTTCTTGGGAATCATTTGACTTGCTAATTGTGCCTTGAGTATTTAGGGCTTCTGGGCTCATTAATATCCACTTATCAGTGATTGCATTTCATGTGTATTCTTTTGTGATTGGGTTACCTCACTTAGGATGATATTTTCCAGATCTAACCATTTAGCTACAAATTGCATGAATTCATTATTTTTAATTGCTGAGTAGTACTCCATTGTATAAATATACCACATTTTCTGTATCCATTCCTCCTTTGAGGGATATTTGGGCTCCTTCCAATTTCTGGCTATTATAAACAAGGCTGCTATAAACATAGTGGAGCATGTGTCTTTATTGTATGAAGGGGAATTCAGTGATGCTTTTTTCTACCTATGTCTGTGGCATGTGCTCTTTTTATTTTCCAAGAGTCTTCTCATTATTTGACTATCTTGTCATACTACCAAAATCCAAACCCTCTTTATTAATGGTCTCCTTCTTTGGGAAGGGTTTTCTAATACTTCCTTCTCTGTTGATATCTTCATTCATGTTTTCTTCTCTTAAGACACCCTAACTGTCAGCCAGGAGGTGGTGGCACACACCTTTAATCCCAGCACTCTGGGAGGCAGAGGCAGGCAGATTTCTGAGTTCGAGGTCAGCCTGGTCTACAGAGTTATAGGACAGCTGGGGCTACACAGAGAAACCCTGTCTTGAAAAAACAAAACAAAACGAAAAGAAAAAGAAAAAAAACAAACCCATTCTAACCACCATTCATCTTTTGTGTTTTCTAGCCCTGACCGTATGTCTCTATACTTGGTTCCATTCTATTTTTATTAGAAATGGTTACTAATCGCTGTCCTTTGTCCTGTAACATCAATAACTTCTACATTACTCCACATCATAGTTGGAATCTTGGATCCATGATAATTGAATAATGAGCTCTTTGGATCACATGCATTTTGCTTTTGTCCTCTGATCTTTTTATCTTTTGGTTCAGTATTGGTATTTTTAGGGATATGGGTATGATGTCTGTTTTTTTTTAAATAAAATGTATGTATAAGTATAAAGTATTGATATGTTTTCCTCTTGCCAGAACAGAGAATACTCAAATCTATTTATAATTAAATGCTCATGGTAGTAACACTGAAGCCAACCAAAATTGGTAAGGTATATACATTATTTATTGTGCCCTTATTTAACATCAAATATTTTAGTAATGGTGCTGATTTTGGTAATCTGACACAGTTCCCTAAGGTTAGGAAAACAACTCTCTGAAAATCATTACACCATGGAACATTATGACTCACAGCAATGATATAGACAACCTACAGTTTTATAACACTGGATTGTCGTCACAGTATTTTGTCAGCTATTACCTATTGTAAGTTTCCAATGACAGCAACTTCACTGTAACTTTGGATTTTGTCTCATGCTTTCAATTTGCTATTGTATAAATATACTATCTACATGAAAACACATTACATGTAGGAAAATGTGTAATGATTTCAATTTGAAATACATTTACATTGAAGACCAATAGGTTTGTTAAACAAGGATTTTCAAGTATAGGAATTATTTCATGCAATGCACTCTATAAACACTATATATGTTGTATATTTTATTTTATATGTGTATGTTCATGTGTATATGTTTCTCATTAAAGATTTGTAACCTTGGATAATTCTCTTTGTTTTTGCAAATATTATTTCATGTTAAATCAGTTCATACCAACTCCATCTTCCTAAAAAACTTAGTACCCTTAAAGGTTTTAAAAATAAAAATAAATAAATAAAATAAAGACTTATACAGCCCTCTAGTGTTCCAAACATACAGACCTCTAAGTCCAAGTTCTTTTAAGTGTGGCTAAGCTGAACCCCCCTTTCCAACCTCTCCTTCAGTGTAGAATCTCTGCTGACAGTTTTGCTGTTGGACCACACATTATTTAAACTACCAAGACTGCAGCATCGGCAGTGGGACCCAAACTGTTCTCTCTATCACCAGAGAGAATGCTGAAACCACGGCTGCTTAGAAGCAGCCATGGGGGGGGGGCGGGGTAATGCGCAGATAAATCACAACATTTCCGGAAAACAGTGGAAAGATGACTTTTCTGCGTACTCATCCAAACAACTGAGGGAAAAGTTTACCCTGCTCCACTGCCAGCTTTTCCTTCCTGCCTCCCCTCTCTAGGAATTTCCATTGACAGAGCCTAAAGCTATTTTTTTTCAGAAATCATAAAAACCTAGCATTGCTAAGAAACAAAATTAACTTGAAAAAGATGACATCAGGTGCTGCCTTTCAAATCAAATTTTAATAGACAAGCTGCAGGCTGAGAGCAGAGACAATCGTGACCTCATCACTAAGCAAGAGTCACAGCTGTCCCTGGTCTGCAGATGGAGCTGTTGACAAAACAGTGCCATCTACTTGAGAAAAATCAGGACACAGACTGGAATTATATTGAATTTGTCATTTCTGCTTGTCCTCCCCGCCACATATTTTTCCCTTTTTATCTATATACATAAAGACCAGGACTTAGGATATATCCTGGATATTATCTCTTCAACTGAAAGAAATCCATCCTTTGAAAACTAAAAACAGACAAGGAGTTTCATGGGGTTTATCTGTGTGTAGAATTTTATCACAGAAACACACAAGTCACCTGAAGGCACCTGCCAATGCAAGCTCCCTATACTAGAATGGAACAGGGACTTATAGAATAGCCCGATTTTAGATCTTTGGAGAAAATTATGTGACAGTCTGCACAAGCTTTGGGATTTGGGGAACTGAAGAGAGGTTAATGGTCAGTTATTCTTTGAACAATCGCAATTTAAAGTTGTGTAAAAGGCTGTATTCGCTTCTTATTTGGATAAAGGTCCGTGCCTCCCACTTCGATCTTGCAAGCAGTCAACAGTTAAGGTATAGAACAGACATGCCACAGCCTAGGGATAGAGAAGGACATAGAAACAAAAGGAAAGACACTGGGTGTAAGTGCCGCTGGCAGGCCACTAAAGGCAATTTTAAAAGTCACTTTAGCTGAAGTTTTAAGGTCACCTAAGGGAAACTTCATTTGTTTTCTTTTTTTCCGAAAGTGGAAACTGAGTTGTCAAAATATTGCTGCTGATACATGTCAAGATGAGGGTCAGAAATAAGCTTTTCTGGAACTCTCCATCAAATTCTCTCTACTAAGAAAAAAATGCATTTCTAGTTGAAGTAGGCCTTAGGGCCTGCTTAGAACGAATGTGAAGAGTCTGGGTAGGCAGTCGACCTTCGTCTTAGGATACAGACTGACTACTGTCCATGATGATTTTGTACAAGCCTTTTGGAAAGTTTCAGGGTGCTGGGGTCAGGTACTGAGTATAAGCTTTTATTATTTTCCTCTTTGCAGGTGGAATGAACATTTAAGGAGATAAGTAGAATGAAAAGTAGAAGATTTCTGCTACTATGGACAGCCCAATCTTTGATAATAAAAAATCCAGTTAAATTCATTGTCAAAATATCATTCCTCTGCTATTTTGTTAAACTAGGGTTAAAATATGAATTAAAAAAATTAGCTTTTTCTGGTTATTTCAGCCTTTTATATAATAAGCATTAGAATAAGATTTAGCAGATACTTCTGCATCTGAAAATTACTATAATATCTCTCTTGATATCTCAGAGAAAAATAAACTTAATCACTATAATCATCATTGGGAAAATAAACCCACATATTTTACAGTCAAAGAACTTAGAATTCTTTAGAAGGGAACAGGAACAAGGTGAAAACACACACAAACACACAAACACACACATTATATACAAAAACCATGTTGAATGCCTTAAAATACTAAATATAAAATGACATATTTTCAACTTTCATAATGTAATAATATTGTGTAAAATCATGATAAGCATCCTTTTCTCACTCCCCAAAATGATATATATTTACCTTTACTTCACTGAAAATATGACATCTCTCAAAATAAAAATGTGTTCTTCCCCCGAAGTGGGAAAGATACTGTTCCAGTTTTCTATGCTCGATAATATTTAGTTAACATGGAAAATAAAGACTACTTATTTATAACACTTCATGTAAAGTTTTGGCTACATAATTTTGTACCATGAAGTACTGCCTGATTCTTCTACAATTTGAGACATTGCTTGTAAATTTGCACTAAGTAAAGAGAGTGCTCAAGGTATATCAACTCTCTTACCAAAGGATCTATACTACATGGAGACACTGTATCCATACTTAATTCAATGTTTATATTATGAATTTTAAAGAAAATTAAACCTGTATATTCCTTTTCAACTTACAGTGGGGACGTCAAAATCAAAATATTTTGAAAGCAAAATACTATTTTTTTTTTTTTGGTTTTCTTTTTCTGAGTTGCGTGAGTAAGCCTTGGTTTTGAATACACGTTCTTTTGCTTACAAAGGTATTTAAAAGTTATCAAGATATGAAATATATAATTATGTTGAGACTATAACAAAATGCGCCGAAGAATTCTAAGTTTTTTTTAACATATATGCTAATAATTTCAAAAGGGTCAGTGTGTGAAACTTCAGATGGCCGCCTACTTAACCAGGAAAGACTTCTGATGAAGGGATGGGAACATCCATCCCAGATATAAAACCTTCGACCCACAATTTTTCTCACAACAAGATGTGCAGGGATAGTGAGCAAGCAGAAACCGAAGCAATGGCCAACTAACGGTTGGTCCGACTTTAGACTTCTGCCATGAGAAAGAGAACCCAGGATGACAGAATTAACAATGTTCTGCTATACTTGCAGGTAGGGGCTTAGCACAGATCTCATTAGAGAGTCTTCCTCCAGCAACTGATGGAGCCTGATGCATAGAACCACAGCCAAACACTAGGCAGACCTTGGAGAACCCTGAGGACAAATGTCCCACAGTCTTTAAAACCTCAAAAAAAAAAAAAAAAAAGATTTCAGTCTCTTTAAAATATCCAGCTTTGGAAATGTCCCAAATCTCTTGGAACACCAAAGACACAATCCACATACCAAATGATGTCCGAGAAGAAGGAAGGAATGGACCCTGGATCTGGAAAGGCCAATGCATCAGTGTAGGAGAATACCAGAACAGGGAAGTGAGAAGAGGAGGATGGGGGAACAGGGGGAGGGAAAAGGGCATGTGGGACCTTTGGGAGGAGGGGAACCAGGAAAGGGGAAATGAAATGTAAACAAAGAATATATTCAATAAAAAAATTGGAAGAAAATGGAAAAAAAACAAAATTAAATTACTTTCTTTCTCACTTCAAAAGGGAAGAACCAGGGCATAGTCACAATCAATCCAAAGCAAAGCCAAGCTCGAAAGGTGTATACAGCACAATGTCCCCCACTGCTGCTGCTTTCTTTGGTGAGTTTCCCATGGTACTGACATGCCCAGAACTGCTGAGGCCCTCTGTTGAAACTGGAATGCAGTTTCATCTTTAGCCTTTCATAGACCCTCTTTATTTTACCAACCTCAGCTTCTCTCCATGACACCTTAATTCGTGAACCTCAGATGCTACTGAGGATTCACCATCACTAGTGGCCCCCTGGCCTCTCACAGTGCCAGGTTTCAGCTGCCTTCCATGACCCCTTCATGCTTTTATACAAGGACCATCTGGGCGACTCTTACACTCCCAAGTTCTTCTAGCAGCTTATGTTATAACCTTGGCTGCATCTGGAACAATGATTTTCTGTGATGACTCTCAGGAAAACACTTCTTTCAGGAAACATTTTTTTTCTCAAGAATGCTAGACTCATCTGTTTTTTTTTTAATTCCTTTTATTTTTTAACAGTTCAACTCTTGCCATCTCCTAGATACTCATTTTGACTCGAGCATAGTAATCATCAACAAATATTTAGTGAAAAAAAATTTGATAGTCATAAATAAGGATCACATTAAGTTTGAAATTCAAAATGCTATGAAATTAACGGAAATGTCTCTCGGTGTAGAATTTGCTGGTTATTTATCCATCCCAAAGTCACAGAATTTGATCAACAGTTTTATTATTATTAAATACAACTTTTCCTGGCCTTGTATTTTGTTCATTTTATATGCAACTGTGTGATCCTAAAGAGAAATGTCGTACATCTACATGACTGAAGACAAATATGTCATAGCCTGGGACTGGTTAATTAATCTTCATATCAGTAACATGAAGCGGAAGTGGTGTTTAGGAAATTGAGCTTCCATCTGTAAGACACATTTGTATGCCAAATGGCATTGCTCCAGTTAACAGCTTTAGGAAGAGAGTGGAGAACATATTGACATGTCTCGAGTCACACAGTACCTCACCACAATATGGAGTAAAATGCTCAGGGATTTAAAAAGAAAGAAAAGTTCAATTTGTAGGTAACACTTGACACTCCGGTGGTTAGCATATAGGACATTCCCACAGGAATATCCCAGTTGAATAATAAATTTAATATCTTCTTGTTTTAGAATGCTTTTATGCCACCACTGGATACTTTCTGTAAATGCATAAAATTCATCTGTGGGTGACATTGCAATGGAAAGCCAAAGGGTACTCATCAAAATTTATATAATGAATGCCTATAATAAAATGTTACGTATGTAGTCTCAAGAAATGAATTATTCAAAGCACAAACACCTTATTAATAGTGGCTGTGAAAAGAATTGGCCCAAGGGCTGGTCAGGTAATCAACTTAAACAGGAATACACAAAAAGTTCCTCAGTGAGTTCTAGGCAAGTTGATTTATAAGGTGATTTAAGGTAAAAACATTACTACACATCTAAAGTCGCATTTACTCCTCAAGAGAGTATTTGGGCTCATATTGATTTCATCTGGGAGACTCTCGGGTGATGTCACGCATTTATATGTAACCACAGTCTCACACTGTACAATCAGATTAAAATATTGTGACTCATAAGAGGGAAAAAATAAAATTTTATAACAGATTCATCCTATGGATTAGTTTTAAACAAAAATTTAACGGGCATTCAATGGTAGTTAGCTAGATACATGGAAATGAATATATAGAGATTCTATATTTTAAAGGATATTTATAATTTTTAATACTTTGATGTTTTGGCAATATCATGATTCTTATATCTATCTACATTCCTAGAGAAAGCACTAAAAAACAAACAAACAAACAAACAAAAAAACAAAACTTCAACCTAAAGAGGTTACCCCCTCACAAGAAAACACAAATAATGATTTCTGAACAGCAAATCAAAGGAGAAGAAACACACACACACACCACAAAAATAAAATAATAGGAATGAACAAACAATGCTTATTGATATCTTTCAAGAGGAGTGGTCTGAATTTCCAAAGGAAAAGACAGACAAAGCAAAAGGATACTCATGTGATCCATCCTTGCTCATGTGTGAAGCATACCTTAACATCAAGGATGGACATCATTTCAGAGTATAATGCTAGAAAAATATATTCCACACAAAAACACCTAAAAAGCAAGCTGGGGTAGCTATTGCAGTATCTAACAAAATAGACTTCAATCAAATCAAAACTACCCAGAAGAGATAGGGAAGAAGACCTCATTCACAGCAAAAGAAAAACCTACCAGGAAGATGTTGCAATCTTAACTTCTATACATCAAACACAAGGGCACCAAAGTTCATAAAATAACAACTATAGCTTAAATCATATACTGACCCTTGCACATGTATAGTGACATACTTCAATAACCCACACCCACCAATATACAGGTCATTGAAAGAGAAAACTGAACAGAAAAATGCTGGAGCTTACTGATTCATAAACCAGATAGATAGATGGTCGTAACATTTCACCCAAACATGAAAGAATATATATTCTCAGCATCTCATGGAATGTTTTTAAGCTCAAACACATACCTTGATGAAAGGAAATATCAACAGATACAAGAAAATGAAAAAAAAACACCCAGTATCCTATGATCTCCAAGGATTTAAGCTTGATATCGAAAACAGCAGAATCCTAAGAAGGCTCACAAACACAAAAATATTAGACACATGGCAACTAACTGAAATATATGTCAAGACAGAAATTAAGGTCTTTCTAGACTTGATTATGAATGAATATTCAAAATATTCAAAGTTATAGAACTCAGTGAAGGTGATTTTAAAAATACAGTTCATAGCACAAAAAAGTTTACCGAAAAAGTTCAAGAGATTTCATACCAGTAGCCTAGCCACACACCTGAAAGCTCTAGAACAGAAGTTCTCAACAAGTGGGTCATTGGGGACAGAATGACCCTTTCACGGGAGTCACATATCATATATCTCACCTTCATAAATTTACAATTCATAACAATAGACAATTTGCAGTTATTAAGAAGCAGTAAAAAATAATCTTGTGGTTGGGTGTCACCACAACTGTATCAATGAGTCTCAGAATTAGGAAGGTTAATAGTCACTGCTCTACGAGAGAGAGAGAGAGAGAGAGAGAGAGAGAGAGAGAGAGAGAGAGAGAGAGAGAAATACAGATGAAATGATTATATGGAGAGAAATAATCATATTCAGGGCTGAAATGATTAAAATAGAAACAAAGATACAAGGAATCAGCAAAATAAAGATTTGGTTCTTTGAGAAAATCAATTAAACCCTTGATAAACCCTTATCCAAGTTAAATAAAAGTTGGAGAGTGGGGATCAAAATTAACAAAAATAGAAATGAAAAAGGACATACTAATGAAAACAGAAGAAATTGGATAATCAGAAAGACATATTTTTAAAATCTATGATCCAAAAAATCAAAAAATATAATTGAAATCTATTAGTTATTCAATAAAATTACAAATATTAAGTAAAGTTTGTAAATGCAATTTGCATGACATATAACACTGAGTGTAATGGAAATAGTAATTGAAAGTCTTGCCACCAAAACAAAAACAAACAAAAATATGTTATTTTATATAATTGAAGCATTCTTCCAGACTTTCTAAGAGGTGTTAATATTCCTAAAATTTTTCCAAAAAACAGGAACAAAAGGAACATTGCCCCATTCATTCCTCAAGGCCACATTTATGATAATACTCAAACCACATAAAAAAATACAATAAAGAAATAATATTACAGACCAGTTTCCCTTTGGAGTATAGATGCAAAACATTCTTTAAAATACTTGCAAAACAACTACAAGAACATATTAAAAAGATGATCTAACATGATTAAAAGCCCCCCCTTCCAGAGACACAGAAACAGTTTAACATACATAAATCTGAAATGGAATCCACCATATAAAAACAAACTTATAGGCAAAAACCACAAAATCATATCCTTAGCTGAAAAAAGACCTTTGATGAAATCTAACACGCCTGAAGGCTAAATCCCGGATATATTAGGGAAACAAGGGACAAACCTCAACATAATAAAGGTAGTTCCCAAGCATATAGGCAGCATCCTCTTAAATAGAAACAAACAAATTCACTGAAACAGAGTGGGGTAGTTGGGTAGAAGGCTAGGGGAACACCCTCTCAGAGACAAAGGGAGGGAGAATGGGGTGAAGAACTCTGGGAGAGGTGACCTGGCAGTGGAGCAACATTTGGAATGTAAATAAATAAAATAATTTAATAGAAAATAATAAATACTGAAAAAGACTCAACTCTAAATGTATCAAAGCCTACAACATAAAACCAGATTCACTGAACCTGATAGAGAATAGAGAGAGGAATTGTCATGAATCCACTGGCACAAGAAAAACTTTCTAACAGTACACTGTTAGCACAAGCACCAAGATGGACAATTTATTAATAGAATTGCATGAAACTGAAACGCTTCTGGGAGGGAAGGGCACTGTCATTTGGACAAAGTAGTAAAATACAACATGAAAAGTGTTTCTTTCTAGCTATGCATTTGGTAAAGCATTAAGGTTCAAGTTATATTAAAAAAAAACTAAAACAAACACAAAACGAACAAGCTAATAAAAACCAAAATCAAATAACAAAACCAGGTATCCAGAAAACAAATCAGTGAATAAAGAAAATGGGGGGGAGCGTATCTAAACAGAGAATTATCAAATTCGGAAGTGCAAATGTCTGTGAAATATTTAAAGACAGTTTCAGTGTCTTAACCCTCAGGAAATGCAAACCAAATCTACTTTGGGATTTCATCTTACAAGAGTCCACCTGGCTAAGTTCAATAAAGCAAGAGACAGCCTGTGCGGGTAAGGATGTGGAGCGCAGGGAACGCTCATCTTACACAGCCAATATGGAAATAAATGCGGCGGTTCCTCAGGAAGATAGGAATAGATCGACCTCAAGACTTATCTGTAATACCGTTGGCACGTAACCAAAGGACATTTTATCCTACCACAGAGACAACGGCTTAGCTTTGTTCATCCCTACCTTATTCAGAATAGCCAGAATTTAGAAACAATCAGGCTGCACCTCAAGGGGAGAATGGAAAAATAAAATTTGGAAGATTTACACAACAAAATTTGAACAAATCAAAAAACTATAAGATGCTAACATGCTCAGATACATTACAAAACTAGAAAAAAATTAATTCTGAGTGAGGTACCTAAACCCAGAAAGACAATTATGGTATGTGTTTGCTTACATGTGCTCTTAAACAAAGGCAACCAAGCTATTATGTGTGAAACCACAGAGGTTAGGTTTGGAATACAAGATGGGGGTAGCAGGTGGAAAATAGAGCTCCATAGCAAAGGGAAAGATAATATGATATGCATGGATTGATGGGAGGATTGGTAAGAGGAAGATATTCTCCAAGCTTCCAAAGAAGAAATGTAAACACAAACCTGATGTGAAAACTTAAGGATTTTTTGGAAAGTTGTTTGGATGGTGTTTTGCTGGGGCAAACAAATGAAAGACGATTGGTTAAAGTGGACACCGCTGTGAAAGGCTAAGGCCGACTCATGAAGGGACATTTTGTGGAAGCAGACACAGGAGAGGATGTTCTGCTAAAGCAAGCACCTGATTCTGTGCTAAGGACATGTATGCATTGGCCTGCCATAGAGAAACACACCGAAATACTTCTGGTGGTGTACTGAAGCTTCTTGTCACTTTCAAGAACTCTGGCTGATTGGAGGTTGGCTTGCTAGTGCAGCTGGCTGTGCAACACTTATGGATCTCTTATTTTTCCTGATCTTTGCTTCCCTGAGAGGCACAGATGAAATCTTCTCCTAGTGTCACTATAGGTCCCTCCTGCTGACTAGAGCTAAGGCTGGGGGGGGCTGGCTGTCTCTGATAGGTCATGTCACCACGGCTGCTAACCTGACTCTACTGAATTGGATTGCTGGTGTGTCATGAGGTGTTTGAGAGTGGATAGAGCTGCCCATGCCTGCTAACCTGGGAACTGAACTGTGGATTTCCAGACAACACAGAGGAGACTTGCTCCAAAGAACCTTTCTCAACAGGTCCACTTCCCTCCATTCTTTCCCTCTATGCTACAAGGGAGGTTAAAGTGTTTAAGAACTATCATTAAAAAGAGGATTTGGAAAAATTAAAGTTATACAAACCTTTTTATCTACATTGATGTCATGTTGCCATCAAATCCCTCCTCCTAGGGTTGAGGGAACCCCATGGAAAATGAAACAGAAACAATGAAAAAGCCAGAAGTAGTGGAGGGTACCAAGAACACAAGGCCCTTTAACTCAATATGATCAGTGCACATAAGAGCTCACAGAGACAGAGGCAGCATGTACAGGGCCTTCATGGATCGAAGTCAGATGAGGTCATATAGCTGGAAGAATAAATGTACACTTGCCCTGATCCCTAACCCAGGAGTAATTTGCAATTCATAACTACTATCGACTGAAAATTTACTTTCCTGCAAATGAGTCCTACTCTGGAAACAACCAGCTCTTACATGTAGGCTTCATGCCCAGCAGTAGATCGCCAACACAAACTGGTCCAAGGGAATCTTTGGAGCTTCCATTTCTCATAATGTTGTGCTAGGGCCTTTTCTTTATCTTTTAACCTTATGCTGTTTTTTTCTTTTACTTTGTTTTATTTTATTCTATTCTAATTTTCTTCTCTCTTCGGCCCTATCTGTTCATTTTTGTGTATTGTCTTGATTTTTCATGTTTCTATGAGATTCCTCAGTGTGAAACCAGTGGTTCTCTCTTTCTTGCACCTTCCTCCCCTCTGTTTATACATTCTCTCTAATTCTTATGTGGTAGTTTTGTTTTATCTTATCTTATTTTCCTATATTATATAAATTAGATTACATTATTATTCCTTAGAAGTTCATTTGTTTCTGACAGAACAGAAAGGTTTGGATCCAGGCAGGTAGCAAGATGGGGAGTAAATGGAAGTTGTAAATGGAGGGAAATCATATTCAGGATATATTATGATATTGTATGCAAGAAAAAGAGTCTACTTTCAACAAATAAATCTAATTTATATTCTGTAGGCAAGTATCTAGATGTAACGAACACAAGAACTTCTTTGTATTATCATGTACTATAATTGTGTTTATCATAAATCAGAAAATTCCAACATGATGAAGAATCATGGAAGACTTCCTTATTTATCTTGCATATTGAAAGTTACATAAACCCATAAATTATCTTTGGTGATTTGAAAGCAGAACATTATGTGCTGATTAAAATTCATTGGTAATTAAAATTATGATATAGGTAATGTGTAGATGTGCTGTTTTTTTTTTTAAATTGTTTGTCTGAGACCATAACACTGAAGAAAGGTAGAAATGATTTCCAATTTCCTTACATTAGTAATCACTGAGAGTTCATTAATTATATCTCAATTGCTCAATAATAACCAACTTGTCTTCTCCTGATAAATATTACTTCTTTAAGAAAGACAGATGAAATATTAATTTGCACATTTTGTGGGTAAACATTTTTTTAGAAACACATAATATGATGATCCTACAATAGCATATAGGTGTCAGGTAAGATATATCTTATTTTCTCTTTACTTCATGTATGTGAGTATTTGGCCTGCAAGTATATGTGTGGACCAGATACATGTTTGGTACCTAAATAGATTAATACAAGACCTCAGATATTCCAAAAGTGTGTGCTGTGATATGCCATATGGTTGCTAGGAACAGAACTAGCATCCTTCACCAGAAGAGTAATGCTTATACCAGCCCCTCCCTTTAACTTCTTTTGAGAAGACACCTTATACTTTGTCCCACCACTAGGTTTTCTATAAAAGTGATTCCACAGAGGTCAGAACCCTTACTGCAACACATAATTGACATCCTAATAAAGCGACTTGATTGTTAAATAATATGTTAAATAGCTCTGTTGTTAGGCAAATATTTGAAGCTATGTTTTACTTCTAATAATTATAACTCCCCCTTGGTCTATCAGATTGAAATAGTGGGTCCCGAGAACTTGGACTTTACGTAGGAATTTTATGTAAGAAGGTAAAGGCTGAAGACCATTGCCAACCCTTGGAGGCGACTGTGATGGCAATTTGACAGACCCCCCTTTGGGAGAAACTTTAACTGGGAAGATGACACTACACCTTGACTAGGACTACTTAGTTATGCAAACCTCTTGCACTCTATTTAACTTTCAACCTCATAGTAGGACTACAAAGATGGGTTTTGATATAGGGGAGGGCTCTGTTTCTCTTCTCAGTGACAACATAAACATCTTTCTGTCCTTTTCACTCTTTTTTTATTTTTTCTCAGAGAGTATAATTGGCAGAGTTTAGTTGTAGGGAATTCTAGCACATAGAGTCTGACACAACCAACTCTAGTAATAGAAAAGAAGCTTCCTTATTTGCTATTTAAGAAATTTTACTGTTCATGCAGGCAGGTAGAAAACAAATGTCTAAGAGCCACAGTAAGCCTGACCCACTCACAACCATTCTGTAAATACTTTGATTCCAGGGAATCATACTGAACAAGAAACATGCAAGACTGAAAGATAGCCAGAGTTCTGGAGTCTCTGGTAAGTTTACCCGTGTCAAAATGTTTTGAATTTTGGGTATTTGTCATTTATAAAGGTGTAAGGGAATAAGGGATAATGTTCTCACAGAATATTAGAATGGACTTTTATCGACAATAGAACAGATTTTCTCTCTTAACTCTTACATACATTAGCAGAGTACATATGGATAATCTATTTAATTGCATTGAGTATCAGTTTCTTCTTAATGAAGCACATATGGTGGATTTGATGTGATAATAACTATAGATTCTTTTGCACATGCAGAATTCTACAACTTTACATTTCTTTGGCTATAAATTATAATATCTATATTTATACCTATCGAGCTATAAAGATAAATATGAAGACCCCTGATTCTTTACTTCAAAAATATTTAATTGTTCATTAAATAGATAAATACATTTAGAGGGCAAGGAGATAATTCAATGGGTTAAAGTGCCTGTCACACATTGAGGTTGACTGAGTTTATAAGTCCAGAATACACAGAAAGGTGCCCAAGGTAGGCTACATCTGCAATCCTGGTGCTCCTTTGGAGAGATGAAAAGTCAACACAGGAAGCTCCCAAAACTCATGGGCCAGCTGGCTGCATGGATCAGGTAGTTTTACACAGCACAAAAACAAAAGGAGCCCCGTTTCAAAGGAAGTAGCATATGGAAAATTGAGGCTAATCTCTGATCTACACACATCAATGGGGCACATATTAGTATTCACACACGCAAACATGCATACATGCTCATATGCACGCACATACATATATGTCATAAGATAAATAAATATTTTGTTTGAAGCAGGAATTGTTTGGTCCCAGGGGTTCTGAATCTACTGTGTAGAGCAAGCTGCCTTGACATTCCTTGATCTTTCTGTCTCAACCTTCCCTGAATATTGATTATGGGTATATACTACCATACTTGGCTTAATTTAATGATAATTATATGACATTAAAATTAGCAGTCCTCATATATAATTTCATACAGCCTTTCTAAAATTTATCTAGACGTGAACAGGTATGTTTTTCTTTTATCACAGACCTATTTATAAAAAGAAACAATTCACTTTACAAGATTAGATTTTATTTACTCTTGCAGAAAATAATTGTATAATGACCAATCAATATTTTCCAAACCATTAACAACTGACAATGAGAAAGTTGAGATTTAATGGGTTGAACCATGAGTCAAATTTTTCTATTTGTATGCTTCTGCAGAACTTCTGAATGAGCCTTTTCAAATTCTCTCTTTGTAGACGAAACTAAGTAAAATGAGTAAATCTAAAGGCAATGGTCCCTTCAGAGAGACAAAGGGGAGAGAGGAAGAAGAGAAGGGGAGAAGAAAGAAGGGACAAGGGAAGAAGAGAGAAGACGCACATTGAGGTGAAGACAGATGGACAGAGACAGACAGAAACGGAGAATGTAAATGTGAAGGCCTCTACAGCAATTTAAGAGATGTTGTCACAAGGCAATGAACTCTGAGGGCTACTTAGAATATCTGACGGAGACATGGCAAGGATGCTTTCTCTGACACACACACACACACACACACACACACACACACACACACACACACACATGGATATGGACACACACACATGGACACATAAGCTTAAGTATTCCGATGTAATAAGCTTAAGTATTCCGATGTAGTTAGTGAGGTTCATACACCTTTGTCTGGATGTTCAGCCTGGGAACTGATAAGAGAATGATTTCTGTTGAGGGTTGTTTGTTTTCGTTAATTGTTTGTTTCTTCTGCTTGATTTCATTTTAATACACCTGGTCAGTAGATAAAATTAGGGTAGCCAGAGAAAGCAAAGGCAACAACAATGACAGTTTCGGTGTTCTGCTCAACCAATTTAAAAACTGATGTACAATCTCTTCAATTGCTGGTGGGATTGAAAGTTGGTACAACCATTCTGGAAATCAGTCTGACAGTTCCTCAGAAAACTAAAAATAGTAAGTGCTTGTTAACAAGAGACTTTTATAGCTGTCCCCTGAGAGGTGCTGCCATAGCCTGATCAATACAGAGGGGGATGCTCACAGCCAAATATTGGACTGAGTGTGAGGAACCCAGTGGGGAAGTTAGGGCAAGGACCAAAGGAGCTGAAGGAATTTGCAACCTCATAGGAAGAACCAAAATATCAACAAACCAGATCCCCCAGAGCTCTGCGGGACTAAATCACCAACCAAAGATTACACATGGGAGGACCCATGTCCCCATCTGGACCTGAAGCAGAGGATTACCTTATCTGGCATCAATGGGAGGGGAGCCCCTTGGTCCTGTGGAGGCTCAATGACCCAGGGTAGCAGAATGCTATGGTGTTGAGGCAAGAGTGGGTGGCGTGTTGGGGAGCACCCTCATAGAGACAGGAGATGGGAGAAAGGATAGGGGAGTTGTGGAGGGGAAGCGGGGAAGGGGGATAACATTTAAAATATAAATAGATGAAATAATTAAAAATAAAATATTGAAACTCAAAAAATATATATCTTTCAACTGTTTTATATATAACACATGTAAAACAACAACAGATATAAATAAATTAATGTTATGAAAAAAAACTCAACATCTGAAATGTAAGGCTAAATCACAGTGAGAGTTTACATTAAGGACATCGTTTTCTCAGAAGGAACTTCCCTACGAGTTTGGTTATTAGTACCTCACCATAAAATATCAGATATTATTGCCTCTAAGTATTCCACAAATTGATTTAAAAGCTTCATAAGTGTGTTTCAGGCATGTGCACTCGTTTCTGCTCTGGACTGGCCCTGAGATCCGCATGCATGTACCTGGTTAGCATGCAGTTACTGTAACAGACCCCAGCACCTGTACTGCAAGACACTAATCAAAGTGCTCCTTCATGGGAGGAGAGAATTGCTATTTGTAATGCAATAATTAGTTTGGGTAGAAAGGCCTGTAAGGTAAATCAATCTCCTCTGCTCTTGAGATCCGACTCTATTCTCTCACCAGATTGTTAACATAATGAGATAGAAGCCAACAAGGGTCCCGGGAAAGAGACTTGTGTCACTCCGTCCCGTGATTCCTTTAAATTTACAAGACTTTTAGGAAATAATTGCAATTAAAACTAATATAAGCCATTGACAAAACATGGCTTCCAAGCTTTTCAGAGGTTATGGGGAAGCACGGGGTTGGGGGGTGGGGGGGAGGAGCAGCCTGAAGCTTCCGCAAGCCTGCTTCACAGAAAGCCCTCGAAACTGGACAAGATTCCAGTAAGTAATTACTATTGAGGGGAAAACAGGAAGCAGCCTGGACTGCTGGCTTGAATTCACTGGGTGGATTAATTTGAAGTGCAACAAAAGGAAACAAACTGAGCGTTCTTTATAAATCAGGATGAGACTCGGGAGAGCAAACTTACTATGTCAAACGTTGAATTGGCAAAAATGTGCTCTCCTACCATAACAAAAAGGCTGTTTTCTTGAATACAAGGGAGATTTTCCAGCAGGTGTCTACGCAAAAATACATTTCAAATAGAAATTGTTTTCATATATTAATAAAAACATTCTTTCTTTCCATATGACTTCAAGTGCTCTTTATATAAAGTTGAGCAATGTTTCATTTAAAACAGTTTGCACAGCAAATTAAATTAGAACTCCTTACTTTTCTGGAAATATATTTAATATTTTCCCCGTGTTTTGTTTGTGACTTATCTCTGTTCTAAGGAAAAAAATACAAGTACTAGCAGACAGTAAAAAACTGTAGATAGTTACATTCTATAATCTGGATGAAAATGACATATTTATTGGAAGCATAGATTTTTTTAAGGAAGATTATATGACTCAAGAAACAGGTCATTTTTGAACAGAAGTTCCCATAAATGTTTGCATAATGTCTCTTGTGGACAACAATAGTGAGCACACACACACACACACACACACATGCATATGTATATTTGTATAATAACTTGTGCATATATGTAAAAATGTACATACACATGTAGTTAAACATATTTACCTATATTCTTTCAATATTCAGACTGTCTAGTATTTGATTTTTTTATCAGACAATAAATAACTACGACATGTCTAATTACTATAATTGCTCTTTTGTTTGACCTAGTTATAAAGTTGTTTTCATCTGAGACTTGGATCATAAGGCCTTAACAATAACTCTTGACAATAACTGAACTGGGTCTTGCCTATTGTCATTGCTGTTGAGTCTTGAGTTTTCTTGAAAGATACAGTTCTGTCAGACTGATTTGAGCTGAGAAGTATTGAAACTGCTGTGATAATTTACTGTTGATATATTAAATATACTAAATACCCTAATAGTAAGAAATGTAGCAAACTAAATTGTATATGTTAGCTGATATGTGCTCAGGATCATGGATGTTTTCAATTTAATGCTGATAATGCATTTTCTACAGATGATGTTTCAGTAATTTCTCCTTATCAGGTGCAGTATGAAGTCCATCAAAATGATTTTTCTCCAAGATATGACACTTTCTATGAGCCAAGCTGCCTAACAAGACTTCTCATTCTGCTTGTTCTTAATCTATTGCATTTACTAATAGCTGTGCCGCCCACATGGACTCATGGAAAGTCCTATTATACTTTACTTTTCATGGTTATCCTGAGCAAATATTTTCTTTAACAAATGAATTTATGAGTCTGGAGAGAAAGTGTAGTATATTTAGAAAGGAATGAGTTAATTAATAGAATAAAACACTTTATAAAAGGAAATGTAGTGATTATTAGGCAGCAAAGATATTTGAATTTAAATTGTAGTACTAAAATTTAAATAACTGAAGATACTGAAGATATTTAAAAGAAAACTTATAAACTACATTTTTTCAGAGAACATACTTTTAGTTTGGAAAAATATATGAATACATGTAAATCTAAAACATGCCAGACCCCCCCCCAAACAAACCCAGGGTATTAGGAAGTGGTAAAAAGAGGTTGGGTGGTTGCAGAGAGGAGCTGTTGACTAATAGGGTATAAGGATCAGTTATGCCAAATGAGTTACCACAAATGATCATGTAAGCAGCTTAGTGACTGTGGTTAATGACTCTTCACAAGTAAAATTGAAAAGTGACAATCCTGCTGTTCTGAACTCATAGGTACATTGACATCTGCAGTCTGTTTAAAGCAATGGAATTGGGAACTGGTGTGATTGTGATTTTTTTATAATCATTTGTCAATATATAATCCCTATTCTTTCAATGGCATATGTCAAGTGTATTTCAATAAATACATAGGTTTGGAATGCGTTGAGAATGTGGACTACACTTGCAGTAGCTGAGTGTGGTTGCCTTTATGTGTGTGTATGGTTTGGATGCTTGGATTCATGTGGAGGCCAGAGGAAGTACAGGAGCCACTGGAAATGGTGTCACGGGGAGCCACGTCCTGCTTTTTGTGGGCTGGGAATTGACTTCAGGTCCTTGTAAAGTTCCCAATCACAGAACCATCACCATCACAAAAGGAATAGTGATCCTACCTGGGAGAGTATCAATCAGTTTTGAAAGAGAAAGACAAAGAGCACGGAATACCCAGGATACAACTCACGAGACAACATGAAACTCAAGAGAAAGGAAGGGGAAAGAGTGGATGCTTCAGTCCTACTTAGAAGGGGCACTATTTGATGACTGGAAGTAGAAGATGGGAGAGACTTGGGAAGAGGAGAGAATGAGGAGGGAAAGGGGGGCGCAATCAGGTATGAGAGGAGACGGAGGAGATGTACAGAGGGACAGAAAATTGATCAGAGGTGTCTATCAATGGAGGATGGGGAACTGGAGATTAGAACCCAAATGCTAGGAAATCAAAAGCCTCCCAGGACCCCACATGGATAACATTAGCTGAAATATCACACAAAGGGGAGGGAGTTCCTGTCAAGACCATACCCAGAGGTTAGGCATGCCCCCCCACGCCCTGTGGAGGGATAGGGCCACCCACCTAGCTCCAAAATTTTAGCATAGAATTGTTCCTGTCTAAAGGAAATACAGGAACAAAGAGTGGATCAGAGACTGAAGGAAAGGCAAACCAGAGACTGCCCAACCTGGGGATCCATCCCACATACAGACACCAAACCCACACACTATTGCTGATACAAAGAAGTTCTTGCTGACAGGAGCCTGATATAGCTGTCTCCTGAGAGGCTCTGCTAGAGCCAGACTAACACAGATTTGGATACGCATAGCCAACCATTGGACTGAGTACAGGGACCCCAAATGGAGGAGTTATAGAAGGGACTGAAGGAGTGTAAGGGGCCTTATCTAGCATCAATGGGAGAGAGGCCCTTGGTCCTGTGAAGGCTTGATGCCCCAGTGTTGAGGAATGAATGCTAGAGCAGTAAGGCAGGAGTAGGTAGATGGCTGGGCAGAGTACCCTCATAGAAGCTGGGTAAGGAGAGATGTTATAGGGTGTTTGCAGAGGGGAAACCAGGAAAAGAGATAACATTTGAAATGTAAATAAGTAAAATATCCAATTTAAAAAAAGAAAGACAAAAACATACAAAAACAAACAAAAAAAGCATAACATAGGTATAAATATGTGATTTTGTTGTTTTTCAAAAGTATTGGTGATAATGACATTTCACACTGGATATATATTAAAATGGCATGTGTTAATTACTTCCTAAAAAGTCTTTGATATTCTCTTCTCTATTGGATCCCAAATTCTGTAACCTGGCAATGGTCCCTTTTTATATTCTTTGTTTATGTTCCTTTATGACATATCCTCACATCTCAAGATTTGGAGATATTTGCCTCTTTGAAGAAAGACCCATGTGTCAGGTATAAACATGTACTAAATAAACGATATAGAGCAATGGAGATTGTATTTTACTAATTTGGGGCGATGCATTATCAGTGATATACCTTTATAAACACACACCATCCTGCTGTTTACCTGCATTCGTACCTATAACCTTCATTCACTGCCACTAACCAGCTTACACACACACCAATACCACAGTTACCTCCCTGGCTTTGTCTATGCATAATCGTAGCAGATTGTGACCTTTTGGGTTTTGTGATTAACTGAGTCGCGTGACAAGATTTTATATGATTTGCCTAATGAACAATATGGTCAGACAATGCAAGCTTTGTGATAAAGTCTTCACACAATTGTATCTGCCTCTCGCTATTGCTCACCTCTGGACACAGATGGGATTAAGTGGATTTATATTTTGTTTTCTTGCTGAGAATTGTTCCTCAAGAGTTGATAGACAGAGATATATTTATCAAAAATAAGAAAAATGTCACACTAAATAAAATACATGATCAATTCAGTCCATAAGGAATGGGAAGAGATTGTCTTGGTTATGATTTCCTTGACAAAACTAGACTTCATTACTGTTAAGGTGTAATGAGTAATAATAGTTACAAAATTAATCATTCATATTATATAGTGAAGAGGCATGATGTACTTAAAAAGAATGGATATTTTGAGAATATACATTGGTTAAAGCAAAAAAAAGATTCTTCAGAAAATAAAATTTAATGTTTAATTATGAACAAATAAAAATATATATTTCAGAAAAAAATGAAACTGGAATTTTGTAACATTTTTCCTTTAGTTAAGAAAATCAATGGCATCTATGTGACAGACAGTTCAGTAGCCCAAGGCTAAGCTGATACAAGCCATAAGACAAGATATTTCTTAGGGCTATGAAATTTCTGCCTTACAAAGATCATTCATCTTTTATTAAGAGTCTAAATAAAATCTAGTTGAGTCTAGTTTATCCTTTCCTAAATGTAAAATGAAAAAACAAGACCACAATAAACTAAGCCTCTAGCACTTGATGAAATAAATGTATATGCAAAAGATTTAGTAGGGAAGAGAAAAGAGAAAGATTTTATTGTAATGTAATGAGACAGGATGATGCAAATAGAAATGATATCATGAAAAAAAGTGACTGGAACTTAACTTTTAGGGAAAAAATAAAACCAGACTTCCATTACAGAAACTAGGCAGTAGAACACATTCTATGGAAACTGCCCTGGGGTCTTGGTGTGAAAATATAAATGACATAATACACCATATTTGCCTAGTTTGATTCTATAGAGTGATTTCTAAAAGTGTTTCCTCCATTTTACTGGATATTACATTACTATTGAAATACAGGCACACTACAGAATATTATAATAATAACCATATTCTAATTTTACAGTTTATACCAATTTTATTTTCATGAATTCTTAAAAGAATTTTCTAGACTTTCATTATTTTAATCTTAATCTCCTAAAGGACTTTGAGGTATAAGGTGGTCTTTTTCTATATTCATGATGCATATACCAAAGGCTAAATTTACAATAACAGTGTACACCACAGCACATTTATAGAAGAGATAACTCAGTTCCTTTTATTACTAAAATATAAGATTACATGGTATAATTTTTCATCATAAGAATATTGTATATAACATCTGTGTATAGCAGGAAATTATTTTCTAAAATAAAACAAAAAAACAATGTATGTAGTACACAAACTGTAGTTATCATCCTAGTACCAATAGGTGATGTGGGAAACAGTGGTCCCCACGCCAACATTAATCAAATTATTTTGATAGCATGTTTCTCTAAATCTAATCTATGTTGATTAAACATACTTGCTGCTTGAGTTGAATTCCTTATAAATTATATAGTTAGTTAAAGGGAAACAACACAGAACTTAATCCCCTATCACACCTAAATAACATTTATGCAATCTATTTTAGCAAGAAAACTGTCAAAGAATGAATATAATGTATGTCATTTTCCATAAGCACAATGATGGACTTATATTTTACAAAGTATTTTACACAAACAAATCCCGTGGTGTTTGTGAAAATATAGTGCACATAGAATATTTAGCAGATGCTTTGCAATCTTTTGATTCCCTCATGAACTAATATAGGATTGCAAGTAAACTACAATATGCTGAAGTTAAAAAAGAATGTTGTAGAAAATATAATGACCAATTGAAACTGAACTTGGAATTTAACTAAAAACCTATACAATATCAAAAGTCAAAAGGACTACTGAAACTTAACTTTGGATGCTGTAAATATTCATAATTGAAAGGGAAAGTTCTTTTCCAGGCTACTTTTTCTTGGCCCCTTAGGCAAATGATTGCAGACAATTTCCTTTGAAGTTATTCATCAGCTATTGATCACAACTCAAGTGGCTATAATGAAATACTTTGATTGGAGAAGAATATAACACACACTTGGGACCAGAAAACAACTAGCATTATGTAAATGAAGAGTCATTAATTATAGCCAAATTAAAAAAGTAAAAATTAGCCTATGTATTTGAGTGGGTAAGAACTCTTAGAAAAGTATTTTAATGTGGAATCCTATGAGATGTAGAATTTTTAACGTTTTTTATTTTATTAGATATTTGCTTTATTTACATTTCAAATGGTATACCCTTTCCTTGTTACCCCTCTGAAAATCCCCTCCCTCCCTGCTTACACCCCACCCCCAATTATCCTGACCTGGCTTTCTCCTCCACTGAGGCATTGAGCATACATAGGACCAATGGCCTGTCTTCTCATTGATGTCTGAAATGGCCATCCTCTGCTACAAATGTAGCTGGAGCCATGGGACCATCCATGGTCCATCCAACCACCCTTTGGTTGGTGGTTTAGTCCCTGAGAACTCTAGAAAAGTATGTAGTATTGTTGGTCCATAGTATTGTTCTTCCTATGGGGCTTCCAAGGTGCTTCTTCAACTCCTTGGGTCCTTTCTCTAGCTGCTCCATTGAGGATCCACATGGTATGCACTCGCTGATAAGTGGATATTAGCCCAAAAGCTCAGAGTACCCAAGATATAACTCACAGACCACATGAAGCTCAAGAAGGAAAACCAAAGTGTGAATTCTTTGATCCTTCTAAGTAGGTGGATCAAAATGCCCATGGCTCACAGACAACCAATAGACTGAGATGTAGAATTTAAGATGAGGCTCTGATCCCTGTACTCATCATCCTCAGGAAGTTCTGGAAATCCCACCTATCATGGGTTACATTGGGAAGGCTCACCAAGACATAATGATAAAAGAATTTTATCTTCAAGATTCTGACAAGTGAGTCAGATTTAGGTATTGGTTTATGATTCTTAACTTACTACCTACCAGTTTAGAGGAGAACTTTAGACTCTAAAAACCCATTTCCTTATATATAACAATAACCACCCAGACCCTTGGTGTTTCTTAGTAGTGTAGCGCCTGATGTCTCTTTTTGAGGTATGTTTGGTATTTAAATCATAACATATTGCATGCTGCATATGATATACTTAGAATATCAATCACTAGAAACTACAGGAGGATTTTTTGAACTCAGGGTCCATTAAATGACAGCTCTCAAGTTCTGGTATTACAAATATGCCATAATTCCTCCAGCAAGCAATTATGTTCCTTTGCAAAAAACATTTATGAATCTTAGAGAGAGAGCCAGTGCTAAGGGACAAGCTATGTTTTAACTCCCAAAATCAGACGAGTTGTAATCAGGAATTTTTAAAGAATAAAGCTACAAAAAAGTTTCTATCTTCAAGTTCTATTTATATTTCAGTGGAAAGGAATTGAAAGCCAGAATTAAAAAACAAAACAGAATAAGTATTATATAACGAATTTATCTGTCAAAGCACAGGTGACATAGGAGAGGTAGGTATGATGTCCTCATGAATGTTTCCCGTTAAAATAACAGGACACAAGCTGTAGTACACTTAGACCAGTAATGGTCTCAGCATATGTTAGTGTTGTGTGTTGACTCATCACTCAAATCTGAAAGGATCTTCAGAATGAATCAGAGGGCTCAGGACAAGTTTTTCAGGCAAAGGGAAGGATAACTCAAATTAATTAATCCTGAAATTGGTGTGAGATGAGGATCCTTTAAGGATTTTTGTCCCAACAAACATTCTAATCTTTTATATCCATTCATATATAAAATATCTACTTGAACCTACAGGAGTAAAGTTAATATAACAGTCTTAGAAACTCTACCCAGGTTAGAGGAACCAACATGTCAGCAGTTGTCATGTTAAAGAGACTCACACTGATTTTAAAAGCTGCAGATTTGACCTGCCTGCTTTGCTGAAATATTTGTGTTCTTGACTTACTCCATTGTGTGCAAATAGAAAATTCAGCCAGGAAGAAATTTGGAGGGGGGGAAGAGAACGAAACGCACTACAAGAGGAAGCAGTTAAGCCACAGCAAGCCTCAAGTGCTGCAAATTAAAACGAACTTGCCTTCGCCGAGGCTGCGCTTAATTCACCCCACACTTAGAGGGAAATGCTCACCGCTTTTATTCATTCACACTGATCTACATAGGGATAAATGAGATTACATAGGCTCTTTTACTAAACTCAGATAATAAACATTAATTAATTAACTCATCAGTGGAAATAACCCATAGAGATTATCAAGACTTTAAGGATGACAAATTAGCAGCCACGGAAAAGAAACATGCTCCTCTCAGAGCTTGGGTCACTCATTTATCTTTGTGTACAAAGGGGGTGTTTGGCAGGATTTTATCTAATCACTATTAATTAACATTTATTGAATTCTTCCTGAATATATCACTCTGAATCCTGTATCAGATTGCCAACCCCTGTAATACATATTTATAAATTTACTATGCTCTCTTTGATATGCCATAGCTCTTTTTGCTTCAGAATTTTTAAACTGCTTCAAGGAGATGTTCATTTTAGGAGATAGATCATGTAGACGTGATACAAAATACAAAATTTCATGGCAATAAGTTCTTTGTCTCTCTATGTCTTTATCTCTCTGTGTCTCTGTCCCAGTCTCTCTGTCTCTCTCTTTCTGTCTGTGTGTGTGTGTGTGTGTGTGTGTGTGCATGCATGTGTGTTTTACTGGTAATTAAGCTAAATGTCTTTGCTATGCAAGCATTCTACCACTGAGATATAACACCAATTTCTTGGTAGCATTTTTCATTCATTACAGAATTCTCTTGACTTTTTCAATCTCTATTTTATTAGGAGTATTTTCAAAGAAATATTAGATTAAATTTTAACACAGAGTCCCTTTTATTTTTAATTATTTTTTTAAACTTTGAAGTATAGTGAAAGTTTTGAGGTTTTTTGTTGTTGTTTTGATTTTGATTCTATTTGTTCTAATATGAATGACCACTGTAGTTCCGAGAGACACTTTAAGCCTTCTCTCCCTGACACTATTTTATTAGAGACATTCAAAAAGTTTTACAGAAACAGCATGATGATATGCTAACGTAAATAAGGAGGCAAAAAGACGGCTTCATTCCTAAACCCTTGACAGGAAAAGTGTGAGGACTGGAGCTCAGATCCCCAGGACCCACATCAAAGCAGATAGGAAATGCAAAGATCTGTATCCCCAGCCTTTAGAAGGCAGATGCCAGAATTCCCAGGATAGGATCTGAGTTTTAAGAGTAATTGAGTAAAGATAGCAGATGCCAACCTCAGCTGAAAACAAACATAATGCCCCGAATACACTAAAACCACAAACAATAGTAAGGAGGCTGAAACAGTAGAACATCAGGAAAAAAAAAAAAAACATGGCAATGATAATATGATGCGAGGGAATCATTTTGCATGTGAGTAGCACAGGACTGTTGAAAATCCAAATCTTCCCAAGCTTAAGTATGTGATTCAAATCCTGCCCCCTTTTCAGTGACCAGAGAAAAAGCTATACCCAAGGGAAAAATCCCTGCTGATGCTTACACAGAGGCTGTTCATTCTGCCCCCAAACAAAATCTCAAACATTTGGTACGTGCAGATGATTACACCACCCTAAACTGCCATAGCACTTATGTTATTCTTTGATGTATCTTTGGAAAGCATAGCATTTCTAAGGAAGCCTTCAGTCCAGGGACAAGATCGGAATAGAGATTGAAAGCTTTAGCCATCAGCCCATCTTCGGGCCTTTTCATTTATAGTCTACAGTGAGATGCACTGGTAGAAAACACGACTTGACAATTGATTTACTGCACAACTTCCTGGAAGAAGGTTTTCTTCAATTCCCTGCAAAATAACATAGAGTCTTCTATACTGCTACTATTAACATCTAATTTATACATGTAGGGAGCAGTGGTTCTGAGAACAGAAACAGGCTGGCGATTCAGACTGAAAATGATTATTTTCTTCTGAAAACAAGTTTTGTCCTGGAAAACATTTTATACTACAATTTCGAAATGCATTTCCTAGGCTCAATATTAAGTAAACATTATTTTTGTCAAATAAAATAAAGTGTATTAATATATTCATTTGCTTTAGAACCCTGTTGGAATTTCTGAGAAGGAAGTGATGCTATACAGTGGCCATTTGCAGAGATTTAGTCATATTATCTAAGATAAATTAAACTTAAAGCTCCATTATCTAAGTGAACATACAGGTTATCGGATATTAAAAACAGGTTACGGTGTGACTATTGTCCTACAACAGGAAGCTTTATCAATAAAACAAAAACAAGAAGACAAACACCATTTCCTCTCTTCTTGCCTCAGATTGTCACTGTAAAATGCACTGTTATGAGATAATACTGTGACTGTTATATAGAGTGTCCAAATAGTTGTAATATGGGGATGATATGTTAAAAATCACTGTCAGCTATTATCAGGTCATTCAAGAGGCTACTGAGGGCTCAAGCATAACAAGAAAGATTAGTGGATTAGTGATGAACATCAAAGGAAAGATGTGAGAGGTAGAAATATGAGATGCAGAATAGAGGGGTAGAGGAGACCAGAGACCTACACCATTGAACACATGAATATTAACTAGAATGCTCTGTTTCTGCTAAAAAAAAAATAGCAT
This sequence comes from Apodemus agrarius, assembly GCA_964023405.1. NCBI lineage: Eukaryota > Metazoa > Chordata > Mammalia > Rodentia > Muridae > Apodemus > Apodemus agrarius. The sequence continues at coordinate 32,782,811 of OZ030013.1, read as the reverse complement.
ATGACTTTCTTTGCACATTTTACTACGATAATTATGTCTTTGTAAATTTATTGCTGTGGTGTAACTATAGGCCTGAGAGTTGTTTGAACATTTAAAGGAAACAAAATATAATGCATTATCTTGGCAATAGAAACAATAATACCTAATCCTTGAACCTTTAAATAGAAAAACATAAAGAAGACAAGATACTAATGCCTTTGCCTTGTGTGTTAGCTTTTCACTAAGGAAGATGCTTTCTGACTAGAACGCTGCAAAGTCGTTCCTTAAACATGTGATATGGTTTTACTTATTTATTTTGTATTTCAGCTACTATACGCTTATTAAGGAGGAACCACAGCAATGATAGGGTTAGCATGACATGCTAGGTTTGTGCTGTCACTATGTAAACAGTTATTACAAATTTGCTCATAAATCCAAGATTGATATAGTTCATGACTGTATGTCAGTAGTTAGAGTTCTGACTGAATTCATATTCCAATTGTTAAAAAGGTGATACATCTCCTAATTTCTCAAGATAAATATGGTTGGTTGTTTAACTTATTACAAGGGTGCCTGCTTTTTATATTCTTTGCATCCCTGGTCTTAATTTCCATATTCAAAATCTGAAAGATTATATAGTATTTACCAATCTTCCATATCTACAGCCCTAACCTATTTATTTTCCCACTGCTATATATAGGCCTGGAGATTATACTTCATATCTTTAATTTCTAATTTTAATTGATTTCTGAATGCACATTGTTCCTGTAAAATGTCAGGCTCTTGCGAGGAGCAATGTTACATATATGTATATATATATATATATATGTGTGTGTGTGTGTGTGTGTGTGTGTGTGTGTATGTTTGTGTGTATGCACACATTGTAAAAATATGGACTTTGGAATGTAAGTTTTAAAAAGATTTGTAAATAGCTGTGGATAGAAATAGAAACTGTAGTAATGCTTATAATAACATTTTATATATTTCCTTGTCTATGTGTACCAAGTTTAATACAAACTAAGGATTAATTATGCAAATAGGAATTTCATCATTGGCACCACACATGTAGTTAAAATGATATGATATAATGTATTTTTTCCATTTACATCAAATGAAAAGTTATTCTATTTCCCTCAACTGATACTCAAGAAACACAAACAAAGAATATCATTTATTTACTTAAATATTGTTTGTTGGCTTAAATTTGATAAGGTAATTTTCAGAAAATCTGTTAAAATTCCATCCATGTTTTACACAACGTTCTATAATTTTTCATTATTTTATATAGAAAATGTATATTTTCTGGACATGTAAAAGTGAAAAATGTAAATCATTCCCACAAGAATTTTAAAATAAGGCCTTCTACCTTAAGGTAAATTGATACTGCCAGACTTTAAAGACAGACACAAATTCTGCAATTGCTCTAAATGTGTTTTTTCCATAGTATATTTCTTAGTTATCAGTGTTGGTATTCATAAAAATCAAAGTATTGCTTAAATCTGAAAAGAAGACAAATGTATCTCATTAGTATAAACATTTCTCTCTTATTATGAAGGATAAAATCATATGTATACCTAAGTATTGTTTTTAAAGCAAATGTTATATTTATTATTAGTATATAATATTTTGTATATAAATTTTAATTTGTATGCCTATTTTTACATCTGTACATTGGGATTTAATAACAACCTCTCAGGCCAAAGAGCTCAGAAATGTGATGTATGTTTAATAATCCAGTTATAAAGCATCTACTATGCATATTTCCTCACATGGTAAATATATTTTTCTTTTAAATCACAATTCTAAAACTGCCTTAGCAAAGTAATCAATATCTCCTCGAAGTTATAGGTTATGTGGGTTTTCACTAACATTAATCATGGGTTTGCTTGTATCTAACAGATATATGACATAAAATTGAGATGATTAATAAGAACAATAGATAATAAGTAGGATTTCTTGTAGTTGAGAAGAAGACACTGAATAATTTAGTCATCAGCATGTTGCATTTATAGTATTCTGGATCCATATGTAGTCTGTAATTGGGTTTTGACTCTATACAATGCCATAATTTAAACAGTGCTGTCAGAAGTTTTAGTACAAATGATATAAATATATAATCCATCATTTTGTATAACTGTGAGGATAATCTTCTATAGTTGGCTTCCCCATAATAGAATATCTAGTCTTTGCCTGGCTTCTCTGTATGATTCCAGGTCAATAAATAACACAAAGACAAATAAATGTAATAATAAACAGACAATAAAAACAAATAGATCAATACATGTGTACATTAGTGTCTGTATTTCAGAGGTAATTTGACTTAAAAAAAAAACTCTATTTCAGTGGATGTTTTTGTCTCCTTCCAACTTCTGCTTTCTGAGATATATTAGCATGAAGAAGCCATTGGAATCTTAAAAATATTTCATAAACAAAAATAAAGATAGGGATGTTCTTATCTGAAATATTTATGGAAAGTGCTTCAAGATTTGAAGCCACTATGAATTGTTTAAGATGGGGTTAATAAACGATGCTCTTGATCCTATCAGAGGAAACCATGAAAGTGGCTGTAAAATCCCAAAGAAAGCCATGCCTCTGATTTCAGTGTGCTTCCTACATTTTGAAGTTCATACCATGATATTTTAATTGGGAAAAATGTAGTTTCTTCTTATTTAGGAGATTATATTAATAAAATATTTAATAATATAAATAGGGGAGGAAATGGCTATATATGTGCCCAGTGATATGTTAAGTTCTTGTTTTCCCCCTCAATATATGTGGCATCATCCATGCATCTACAGGCAGGTAATTAAGTAATTCTCAGGCTTAGATATAGGGTGTTGTAGCCAGGCCTGCTCATTAATTTAAAATATCAATCAGAGGAGGTTCAGGGTGGTTGATTCCTTCTACCTGTTCACTTGCCTCTCGTTAGCAGATTATGGCCAGTCAGACTTGAGCATATGTGGGAGAAACAAACCTTGAGTGTAGAGGAATCCAACACTGGCATTAGAAATAAGGCATTGATTACTTGTAAGGTTTTGGGTAGCCAGATAAATTGGTCTCCTAGTTAAAGAATCGTTCTAGAGGAAAAACATCCCTCAAATTTGTATTCTTTGATTCTTCTCTGTTCAAGGAGACAAATGTCAGTATTTACATACTGGGACCTCTTTTATTATAAAGTGTTTTAACTGGCATCTTTTGTTATGTTTGACACCATTTTCCACATATGGCCACATATTGAATCTATTATTCTCATGAGAAAAATGGTCTAGAAATGACAATGCTTAATCTGTCTCCTTGAGCATATCCCTTCTAATGTAGGGGTATGTCTAAATGGAGCAGTTGCAAGGTGATGTTCCCTTACATGTAGCATACAAGTTTCAGAGAGAAGTCTTTTAAATTAGAAAAATTTTGGGAATCTGATAACATGAATTTATTCTATTTAACAGAGTAAATACAGTAATTGAACTCAAGAAACCTGTCTTAGCATATTGGCCTAGATCTCAATGATTCTGCTAGACATTTGTGCAAATGTGGCTTATATATTTTCAAATGAAGACATGAGAAGAAAGACCCGGATGCAAGCTGTGTAAAGTCAGGTCTTGGTCCGAGGCCTGAGTATGTCTTTATCTGTTCCATTGATCCTTAGGCCTAGGACTAGAAGCGTCTAGTCTCCACAATATGATCTTCTACTAATCTGAATCTTGAATGTGTCAGTTTCAGACTCTGCTCACCTAGACATAGAGTGTTTCAGCCTCAGAGACTTATTATTGAATAAACTCACACTGTCTAGCTCTTTATGAACTCTTGTTTGCAGATTCAATTCAGCTGTTCTGGCTGAAACTCCTCTCTAAGCTGATTGATTCAGACGCGCTTTGCCTTAGCTTCTCAAGGAATTGCTCTGCTCGGCCTCATAGTAACTTTGAAAATCTGTTCTAGTCTTCTGGCTGCTGTCCATTCTCTGGATCACTATCTTCACCTGTGTCTAGCTTGCTCCCTACTGCCTGTCTGTGTAAAACTATCCCCACAAAACTGCCGCATATCTTGCCACCTTGTTCTCCTTTATTGCCTTAAGAAGCTTCTCTTTTCCGTGCTACTCTTGTGAGAGTTGGGTCTGTCCTATCTGTGGCTCATTTGTCCAGTTTTTATCTGCTTCATCACTGCCTGCACCTCCATTAGACATTACTTTCCAATGTGGCTGCTTGCCTGAACAAAAAACATTCATTGTCAGGGATTCAAAGGTGTGTACTAATGTCATGTCTGCAACCCGACTGGAACATATAGGCCATGTTTGATAGAACATGTATGTCTTTGAAAGTGATACTTTGCCTGGGCAGCCAAGTTGCTAAATTAAACTTCCTCTGGTAGCCAGTCAACAAGCAATATTCACTCTCTACCTCCTTAGTACAGAGATTGAAAATATATATATATATTCCATATGAAATTCCAGGCCTATCCCTAAGGATTAAAAGAAGACAGAAAAAAGATACACACACACACACACACACACACACACACACACAAACACACACACACAAATATAAGCCCTGAGTGTTTCTTTTTTTTTGTTCTATCAATCCTTAGGCCTAGAAGCTTTTATAATTTAAAATGGATAACATCAGGGCTATGATTCACATTTACCTTATTTATGCTGAGACCTATTAAAACTAAGAGATAAATGACTACATATAATACTTAACATTTTAATTGTGTTTTATATATGATTTATAATTTATACTGCCAAAAATCTTACTTTGTTAGTGATTTACTTGTGTATAAATTCAGAAATTAACTGAAGTTACATCATTTTAAAACACTTGTGCTTTACCAATCTGCAAAGGAGTGATTTAAACCTTAATGATATGATGCAACTGAATTTGATTCCACCATCTACTCTTCTATAATATAATTCTGGAAAAATGAAAACATGTTTACATATAGTCTTCAAAATAAAAAAATATACATTATGATAGTACAAACTATTTTTCCATTATCATCTGTCTTCAAATCACTAAGTACTCAAGGCAAAAGGAAGTATAAAATCATCAGTAAAGAAAAATCTCAGGAAATCTGAATATCAATTTTCCATGTGAATTATATGCAGTGCAAATAGTGAACAAATGGTTTTGACGAAACAAAGTTCACCAAGAGACAAAAGCACCAGAAGAAAGTTGGTTCCCAAGCCATGCCTTTAATCCCAGCACTTGGGAGGCAGAGGCAGGGAGATTTCTGAGATCGAGGCCAGCCTAGTATTCAGAGTGAGTTCCAAGACAGCCAGGCCTACACAAAGAAACCATGTCTCAGGAATAAAAAAGAAAAGAAAGGAACTGAGACAAGGCTTCTGAAAGGAGAGTTTCTATTATGACGTTTCCCAGGATGTCTGTGTTTACTATTCACCATATTTAAGAGAATGTTGCAATCATAGACAAATTCCCCAGAAGGATAGGGTCAAGAAGGTTTCAAGTACCAGCACAGACACAAACTCAGACACTTGTAGATTTCTGAATGAGAGATAAAGGCTGTTAAACCTGTTTTCTAGTTGTAGATTTGCTTATATGCAATATGAAAATGTATGTAATCTTGCCTAAAGTTTCTTATCTTTAAACTTAATTTTTTACTGCATATGTAAGCCCTAAACTTTGAAATCAGAATTGTTGAGAGCTGCGGTTTGATAGATGGCGCTTTAATCATAAAAATAATCATGTCTAATAATCAATACCAGCTCTGCTTCTTTGTAACAAGACAGACTGAGACAGGAATTACTACCTCTGTTAATTTACCTCTTCATGTTCTTTAAGCAGTAGTATAGTCTGTGAACTATCATTATGGTCTCTCCAAAATTCACTAAAGTCTCTTTCTCTTAGTTATAAAGTTAGGTAGTAATAACTTTACCCAAATAAGTCAATAAGGTTTTGGCACTATGAGTAAGATTATTTATCCCAGAGAGCACGTGAAAATGAAGCCATGTGAGAATAGGTAGGTGTCATTATAGAAGACACTGCAAGCCTAGACCAGACAATAAATCTTCCGCGAACTTCAGTGGATAATTCACAACCTTTAGTACTTTGAGAGAATACTTTCTGTTGTTTTTGAAAGTGCCAAGTATTTTTGTTATATTCTGAACAGACCATCCTAAGTATGAACATGCAAGATAGGAGATGTCTGGAGTAAGATGGTGATAGTAATAAAGCAGATGATTATTTTTGTTTGGATAATAGTTGAAGGATTTAAAACATTTTCTAAAGAAAATAGAGAGAATTCCTTCATCAACCAAATGTATGAATTTGAAAAGTATTTGAGCTCTTTCCTTTAGAATCTGTAGGAAAATTAGTCATCAAGGACTATAATTCCACAGATGAGAAGATGAGATTGATGAAAGTATCGATATATTAAATATAATCAAAGGTACTGCTTCCTCAGAAGGAATAAGTGTATGCCACTTAACAGTTGTAACTGAGTATTCTTCATACTGGGGCTTTCAAATATATTTTTGATTATCCAATCATTAACTATCTGTGAGCCTGCGGGAGAATAAGGCAGTACTGAGAGGAAAGAGGAAATGTTAAATGTTTTTATTGGGAGCCACTCCCAGATTCCAATTTAAATAAAGGGCATATATTAGACAATATAATAAAGACAACATTATATTGTAGAGCAAAATGGTTTTTATTTGTTGAAATATATTTTCTATTAAGAACTGCTTCAAGTGTATTTAAATCTAATATATTTCAAACAGATTTCAGTTATAGATTGAGAGTTTATGAGTTTCAGGTGATAGATGATAGGGAGATGTTTCAGTTTGTAAAATTGCATGTTCTAAAAGAAAGGCAACCTACCTTCAAATTCTAGCATCCATGTAAAGAACAAGCTATGGATGAAATATCTCATAAGACCAGAATTGGGGAAGACACTGTAGAGTAGCTTCTAAGGGAAATTTGGCCAGGCAGTCTAACTGGAAAGATGACCTTACATTTAAATGAAAAATATGTTTCAAAGCAGACATGACATAAACATGTAGAGGATGACACTAGATATCCTATTCTACTCATTTTAGTACATGTGCATGTGTCTTTGTACACCTCTATGCAGGAAAGCATACATGAACACACACACATACATACACACACACACACACACACACACACACACTACCACATACACATATATACCAAGAAAATGAAAAAAAATCTTTTATAAGACAGACCTATCAGGATGTCAAATATCAAACACATATCTTAAAATTATTGCTAATTTTTTGGTGCCTATCAAATGTTAAGACTATAGGCACTAAATAAAATGCTGTCTGTTCTATGAAGCCACAATTACAATGATACCCAAACTACACAAAATCCAAGAAAGAGAACTTCAGGGCAATTTCCCATATGAACATCAATGCAAAAATACTCAATAAAATTCTTGCTAACTAAATCCAAGAACACATCAAAATGACCATTCACCATGATCAAGTAGGCTTCATCCCAGGGATGCAGGGATGGTTCAATATATGGAAATCCATCAATGCAATCCACTACATAAACAAACTCAAAGAAAAAAAACACAAAATCATCTCATTAGATGCTGAAAAGGCTTTTGACAAAATTCAGCATCCTTTCATGCTAAAAGTTGTGGAAAGAATAGGAATTCAAGGCCCATAACTAAATATAGTAAAAGCAATATAAAGCAAACTGGTAGCCAACATCAAACTAAATGGAGAGAAATGTGAAGCAATCCCACTAAAATCAGGGACTAGACAAGGCTGCCCTCTCTCTCCATATCTTTTCGATATAGTACTTGAAGTACTAGCTAGGGCAATTAGACAACATAAGGAAGTCGAAGGGATACAAATTGGAAAGGAAAAAGTCAAACTATTACTATTCCCAGATGATATGATAGTATACTTAAGTGACCCAAAAAACTCCGCCAGAGAACTCCTACAGCTGATAAACAACTTCAGCAAAGTGGCTGGTTATAAAGTCAACTCAAGCAAATCAGTAGCCTTCCTATACGCAAAGGATAAGTAGGCTGAGAAAGAAATTAGGGAAATGACACCCTTCACAATAGCCACAAACAATATAAAATATCTTGGTGTGACTCTAACCAAACAAGTGAAAGATTTATATGACAAAAACTTCAGGTCTCTGAAGAGGGAAATTGAAGAAGACCTCAGAAAATGGAAAAATCTTCCATGCTCGTGGGTTGGCAGGATTAATATAGTTAAAATGGAAATCTTGCCAAAAGCAATATACAGATTCAATGTAATCCCTATCAAAATCCAAACTCAGTTCTTCATAGAGTTAGAAAGAGCAATTCTCAAATTCATCTGGAATAACAAAAAACGCAGGATAGCTAAAACTATCATCAACAGTAAAAGAACTTCTGAGGTTATCAATATCCTGGACCTCAAGCAATACACAGAGCAGTAGTGTTAAAAACTGCATGGTATTGGTACAGTGACAGGCAGGTTGATAAATGGAATAGAACTGAAGACCCAGAAATGAACCCACACACCTATGGTCACTTGATCTTCAACAAAGGAGCTGAAAACATCCAGTGGAAAAAAGATAGCCTTTTCAACCAATAGTACTGGTTCAATTGGAGGTCAGAATGCAGAAGATTACAAATTGATCCATTCTTATCTCCTTATACTAAGCTCAACTCCAAGTGGATCAAGGACCTCCACATAAAACCAGACACACTGAAACTAATAGAATAAGAAACTAATAGAATAAGAAACTGGGCAAGACCCTTGAGGACATGTGCATGGGGAAAGTTCCTGAACCAATAGCTTATGCTCTAAAATCAAGAATTGACAAATAGGACCTCATAAAATTACATAGTTTTTGTAAGGCAAAGGACACCATCAAAAGGACAAAACAGCAACCCATAACTTGGAAAAAGATCTTCACCAAACCTACATCCTACAGAAGGCTAACATCCAATATATACAAACAACAATATATACTCAAGAAGCTAGACCCCAAAAAAACAAATAACCCAATTAAAAATGCGGTACAGAGCTAAACAAAGAATTTTCACCTGCAAAACTTCGGATGGCTGAGAAGCACTTTAAGTAATGTTCAACATCATTGGTCATTAAGGAAATGCAAATCAAAACAACCCTGAGATTCCACCTTACACCAGTCTGAACGGCTAAGATTAAAAACTCAGGAGACAGCCGGTGTTGGCGAGGATGTGGAGAAAGAGGAACACTCCTCCACTGCTGGTGGGATTGCAAACTGGTACAACCAATATGGCAATAAGTCTTGTGGTTCCTCAGAAAACTGTGCACAACACTTCTAGAGGATCCTCCTATACCACTCCTGGGCATATACCCAGAGTATTGCCTGGCATGTAATAAGGATACATGCTCCACTATGTTCATAGCAGCCTTATTTATAATAGCCAGAAGCTGGAAAGAACCCAGATGTCCCTCAAAGTAGGAAAGGATACTGAAAATGTGGCATATTTACACAATGGAATACTACTCAGCAGTTAAAAACAATTAATTCATGAAATTTTTAGGCAAATGTTTGGAACTGGAAAATATACTCAGAAAGGTAACTCATTCACAAAAGAACACACATGAAATGCAGTCACTGATAAGTGGATATTAGACCAGTAGTTCAGAATACCCAAAACATAACCCACATATCAAATGATTCCCAAGAAGAAGGAAGGAGAGGGCCAGGGTCGTAGAAAGGCTTGATGCAGCACTGTAGGGGATTGCTAGGACAGAGGAGTTGGAGAGGGTTGACTGGGGAACTGGCAGAGGGAAGAGGTCTTATGGGACTTAGGGGGAGGGGGAGGAACCAGGAAAGGGAAAATCATTTGAAATGTAAACAAAGAACATAGAAAATAAAAATAAAAATGCTGTGTGCAATGAATTATATCAAATTTTATATAACATAAATTCTTATCGGAAGAGTTAGTAAAGAAAAACACAAGACCTTCATCAAAACTAATTCTGGCCGGGCGTGGTGGCGCACGCCTGTAGTCCCAGCACTTGGGAGGCAGAGGCAGGCGGATTTCTGAGTTCGAGGCCAGCCTGGTCTACAGAGTGAGTTCCAGGACAGCCAGGGCTACACAGAGAAACCCTGTCTCGAAAAACCAAAAAAAAAAAAAAAAAATTAAAAAAAAAAACTAATTCTGAACCACAAAGCAGAAATGGAATTATCTATATGTGCAGAAAATGTATAGAAGTGTTGGCCCATAATGTCTGAACTATGCAGAGTGCAACTTTATCACATTGTAGCAATCACTATCATGTAAATAACTATAACTCAATTATACACGGGGTCCCTGATGTTATTTGTTTATGACCATTAGCATTAATTTAATACAAAATATTGCTCCACTGGAGTTTCAAGTGCTTTTAATGAAGTATGTATGAAAGTATCCTGCTGTACTAGCTGTGGTAATTTTATTTTGCTAATTTGGGAATAGTTAATGTAATACGAAAAACCCGGGGTTATGAAATTATGTGTCTGGTAGTAAAGTGTAAAATCCAAGTCTCATGAGGGGGGCATTGGAAAGGGCTGCTACATCAATATCACCTTTAAGTTCAGCACATTACGTTTGTTGTATTTTGTAATCTGTCAAAGAGATTATTACACATGTACAAATGTGTACTTTGTGACATGCACACATTTACACATATGTATACATGTCACATCATTCTGTGTATGCACAAGTCAGAGTATCACATCTGAACACTAGTTTTCTCATTCCATCACCCATGTAGGATCCAGGGATTGAATTCCAACTGTCAGTTTGACAGCAGGTCTCCTGACCCACTGAACAATCTCATATTGTTCTGCCTTTCAACATTTATAGACTTTGAGTATCTTCTGGGAGATGTGACTCTAATCATAAAGGTTTCCTGAGTATCTTTATATTAGGTTTTGGAGATTTTGGTGTCTTATTACATGAGAAAGAATTCATATTTCCTCATAATCATATCCTCCTTCAGATAGAAATACCTGAAATTAGAAAGCAACTTCTATATTTGAAGCATTTTCAGTGCAGTTATCCTAGCAATGATCTTCGTGGTTAAGAATGGCATCCTGATTGTAAATCAGAAAATCCTCACACTGTTGCTGCATGACTCACAGACAGAACCATTCCCCTCCAATCAGTAACTAAATCCAATAATTTTTCTGAGGATACAAAGCTTCTATTTTCCCTGTACATTTTCACAGCCTTTTTTTGTTTGTTTGTTTGTTTGTTTGTTTGTTTGTTTGTTTCAGCAGGATGAATACTCCAAAGTAATGGAAAGACTTATCTCCCTCAGCCTCCAAAGACATAAACTTCTGATTTATTAACATTACTGATGTTTCTGATCATTCTCAGCAGGAATAAATTCAGGAATACAGACCTTAAAGGTGCATTGTAATCGGTTTCATCCTATTGGTTGTAATTTATCTTCAGCCATTATACAAATGCACTTGCTCTAAGTAAGATGTAATGCCCTCCCCCACTTTCTGTAGCACTTAGGGTGACCTAGATAATTATGGATATTTGCCAATTCTGCCATCCCCGTGTGAATGGTCTGGTGATATTAAGGGCCAAATGCAGTTGGCCTTCTCTAGTGTGTACGATCCTAAATCTCACATAGATGCCATGCACATGAGTATACCAAATTAGAAACCCTTCCACATTCATCACACAATTAAAATAATAATACAGCTTTATTTTGGCACTAAAATAGCACTTATTGGTCATTAAATATGGTAGGTGTGATTATGCCCATTTACAGAAGAAAGATCTAAACTTCAAAAAGATTATTTTTCTGTCTGTGTGAAAATAAACATTTACAAGTTATTGGAGGGCAACATCTGTGGAAGTCAGTTTAAATGGTACACATTTCCACCTACATTTGACTTATGATAAAGTGAATTGGTTCCATTTCTCCCCCACCCAAAATACTTTGCTGTGTAAAGGATTTCTTTCTAGAAGCGGCTAACCTTTGCCTTCAGTAGGGGAAGTCTTTTTCTTCTTGTGGAGACCAACAGGTAGGAAAAAAAGAAATGCATAGGATTTTAAACAATTGTGTCTGTGAGTTCTGACTCATAAAATAATAACTTCTACATGCTGTTTTCACTCATTGTTCCAATAAGTTTCTCCAACTTTTTGCGAGAATCTTGGTTTAATTGTGATTTTTTTTTTTTGGTTTGGTTAGATATATTTCACAGGACTCTAAAGATCCCTAGTTCTTCCCCTTTGCACTACATCACACATACTTTCCTTTCTCTGAGTGTAATTCTCCAGGAACGAATTATTTTTTTTAAAGAGAGAAAGAAAGTAAATAAAAAGTTAAAGAAACATTATAGATCTCTAAAGGGGTTTCTATTACAAGAAGAAAAAACTTTCACCACTGAAGAAATGCACAATCATTTAAATTCAATCTTGAGAGTGAAAAATCAAGACAGGGCATAGCACTGCGTTTTATAAATCCACGAAAGTTGTCAAAGCAAGTTATGCTAGAGGTTTTGCATGTGTTTAAATTTACTATAAATGAGGGCTATTTCTGGCTTTTTAAACATTCCCTTGCAAAGAGAGTCAAATAGTCAATGTGTTGGCTCTGGCTTAAGGTAAGGAGTTCACTTGGAAGCAGATGGCATGAAGAAGGAAGGAGAAGGCAAAATCATAAATCATAAGGGGAGAAGACAGAGAGGACACAGAAGGAAGTCAAAGTGGGTAAAAGAAGCGCGGTAACAAAGGATGCACGCAGAAGCCAAGGAGAAGGAGGTAAAAGGAAGGGCACAGGAAGAAAGGAGACAGAGCTTTGCCAGCTGCAGCCACGTGCTCAGCATCCCAATGAAAAGCTGCAGGGAGAGCATAGCAAGACAGAGCAAAGGGAAACCCATGAAAGTGTGCAACAGCTTTAAGAGTAGCACCGTCAGGAGGCTGGAGCCTCGTTCCAAGGAGAGGGGCCTTTAAAACGTAAAGCTTGGGGTTTTCTTTATTAATTATTATTATTATTATTATTATTATTATTATTATTAGCTGTAAGTTATTCTGTAAAAGAAGCCATATGATTTAGACCAAAGCACATGACAACCGAATGTAATAGACAAAGAGAAGGCAAATCAGAAGAAATAATAACACCTGCATCCCAATTATAAAGGTGTCTAGGATCTTCACAAATGACCTTGAATATTGATTAGGCATGATATTCATCTACATTATTCGAACACTTGAGTTCTGTACACAACTCCTTTGTTCCCATTAAGTAGCTTTTAAACATCTCAGCTGTATTTAAATGATTTCTAGCCATGTAAAGGCAAGTTTGGCCCAGATCAGAAAATAAACTTTGGAAGCTATACAAATCATCCAGGGCAGGCAGGAAAACGGCTCATTCCCTTTCTTCCCCAAATGCGATTATGAGTAGTTTTGTGTTGGATTTTGCATAAATCTATTTTTCTGTGACTGCATGTCTCCGTGTATGTGAATGTAGCACACAGTATGTGCTCTGGTCCATGTGTGTGAATGTGCCCCCACATCGAGATATAGAGCTTTGTATTCAGACGTCTTCCCAGCTGTTCTTCATCTTATTCTTTGGAAAACGATGTTTCCTGGAGATCACTGACCAGCTAGACTGGATGCCCACCGACTCACATCCTCCACTATAGATAGAGACATGTAACAAGTCCAGTCTTTTATATGGATATTGAGGATGGAAACCTAGAACTTCATTTTTGGGGGGCTGGCATTTTATTGATTAATTTCCGTATCATCCAACTTTTTATCTCCATTGATGCCCATTATCATTTTATAAATTCAGAGAAATTAAAGATGAAGAGGGACAAAGGATAGGTCATGTGTTGTAATAAAAACATAAGCCACAGACCACAGCTAGGACATCAAACTCAAGTCTCTTCCACCATTGTCCTACCAGGTAAAGATCTTTTTTTTTCCAGGAAATGACTCTGTAGCCAACCCTCCTACAGATCCCTTCAGCATTCCTTATCCATATCAAAAGCAAAAATGGAAGCACAAACATTACAGAGTCATTAAACATCCAATATGCTTGCCAATTGGAAAAAAAAATTTAGATCATTAAAATAAGATGAAAATTCAAGAAAATGTTCTGAATGTCTGTTATGACATTACTTTATATTCACCTCATTTTTTAATGCATCACGCCATTTATAGTCACTACTGCTCTAATGCAGTATGTCCGTAAAAAACATTTTCTGGTTACTCATTCAAGTCACCTCAATTTAAAAAATGTGTCATATATATGCATTTCCCCTTTGCATAGTCTAGAATATTCTTTACTTAAAAAGGTAATGTAAAACTATATTATTTAGTAATTTGGCTAATTGATGTCTAAATTGTTTAGAAGAATTGTTTAATTTTTTTTAATGAAAGCTAATTGCTATTCCAAACTTCTTCTAATAAAAGTAATACCTACCAATATTTCTATTGTCAACCATGGAACTCTTTCCTCTCCTTTGGATCTACTGAACTTCCCCACTTACAGTCTTCACTCAAGCTCCTAAATGGCTGGTGGCACAGTTCAGTGGATTAAAGAACTCTCTGTGCAAGCGTGAGTACCAAAATTTATATCCTTAGATGCCGTGTAAAAGCCACTGAAACAAAGTGGCCACCTGTATGAAACTTGCAAAATTGGTCATAGCCAGGACAAAAGGGCAAACTAGCTGAAGCTGGTGTTTCAGGCTTAGAAGAACATTCTGCCTCAATAAAGAAATTAGAGAAAAACCAATGAAGAGTCAGCATATCAACTTTTCTCTGTACACACACACACACACACACACATACACACACACACACACACCTTACACTTGCATATATACTAAGCATATATACTATCAAGAAAAGCAAATCTTCAGTTACTAGAGCCAATGTTTTATATTATTATCTTGACTATATTTGGTCCCTCATACGTTAGGGGAAAGCGTTTAGTTTATATATTCTCCAATATATACAAAGAGATAACAAAAATTGAGAAATTATATATTATTTTGTTCATTGACTATATAAACTTAAGTCTATGGGGGAATAGCTCAATGATATTTTTGAAAAAGTTGTAGGTTTAGAAAATATTCATTACAAATATTGACAAGGTTTTTCTCCAGACTCTACAAAAGCTAGGGGTCATAATGATAGGGATAAAGTCCAATGAAAAATTGAATTTAGTTCCAAGTAGAAAGGTTAAAATATGGAAGCATCCTGCTGAAGAAGCTTGTGTCATTTCCTCATTACAAATGTCATGGTTCTATATCTGAATTCTATTTTAGCCAGACACTTTATATCTGCTTTATATCTGAATAGTGTTCTAGTGTGTTTAAGGGATATTTTTAGCCTTTAGATTTGAATTGCTTTTATTTTACTCACGATTATAGAGTTTGTATCATAGCCTGTTGTTACTCTATGCAATGTCATTAGCCTAATAAAATAAAACTTGTGTTTCCTATACAACACAAATGAAGCTTGTCTGCATAATATTGTGTTTATAAATACGTCCCCCAAGCAATGACATGATGTATTATTGTTCTACTGAACACACATATGAGTATTGCACAGAAAGAAAAAGGAAATTCACTTTGAACTGAATTGAGATAAACATATCTCATAAGTGAATCAAGTTTCAATAATTCACAAGCAGTAATTCCCAAAATAAGTCACGGGAGATATATTATGGATGCCCTATCTCACATAAAAATAGCATTACTATAATATTAAATAAGACATCCAATTTATCAACAGATTTTTCTTCCATACCTTTGTTTAAAACATAACTTAAGTATTCCATATTGTTATATGTGGAACGCTATAGAAAAACCACTCATCTACATTGAAAAAAAATTGAATTTTTCTCATCTTTTTGCATTTATATTGCACTTCAATATCAAAAGTATATTACAAAGTCTTTTAAACGAGATCATTGTACCTTAAGCATCTCCCTGTGATAGTTCAAATTTTCTACTCGACACAATCTGTTATAGACTAGGAAAGAGACTCTCAAAGAAGGATTTTCTATATCATGTTGCCTATGGCCACATTTGTCATGGAGTTTTGCTTGCTTTAACAAATGAAGGGATACCAACCTAAAGTGGACAAGACTCCATGCTTTGGGACACTGGACAGTTTAGAATAAGAGAATGCTAGCTAAGAAATAACTACACAAGCCGGGCGGTGGTGGCGCACGCCTGTAATCCCAGCACTTGGGAGGCAGAGGCAGGCAGATTTCTGAGCTGGTCTACAGAGTGAGTTCCAGGACAGCCAGGACTACACAGAGAAACCCTGTCTCAAAAAAACAAAAAACAAAAAACAAAAAACAAAAAAAAGAAAGAAAGAAAGAAAGAAAGAAAGAAAGAAAGAAAGAAAAAATTACTACACATACTTATATTCCCTCTTGCTCTCAACTTTAGATCTGAACTAGTGCCTTACACTTCTGCATTGTGACTTCTATACAGGGATGGATATATTATGGAATTGTGAGCTAAAATAAATTTTTTCTCCCTTAGGTTGCTTTGGTCAGTATGGAAGCAGAACATACTCAAGCAATTAATTGGAATTTTTTTCTTTTGTATCCAAGTTGGAGCTTCATAATTGCATAAGTCTGCAGTTTTATACACTCCTCAATGAATCATTAAGACAGCTATAAATTTATTTGAAAACTGGCATTTTTACTATATGTAAAAACATGAGAATTATGCCCTTTATCTTCTAAATAATTGTCTAATACCTTCAAAGTCTCTAATAAATTGAGAGAAGTGCATTGATAAATATTGTTTGTTGGAATATTACCTTCCAATTCTTGTAGGTCCCTTCACTTATAAAGAACATTAACTTGCACAAAACCTCACTTGTCCACAAGTGTGACACTGTGATTTCTGATGCCGTAGTGTAGAGGAATAACAGGACAGGGAAGTGGGGAAGGGTTGATTGGGGTAGGGGAGATGGCTTATGGGATTTTTGGGGGAGGGGAAAATCAGGAAAGGGGACAACATTTGAAATGTAAATAAAGAATATATCTAAATAAATAAATAAATAAATAAATAAATAGAAACTTTTAATTTGAGCATAAGATCTTGTATTTTATTAAACTGAATAGTTTTACCAGCCATCGGTATTGGCCGAGAAGCAAGTAATGTCGCTGGCCACAGTATAGACTGTGTAGCTCTGTTGGTGGTGATTTGGCTCAGTGGCTTTGAATCTAACCTTGAAAATCCTCTGCATACAATTTAAAAAACTTAGTCATCAGGGAGTACTATCATTTGCATAATTGTCCTCTTCGAGATAGTTCCATCTCGCTCAATGTCCCTTTAATTATGACATCAATACCATAGAAAATTAGACCTTCTCCTTGTAGTTTTAATAACCACATCCACAAATTATTCCTTTCACATCTTTAAATTCTAAAGTGTAACTCAGTCATCTTCAGTTATTTAGATCACCTTCTTCAACTTTAATCATTTTTGATGTGCAGCTTTATTAATTCTATAGACAAAAATGAAAAAAATAAGCTTAATGGCATGAAATCATTTCCTCAATTGGCTGGTAGAAGCTATTCAGTTTATTCTCATGCTATAAACTAAACATCAAGGTAGAAAATGAGCATAGGTATATGGTATTCTAACTTTTATAAGTTAATGGTAGTTTAGAGATTAATATATATTTTATATTGAAAAATGATAAAAAGTACCTATTTAGAAATGACATGAAAAGATGGTTCTGAAGTACATTGACTGAAAATATCTTGTCAGTGTATTTAATTTTAACACTATTCTTGTCTTCTATTTTGTATTTTTAAAAGTAACATTTAATGTATATACCCTTGCATTCTTTTACTTTGTTAGTTACCAAAATTATTCCTATTAAGTATCATTTCAATAAAAACAAACAAAAAGCCCATTAATTTTATTTATACTCAGGATAAAATCTGGGGGTTATATAACAACAGTTAACTTTTGATATAGGTGAGCATTCACATACCAACTCTATTATGATTGATAAATAATGCTAATAAATAAAGACTAAAAATATCTGTACATTTCTTAAAATAAAACTTCAATGAGCTCCCCTGTTTGGAAAGAGCCTCTATTTCATTAAATATTCTCGCTATCAATTTTGAGACTGGATGTGTTTAGGTAGGACCCTTCTCAGATTGTTTCTCATTCATTTGCTTCTGTGGCTGTTCAGAGTTATGTTATTATTGTGACCTACGAGTAACTATGTTTATTTACAATGATATCTTGAAGTCTACCTAGTATATTATTGCACAAGAAAGAAGTTTTATGAATGCCTTAAAACTTGTAATTGATTTCAGAAGCAAAAATAATATTAGAGACTATGATTCCAGATTTGAAGTTTGACTAAGCCTTGGCAGTACTGGGCTATTAATTATCTGTAATGTTTAAGATTCTCTTCCAGAAATTGTATTAAACAAAACTCATTCTGTTTAGATACATATTTGGTTGAGTAATATAAATGTATATCTGGTAATTTAAAAAGCAGGAGTTCTATACATTTTTAAAAGATTTATCGTTTTATTTTATGCATATGTGTGTACAACCATTACTATCTTCAAAGATACAAGATGAGGGCTCCAGACCCCCTTACAGATGGTTTTAAACCACCATGTAGTTGCTGGGGATTGAACTCAGGACCTCTAGAAAAGCAATCACAGCTCTTAATCACTGAGCCATCTCTCCAGCCCTCAGGAGTTCTATACATTAATTTCTAATTCTATATTAGGCTATCCTACCTGCTCATTGAAAAAAATTGTTCCTTTTTCAAAAGTTAAGGGAAATAAGTAACTACTTTATGGTATATTATTTATATAAATACTTCAAAATCAATGCCATCATAAATAGTATGCTCAAAACTATGACCAAAAATGGCCTCTTCTTGTCAAAATAGATCTCTATTCTATTTTTAGGCTGAACTGATTAATGCTGAAAGAACCTGAGGCTAAAGCAGTATGTAAATTTTGATTAACACAGTTATCTAAACCATAAGGAATATCTTATTTATCATGTGAACATAGCATAGGGTATGATGCAATATCTAAAAATTTCATATAGTTGTACCCTGCACAATTTTATCCACAGCATATTTGCTATTGAATTCTGGAAGTCAACTGGGTGTAACCTATTTCAGGTACCTAAGGCATCCGATGCTTATTCCACTACTTTATTTGACACAATATGCTACAAAGATGCCCCAAAGTTTAATATGAACTTTAACTAGCAAACAATTGCAAAAACTTGTAAAACTAAATTTCAGTGTGTTAAAATAAGAATCTCCACATATTTCAAAAGTAAGTAATGTGTTAAGCAATAGAATATCCCACAAACTTAAGATAATATATTATTCACAAATACAAATATATGCCATATAAGTTATATATATGGGCTATGTATGTTTCTGATTTAGTATGTAAAATGTGGAACTTGGTCATCATAAATTCAAGAGAATAATCATTTAAATTACAGTCATAGAGAATATTTTGTGTATTAAGGAAACAATGCTAGATAAAGCAATTAAATTAGAGTAAAATCTTATTGAGTATATTTTATATACTCTCCGTATGTACTCCTACACAAATGTGGTCATGCAGTCATCTTAATGCCAAAATAAAAAAAAAATACAAAAACATTTAAAACATATACTATGGCATTATGCTCATTGAATAAAAATTATTTATGCACTTTAAACCTTTTACATCATCTAAATTTAAATATACCCTATTATGATCTTTTAATCTATTTAAAGCATGAATTGTCTCATGTTTTAACTACAGGCTCTGTTAAAAGCTGAATTATACAACTTCAGGAAAAGGCTATTGAAGCCCAAAATATAGTTAACCCAGAGTATAACTATATTTGAATACATGACTTTTAAAGAGTAAGGTTTTAAAAATAAAACAACTAAAAACAAAAATCTCTAAATGTGTCCTTGTGATGGTTTGAATGAGATGTTCTCTAAGTCTTAGACATTTGAAACTTGGTCAACAGCTAGTGCTATTCTTTGGGGGTGGGGGTGGGGGTGGGGGTGGTGTTAGGTGATGTAGCCTTGTAAGTGGCTTACTTTTCTGACTTTTCGTCGGGAACTTCTCCTCCCTTTACTCTGAACTTTCATTCAAGCTCCAGTTCCCATATCTATGTCTTCCCTATCATAAAGGACTCTGATCACTCTGTAATTATAAGCCCAAATAAACCCTTTAAACCCTTTTTTATGCATTATCTTGGTCACAGTATTTATCACAGGAATAAAAACTAACACAGACTAATATAATATCATGAGTCCTTTGAACAAGTGCAATTTGAATACACAGAGTAACATTAGAAATGTTTTTAAACACAAAACCTAGACCATGTGATAACACAGAAAATGTAAATTTACAAGCCTCATAAGAAAGTCAACATATTCGGATATTAATTTGGATTTCCAGTCACAGATACTGGAGTAAATAAACTTTTGGTATTTTATAAAGTATAGTTTTCTAAATAAATTTACAATGGTATTTTGTTGTAATAGAGCCTTTTAATAAAAAAAAATTACAAATAGATTTTAAGATCATGGTTAATGTATAGCATTAATATTTGTTCATAAATTATGCACAAGACCACTAAATAGAACACACAATACACCTGGAAGATGATGATCTTTGTATCTACCAAATAATCATCATAGTCTCAATTTTATGTTTGCTGTAGAGTTTCAACTTGGAAATACATTTTCTTTCTACATCTCTGAATCTCACCTTTCATGAAGAAACTATTTCCCTAAAGAAAATATGAAAGACTATAGTTTTCACATACCCATATTTCCCTGTACTTATTCCTATGTAGTTTCCTACGTCTGAAATTATCTGATTTCTTGCCATCCAATTTCCCAGAGAGGAAGGTGATTAATATAGCTTACATGTAGTTGTCCATTTCTGACCAACAGCCTTGTGGTTTCTGAAATATCTGCCTTTTTCATAAACCAATTAAAAGTCTCAATATTCTGTCCCAACATAAAGATATACACGTCTCTACAATCAATTTCAGATTTAAGAGATTCTCAGACACATCAATAAGCATTACTATAAATTTTCTTGTCCTAGCATACAAGACAGGGTGGTAGCCTACACAAACCTTCATGTGGTTGTAGGGATAATTTGAAATAACATCCATAAATTTATAATGGTTATATATGCAAATAGAATTAAATGTGTTTCCCTTCATTGTATGTAGCAAATGAGTACTTTATTTTATCTAAATGCTTAAAAAATCAGAGTTTGCATCAAAAGTAACAAATTTTTAGTAATGAATTTAATTTCAATGAGCTTTTGTCATAACTGACATATATTGTGATGCAGTGTACATGCTGAAAATTGCTGAAAGTGAATTCCAAACTCATGTATCAGAAGGAACAAATATGAGAAATAATGAACATATTATCTTGACTTAGCCATTCCACAACTGACACATATTTCAAGGCATAAATGTGTAAGCCACTAAGAAAGCATGTTTGTCAAATTAGAACATATTTAATAGTAAAAATTAAAGTACATACTTTTGAGTACTTTTTTGGATTTCCAGTCACAGATACTGGAGTAAATAAACTTTTGCTATTTTATAAAGTATAGTTTTCCAAATAAATTTACAATGATATTTTGTTGTAATAGAGCCTTTTAATTCTAGGTCGGGCGGTGGTGGCGCACGCCTTTAATCCCAGCACTTGGGAGGCAGAGGCAGGCAGATTTCTGAGTTCGAGGCCAGCCTGTTCTACAGAGTGAGTTCCAGGACAGCCAGAACTACACAAAGAAACCCTGTCTTGAAAAACCAAAACAAACAAACAAATAATAAAAACATTCTAGAAGATCATGAGGCATCAAGTACAATGACTGTTCCTAAACTGGGATAAAACACTGTTAGAAAAACACATGTTTACAAAAGTCTCTCTCTCTCTCTCTCTCTCTCTCTCTCTCACACACACACACACACACACACACACACACACACATTCCCTTGTGTGCACACACACACACACAAACAGAAAATGCAAAAAGAAAACGCATATAATGAAAAGCACACATGTGTAAATACTCAGTGAAGTATGAAACAATTATTGGCATTATTTATGTGCCATTTGAAATCCTCTCCTAATATTGTGTCTAAAAGACAACAGGTGCTGGCGAGGATGTGGAGAAAGAGGAAGACTCCTCAACTGTTGGTGGGATTTCAAGATGGTACAACCGCTCTGGAAATCAGTCTGACGGTTCCTCAGAAAATTGGGCATGACACTTCCAGAGGACCCTGCCATACCACTCCTGGGCATATACCCAGAGGATTCCTCTGCATGCAATAAAGACACATGCTCCACTATGTTCATAGCAGCCTTATTTATAATAGCCAGAAGCTGGAAGGAGCCCCGATATCCCTCAAAGGAGGAACGGATACAGAAAATGTGGTATATTTATACAAAGGAATACTACTCAGCAATTAAAAATAATGAATTCATGCAATTTTTAGGCAAATGGCTGGGTCTGGAAAATATCATCCTAAGTGAGTTAATCCAATCACAAAAGAATACACATGAAATGTAATCACTGATAAGTGGATATTAATGAGCCCAGAATCTCAATACTGAAGGCACAATTAGCAAATCAAAAGATTCCCAAGAAGAAGGAAGAAGAGGACCCTGGTCCTGAAAAGACTGTATCCAGGTTTGTAGCAGAATACCAGAACAGAGAAATGGTGGGGGGGGTGATTGGGGTAGGGGGTGGGAGAGGACTTATGGGACATATGTTGAGGGAGGAACTGGGAAAATGGAAAGCCTTTTGAATGTAAACAAAGAATATAGAAAATAAAAAGGAAAAAGAAAAAAAGAAAATACTGAACTTTCTCTCTAAACTTCCTAAGCTTTAACCCACCTTCACAGAGATATAACATTGTTGAAATCTATTTGCTTCATGTTACTTGAACATAGTTGCTAAGATAAAGGTATTTTGTACTCTATAGCAGCCATACTCCTTACTCCTCACGTTCCTGGATTAAACCATGCCTGTACATAGCTCAGTATCTTAAAACTATGCCGATTGATTGATTGATTGAGACTTTAAAAGCATGATCATTGGGCCTGTCAGTAAATTGTTGGGAAGGTTTCTGAAATTTTTCAAGCAAGAGACATACTTTGAAATTTTAATAATTTTGTTTGTATCAGACACATATTTGCATATATTTGGGTTTGGAGAAGCTAGAAGACAACCTTGGTTGTTGTCTCCCAGTGGCCATTCACAGTTCTTGAGGTAGGTTCTTCCTCTGGACTAGAGAACACAAGTGGGCAAGATTGGGTGCTCAGCACGCCTCACGGATGGGCGTCTCTAGTTCCCCAGCACGAGATAACAATAATCCTCTCCCAAACCCTGCTTTCTTCTATGTGGACTCTTTTCAACAAACTCTGGTTCTCTGGGACATCTTCTAATAGTAAATATTATGTTTGTATTACATTTCAGATTATCAGCACACCAAAAGTGTATATACCCCAAAAGGTGTTTACTTAAATATAAAAAAGACAGAGTTAAATGTTATTACATATTAAGGAAATGCAATAAGATACAGTGAACATATATTTTCCCTACCCCCCATTATTATACCTAACACACAAAGAAATATAGATGCTTAAAAATTGTACTAAGCTCAGTATGCTATTCTCCTAAGGTAAATTCAGACAGCATTTTGACTGAAAGAAAATATGGCTTCTGGTCTCTGCTGGATCCACTGGCAAATTGACTTTCATAAATCTGACACCTCAAATTTATATTACTTCTGGCATTTACTGACTGTTTCCCCGAACTCCAGGAATAAAATCAGATTGCTGGTAAATATCTCAGAGCAAAAGTTTTGGATTCTTTCTCCATTTTTTTAAATATCTTGTGTACATTTGCACATTCACCTATAAAAAATAATCATAAATTCTAGAGTCAGACTGTCTGTATCAAACTTAGTCTGTATCACTAATTAGCTGTAAGATTTATGAAAAGATAATTACTCATATTCCTTATACAAAAAGATATAAATTACCAAACTCATAAGGAAATTGAAATGGTTAATTGAGTAATTTTAATTCTTACAATTAGAACAATCCTGGTATTTGGTAGGGACCAAATGTAATCATTGATGATGATGTTGATGATGGTGTCGATGATGAAGATGATGAGATGATGATGATCTCTTATTCTTTTAAAACATTTTAAGTAGCATGTACAAAGTGATTCATAAACATAAAGAAAGCTCTGTCTTTCAAACCCCAATGTATAATGTCTTTCTAAAATTTGATTCAACAATGATTTCTAAAGCAAACAGGAAGAAATGTTATCTCTCGTGTGACCAGAATACTATGTTTTATTCAGCAAATGCTAAATGACTTGTTATAGGAGGTTTCCTTATTTTGCTTGAGCAAGCTACAAGCAGGAGTCCATAGGTTCCAAAACCTCAGTCCAATGCTAATGTTTCCTTCGCTGTGGATTAATGAGATTAAAATGTTTGTGATTTCAGCAGCTGCGAGCAGCAGGGGGAAGGGTTCCACCAACACACTGCAGCCCAGCGGCCCTCCACTCCACTCCACGTCTCTGTTTAGGTAGGACAGGGATGCTAATAGACTGCTCAGACTATTCTAAACGTAAATTAATAACAGCTATTTCAGCCAAAACTGCCACCAACCAACCTCCCCTCTTATATGGGAATTGTTGTATGTATATTTTTAATGTAAGCATGAAAGAATGGTTTGTTTTGCACAGGAAGTCGAATTGAGGTTTTATAGTGTGTGGCTTGTATTTAGCTGTCTGATTAATTATCACAGCAAGAAATGATTAGTTTTTGCCAACATGATGAACATTTTACCTTGATTGAATCCATTATTACCAGCTGACAACCTTTCTCTGCCTCCCAGTAGCCTCTGGTGTAATATATAATATTTCTTCTAACTGTATTTAACTCTCCCTTCCCAGAAATAATGCTGGCCAATTGATTTCTAATCACGTACTCTAAACATGTTGATGAAATATATCAACTCAAATTTTTCTTCATTCTATCTCCATACTTTGATTTCTGCTTGTGGTCGCATATCATTTTATTTATCCTTTTCCTTTTTCATAACTTTAGGTTGAAAAAAAAGACACCAGATTTCTGTGTTTTTTAATGTTAGCACTTTTTTTGTATGTTGAAATTATAATAGAATTACATTATTAACATTAAACAAGATCTAAAATAATGATGCTCTAGTCAAAATAATGAGAAGACTTTGTGTTACTCTTTAACCTTTTTTTTTTTTCGTTTTATTGAATATTTTCTTTATTTACATTTCAAATGAAATCCCCTTTCCAGGTTTCCTCTCTGGAACATCCATCCTATTCAATGTTCCCTCCTCCTGCTTATATGAGGGTGCTCCCCAACCCACCCACTCCTACCCCCCACCCCCCCTACCCTGCGCCCTGACATTCCCCTACACTGAGGCATTGAACCTTCCCAGGATGAAGGGCCTCCCCTGCCGTTATTTCCAACAAGACCATCCTCTGATACATATGTAACTGGAGCCATGGGTTCCTCCATATGCACCCCTTGGTGGGTGGTTTAATCCCTGGTAGCTCTGCTTGGTTGATATTATTGTTCTTCCTATGGGGTGCAAATCCCTTCAACTCCTTCAGTCCTTTCTCTAACTCCTGCACTGGGGACCAGTGCTCAGTCTAATGGTTGGCTGAGAGCATCCACCTCTGTATTTGTCAGGTACTGGCAGAGCCTCTCAGGAGTCAGCTATATCAGGTTCCTGTCAGCATGCACTTCTTGGCATCTACAACAGTGTCTGGGTTTGGTGACTGTAGAGGAGCTGGATCCCCAGGTGGGCCACCAGATTTCTGGGTTTTTACATGTTAGCACATTTTTTTGTGGGTTGAAATTATAATAGAATTACATGATTAACATTAAACAAGACCTAAAATAATGATGCTCTAGTCAAAATATTGAGAAGACTTTATGTTACTCTTTAACCTTTTTTTTTCCTTTTATTGAATATTTGACCAGGTGGGTCAGTCTCTGGATGGCCTTTCCTTCAGTCTCTGCTCCACATTTCATCTCTGTATTTCCTCCAGTGAGTATTTTGTTCCCCCTTCCAAGAACGACTGATGGCTCGGTGGCTAAGAGCACCGACTGCTCTCCCAGAGGTCCTGAGTTCAATTCCCAGCAACCATAGGGTGGCTCAAAACCATCTGTAATGGAATCTGATGTCCTCTTCTGGTGTGTCTGAAGAGAGCGGCAGTGTACTCACATACATTATATATATATATATATATATATATATATATATATATATATATATATATATGTATATATATATATTATTTTTTAAAAATATAAATCTTTAATCTTTTTTTGCAGTTCAGTCTTTATTCCCATCCCAATTTCCTCTGGCGGTTCCTCCTCCCACCCCGCCTCCCCGTTCTTCAAGAGATGTCCCCCCAAAGAAAAGATGTTTTAACTAAGATGAACGTTAAGAATGCTCGTTTAGGAGTAGGTCCATGAAAAAACGGCTGAAGAGTGTTTTGATTTTAAATAGAAAAACTGCAGTGCAAGAGCGTAAGCAAATCCAGCATGGGACAATACATCCAGTAAATAATATTTCTGAGGAAATTGTAGAATTTTTTTCCATTACATCATCCAGGCTGAGAGCATAATGGGAACTATCATGAAGAAACAAGAATGGAGATCATGGATCCGAAGAGGAGGAGGAGGGGGAATGTAAATTAAATAAGGCATCTCCAAAAGTTAAACATCTTTTAAAAAAATAATTTTTATTTTCAAACCTTTCAGTCAAGGAATATAACTATGCATTGTATTCTCTCTTTAAATCGGATTTCAGCTGATCACTTTGAGCAGCATGTGTAATTTTTCTAAAACTCTTGGTTAGGAAAGACTCCATGTTATAGATAAGTTCTTGAAAAATGTAAAACTTTCTGAATTAGTTATCCAGGTCACATGATGTGAAATTTATGACTTAACTGTTTCTTATAGATCCCAAGGTGAAAATTTTCCTTATACTCTTAAAATATTAACATGTTTTGAATACATGCTGTATCTTTAACTTTTAAATGCAGAATTTTAATTGTGGCTTGTTGGAGTATTTATATTAACAGACAATATACTGTAGGAAAGTGTATATGTTAAAATACTTTGTGAAAGAACATGTTAACCAGGGGATAAAATTTTTGCCAAATAAATTGAGAATGTGATTATTATGCAGTGTTTTCTGTGGTGTATATGCATGTGTATCTGTTAATTCACATAAATGCATATACTATATATTTTATATATGTGTGTGTGTGTATGTGTGTGTACTAAAATAAAACATCTTATTGCCTATTGATGTAAAATAGAAATATATTCAAATATATACATAAAATCACACATATATTTATATAATTTATACATTATTATTGAGGCCTTAAGCTCTCTGCTCCTTAAAAGGAAGATTGTTACTAATTGTAGTGTCTAACCTCTAAAACTGCACTGTCAGACCTTGTTCATTATGCAGTAATTAGAAAGAGACCATTAACACCAATGTTGTGAACTTTTCTGTGTAGTTCGGGGTATACTGTGGTCTAACCAATTAAAACAAAGACATTTAAGGAAGCAAAAGAAAACATTAAAGCCAGTTCATTAAACCTTCATATTTTTGGTTTAATAATATTAAAGTGCACATTCAAGCAGAAAAACGTGAAGTGAAGATATATCCCAAAGCACACTAGAAATGGGAAAGATTTTGGGTAATGCAGAAAATATACAAACAGTTATTAAGAGGTATAGAAACCCAAACTGAATATAATTCATTGTTATTAGCACATGCTCTTAAGATATATGCTTTGGTATTACTGAGGCAATTTTAATGAGGTTTTATTCATTTAATATTTGAGTTATTAAGAAATTTTTAATACTAGAACTTATGAAGGCAATAGATAAGTACAGAGGATTGTAAACACTGGCATTAGAATGGGAAGGTTCTGAATTATTTCCATTCTGAATTTCCATATCATTCAAGAATCACTAAGAATTTCTTCTAGAGGAAGTTGTGTTCCTAAATGCATTTTATCTGACCTTATTTATCTTCATACCTTTACATCTGCCTCTGTTTGCTCAAACATGTATAGGGTGTGCCAAATTGCACCTTACTGAAAGTTGCCCCTCTGTTCAGTAAAGGAATTCAGCTGTAAACACATATAATTATGTCTGAGATCATGCACCTATTTATAGTCATCACTATAAAAACACAATATATATATATAATATAAAACATACATGATGCACACAGATGAGCTGCTGACTCTTCTACAGTGTGAGGTGTTTCTGTGTCCATCCCTGCACATAATGGTAAAGCCATATGGACGCAGAGACACAACTCTATTTCTGAAATATTTATGATGACTTCACCATGTCAAAATTTCACCAATGTTCTGAAAAATCATCTCATAGCTAGAAGATAATCAAATTAATTGGCCCTGTACAAGGAGCTACTGAGGGACACTAGAAATACACGTTTATCATGGCCAACCATCCTTTAAAACTTGATTAGACAGAAAAGGGGGAACTTGACAGAAGAAAACTTGTGTGAAAACACTAAAATGATAAGTTATTTAAATGTGCTATTAGGTGCCATCATGTAACACGCAATTATATATATTATCCTAAGATTAATTTTACAACCAAATTATTAAAAATTGTTTCAGTGCATGAGGATATTTGTTTAGTGCCTAAAGGACATAATTTCATGAAGTGAGATGTGTTTGATCAGAAGTCAATTGAATCCCAAGCATTTATCTTACTGCTCTAGAAAGGCTTTAGTTTTCCAACTTGTACTAGTAGCTCAGAAATAGAGTTTTAAATTTCGTCTAAGGTATTTCAAGAGGAAAAAAAAGGTGTGACTCGAACAGGTATGTCTATACTAGAAGATATGATCTGGGTTAGTTACTGTTCTTTTGTTGTGATAGAACATCTTGACCATGTCAACATAAAATAAAGAGTTCAATTTGGGGCTAACAGTCTCAAAGTTTTACTGATGATGGAAGAACCTTCTCAGACTCTACATAATTATCTGTGTTCTGACATTCACGCACACACAAAAAAAAATACACAAACTGCTATATCAGAGATGCTAGCATATATTTTTTTATGAAGAATGGGTCTCAGTAAATTTTAGATAAAGAGGAATGATATCATTTTAATAAAGATGAATGTTAGATATTTAATAGAACAGGCTCATTTTTAATTGTGTTAATTAGCAAACCATAAGGAAGCACATTACCTGCGCAAAACAAATGCACTCAGGTAACAAATGTGGAATAGCAATTTTATGAAAGAGGTTTGTCATGAGTAATAACCACTTAGACCACTGGCAAACTTGATTCTATCTTTATTTTGAAATGTTGATTCTTAGCAGTGTGAAAGCTTAATTACAGAGAAGAACAAAAAGAGCCCCGAGAGTACGACAGTGGTGTCTAAGAGATAATGTTTCCATGATATGAAGAAAGGGTGCTAGAAATGAGGAAAAGAGGCTTTATGAGGTATTTAAGAATCAAATAGGCAAATCTTGACTCCTGCTGGACATAGAAGTTATGCAAAGGGGAGAAATTAGAGACATTTGAAAACAAATCTGGCAAATCTTATTCTGGGTGAAATTTATCAGCATGGCTATGTAATATGTGGGTCCCAGTGAAAGACTCAGCCCTTGGTCCAACTGCTAAAACTTTCTTCAGTGTCAACTGGAGGGCATTAAAACAAACACATACTCTATAGATCCCCAAGAAATTGACTGGTCTCTATGTGAGGGGAAACAATTGCTCAGAATAGTTCACTATTCCGCTCAAATAAAGAGAGACAATAAAAAACAATTTTGATAAGTGTCAGTCAACTAAAATTTTAAACAAAATTCCTGTTGGGTAAAGTGAGATAACTAAGAGATGAATCACTTCTGGGATTAGGTGTGATTCTTCTCTTCCTGGTTGTCGCACGCTTGGTAACAACCATTGCCTCTTCCGAGGAATGACAATGAGAGCCCCTTCCTGCAGTCTCCAATCTGTTAAAGACCACACATCCCTCACAGATCCTTGAGTCCTCCAGGTCTGAGCTCATATTGTGTATCCTTCTATCGTTCAGCCTAGGGTTTGGATTCCTTGCTCAGTGGGGCCTTGGCAGAGGAATCGTCTCATTCCATCTCTTCTGCATCTTGTCATTGAGGATGATGTGTCTGACAGAGGTTACAAAAACTGGGTGGGAAACTTATTTCAGCCTTGTGGAGAAGTTTGACACATGTCATCCCACCTGAGACATAACCCTGTCTATTTCTATTTTTTGAGGCCAAAGGGAAAGCCAAAATACATTTCCTTTTCAGTCAAGGGTGGACCCATTCCCTTCTAGGGAAATGAGATAGCCTTTGAAATACAGTTTAGCTGTTTGTTTACGTAGGTGCAGGCAGCAGAAACCAAGAGGAGAGTATGTGAGGCTTGGGTTATTGGAATCAAAGTGGTTTTTTTCTTGACATAGGGCTATAATTCCAGTAAATTCAAGTTAGGTAAGGAATGGAGTGTGACACTTCCACCCTCATTAAAGGGGCTGAGAGTGTTTTTAAGCTCTCTCTTAACTGTACAAACATGATCCAAAATTAAAAGTGAAATTTCTGCTTGTCTAAAACCGGGTTCCTTCTGTGACAATAGGAAGCCAATGCCCTCGACCCCCAAAGTACTCATTTTGAAAGAATAATAAAAGATAAATTATAAAGGGATATATTAGAATGTCAAATGAAAGGCAAAATTTAACTCCTACAACAATGTGACATTATCACTACTTAAATTAACCCCTTAAATTAACATATAAAAGCGTTGCGCTGCGTTTTTTTTTCAATCTAAAAATAATGCTCCTAAAATAAACACAAAGAAGTTTAAAAACAAATGTTCAGAATACATATGAAAAGAAAATGAGCATCGCTACGCTCCTGGAACCCTGGCAAATGGAGGCAGCAGTGATTCCATCCACATGAAACTCGTACTGAAATCTCTTGAGGTGAGACGATGTTTCATTTAAACACAGATGAATAATGTGTAGCATTTGTCTAAGATTTAGTGTGTACACATTCTGAGACATAGAGTATATATAAAAAAAAAGACAGCAGCATTTTAATTCTATAAAATGTTGACTTACATTAAGGCTAAGAGATGGGCTCAGACATCTTCATCCTTTTCGTTGATCCCTTGACTGACATTACCCCTCTGCCTTTGGACATTCCCCGCCCCACTCCAGGGACTGGAGCCCGACTTGGCATCTATATTTCATAGTGACATAGATACCTTGTAAGTTCTCGAGCAGAACAAATAGGCTGCAACTCATCAAATATATTTTATTTTCCATTTTATAGAAACATGAAAAAGAAGAATATTTTGCCCTCTGGCTCAGTTCTTTTTCCTCTTCTTTATGGACCTCCCATTGATTTCAAAGAGATGATTTCTCTGGGAGAACTGACCAAAGTTGGTAGTATATAATTCTTTGTTCTTTAATGTCAGGAATTAAATAATAAAACGTGAAGAAAATAAAACAACTAAAAAACAGCCAGCAAAACTAATAGCAATTTTGGACACTATCTACTGTTAATATCTGTTTGTCCTAAGAAAGAATTTCATGATCCTCCTGTACAGATAGTATCTGATTCATATGAACTTTTCTTGTTAATTTTCTGGTGTATTGTAGAATGATGTGGTAATCTTTCAAACACAGAGCATTGGCGTCTTACTCATTTCAAAGACATTCTCTTCCATCACCTTAGTGTGGACATGATGCCTGAATTTTGCCATGTGGCACAGAGTGCCATGTTCCTATTGGGCAGATAAAATATGGCAAGTCAGACTAACAATATTTATTCCAAATTTCATTTAAATAAAATAAAACAATGTAAGCACATTTGTAAGTTATTATTAGCTAGCTTGGTTCTAGTTGTGTTCTGACATCAGGTACTCTGATGGATGTACTACTCTAGGTGAAAACTGTACTGGAATCAGAGTACTTTGGGTTTTGAGCAGACGGTTCTGAACTCTTAACAGAATTCAATGTAAAAACTGAGTGGGAAAGAGCATTTCTGAAAACCAGTGAATAATACAATGTCTTCTAGAAAGAAGACAACCAAGAGCACATGACCTTTAGGAATTGTCAAACACAAACTGCCCAAGAAAAAAGCTTTTGTAGCTATGAAGTGACAGATGCAAATCTTAAATATACTCAGTTTTCCACAAAAACTGATAGAGACAAATGGCTGAAGTAGAGGGACAGAGAAAGAACCAGTCAAAGGGAAAAGGTTCAGCAGTGCCTAAATCTGCCAACCAAGAGCAACACAAGCGTTGAGTGTGTTGAACTTTAGAGTAAAAGTGTTCTGATACAATGTAGAGAAACTAATTTTTTTTGTTTTTATTTACTGTCTATAACTTTACTGCTTGCGTTTAGTTTGGGTTGGCTTCCCAGCATCCATCCAGAGAGGCTCACAAGTTCCTGCAGGAACAGCCCCATGGCTCTACCTCCTGCTGCTGCTGGCCTTGGCCAGTATCCACACATACATCCACATGTAAGCAGACACATATACACAAAAACAGAAATAAAATTGTTGAAAGCAAGATGTACACATTGCTGAGAAAGAAAACTTTTCCTGGTGATTTTCTTTCTACTCGCCTATTGAAATAAATTGTACTTTATGAACATTTTCTTTTAATACACTTTTTCTTGTATATGCGTTCTCCCAAAACTTGAGTAGTTCATCCATATAAATGTATTAAACCTTTGGACACTTATATCCAATTAAAAGTGTCTAGTTGAGGGATGGCATTGATGGTAGACATGAGGTGGTCAGAGAACCATATTGCATTCTGCACTTCTAACCTACATCTAACCTGTATCACTTGTTTCTCGTCACTCTGACCTAATCTCTGTTTTTTTTTTTCTAAACACAAAATAAGGATTGTGTACAGTGTACTGAATTTTCACAGATAAATAATGGCATAGTTTGTTTAAAAATATTGGAAAGGGCAAAGGCTATTTTGCTTAAGAATAAACTAGTCCACAGAAACAGTGTCAAGGAAGCACATGCAGCATGTAAATGTTCTAAACACAAATTTGGTTGTAATTAATAACATTGACTTTACATTCTCTTTGAGAATTGCACTGAGTATCAAGGACATCAACTTAATAATATCTTCTCTAATTTTTTGTAAGACAGCGTTGCCCATGGTATTTAAATAGATCTATAATAGACTACTCTTTTTGTTGTAGAAATTATGTGTTTATATGGCTCCTTAAGAACCGGGAAATAATTAAATTCATTTCTTTATTCAACCTTACAGTCCAAAAATGTGAACAAACATTTTGTAATAAGAATAAAAATATATCATGTTATGGTTAATTTGTAAATTCTATTTTAATTCTGAGTCCATAAGAATTCTTTAAATCAGTCTTGGTATAGACCACAAATTAATTAATTTTATAGCAGTGGCAATATATATTAATGAAATGGTAGAAATTGAAATATATAGACAGTTTATGTTAAACACCATATTGTCTAAGATTCAAATCTAATACAAATATCAATCTCACATAAAACATATGGAATAGGATATTAATATATCCCTGGCAACAGCAAAATCTGATAATTAGAGATAAAAATTACCCAAAGGGAATTATTCAACAGTTGGCAGGGGCACATAACAGAATGGGTGTAAGTCATCTTTTATTAATAAATGAGAGGAAGTAACAGGAGTAGGGTGACATCACCAAAATTGACAACAGTGGAATCATTCAATTTCTGGACCCAGGGTGGAGAAATAGCTCAGTGTTTAAAGGCGAGGCTCATAACTATTTTCAAGAATTATTAATCAAAGATTATCAAGGTCATGATTTTATTAGTATATTTCATATATTAGTACATTTAAAATATAAAATTGGATAATCATATATTGAATTTTTTAAAGATTTATTTATTTATTTGTAAGTAGACTGTAGCTGTCTTCAGACACACCAGAAGAGGGTGTCAGATCTAGTTACAGTAGTTGTGAGCTACCATGTGGTTGCTGGGATTTGAACTCAGGACTTCTGGAAGAGCAGTCAGTGCTCTTAAACACTGAGCTATCTCTCCAGCCTATATTGAATTTTTTTAATAAATTTTTTTATTTGTTCTTTCTTTTTTTGTCTTTTTTTAATTTTTTTTAATTTTCTATATTATTTGGAATATATTGAATTTTTTATATGTTTTATAAAGTAGAAGATACAAAAAATTTTTAATATTTATATCTATCTACATCTATATCTATATCTATATCTATATATATACATTGAATGATTTCATCCAACTAACACACATTTATTTATGTTTCTAAAAAGGAGAACTTTGAGTCTTGTTTCATGAAAAATTATGTTTTAAATAATGTTGAAGCAAATTAAAAAAAAAAAAAAAACTTTGCCAGACAACAAGGAAGTTGTGACTCAGTCAAATGAATTATGTGACTTTAGTTTATTTAGGTCAGAAGCATTAACATTTTCATTAAACATATCTATATAGGTTATGGCAGATGTCCCAGTGTCAGACCTTGAAAGAATCATAGCTCATTACTTTATTCCTCTATAAAACAATAGGTCACATATCTGAACAAAGTGGCAGAAATTCTGTTAACACATTTTTAACTCAGACCCAAAAGTACATGCATGGTATGTACTCTCTAATAAGTGGATCCTAGACAAAAAAAAAAAAAAAATACAGAATACCCAAGATACAGTTCACAAATTTCAAAAAGGGCCCAAGCTGAAGAGCCTAAGTGAAGACTACTCAGTCCCACTTGGGAGGGAGAAGAAAGTAATCACAAGTGGGAAGGGAGAGAGGGATCTGGGTGGAAAAGGAGACAGGGAAGGGAACAGAGGAACATGTCCACATATTGGGTGAGGGAAAAGGACTGAAGCCCTGAAGGCCAATGGAAAAATTGGAAACAGGTAACTTCTGGAGGTAGGAAGTAGGGGAGAGAGACCGTCCAAAATGCATCAGAGACCCGGGAGGTGAGAGACTCTCAGGACTCCAAGGGAGAAACCCTAGATGAAATGCTCAACAATAAGTTCTCAAAAGAGAACTCGAAAGAGAACTTGTAAAGACCACCTCCAGCAGCAAGACGGAGCATCAAATGAGGGAGGGGGTTGCCATCCCACAGTCAGAACTCTAACCCATACTTGTTCTTGTCTGAAAGAACTGCAGGGATGGAAATGGAGAGGAGCCTGAGGAAAAGAAGTTCCAGAGACAGACTGAAAGTGGGATCTAGCTCAAGGGGAGGTCCCAAGGTCTGACACTATTACTGAGGCTATGCAGCGCTCACAAAAAGGGATCTAGCATGATCACACTCTACAGGATCCAAAAAGCAGCTGAGTCAGATGTAGATATTCGCATCCAACCAATAAACAGAAGCTGCTGCCCCCTGTGGTTGAATTAGGGAAAGGCTGAAAGAAGATCAGAAGGATGGCAACCCTGTTTGAGGAGCAGCAGTCTCAATAAATCTGGACCCATGAAATCTCTCAAACACTGGACCGCCAACCAAGCAGCATATACCAGCTGATATGAGGCCCCCAAACACATATACAGCAGAGAACTGCTGTGCTGGGTCTGTGTTCAATCAGAGATGATGCACCTAACCCTCAAGAGACTGGAGGCCCCAGGCAGTTTAGAGGTCAGGTGGGGTGGGGAGTGGGGACATCCACATGGAGACAGGGTTGGGGGGAGGTATGGGTTGTGGAACAGTCAAAGGGTATACAGGGGTTGGGAATAAAATCTGGATTGTAAAAAAATTAATTAATTAATTAATTAATTAATTAATATTTTTAAAAGATTTCTTTTTTATGTGTATTTGTGTTTTTCTACATAAATATATACCATTTACTTGCCCGGGGCCCCCATACATATAAAGAATAAGTTAGATAGTCTCAAACTGGGATTATAAGTGTTGTAAGCCGAAATTTCAGAACAGGAAGTGAAACCCAGACTTTCATGCGAGGAGCCAGTGCTCTTAAATTTTTATTTTGTTTAAAGTGTCTGGTTTTCAAGAATAAATGGAAAGATATTATAGAAAGAAAAACTATTATTATTCTATGCACTCACAGGTGAACAAGTGACATGGAGTTAGCAATCACATACAGGCACCTCTGCATTCCCAGATAGAACAAAATCAATACCGGATACTTCTTCACTTTAGTCCAACCCCCCCCCCCGCCCAAATGTCAAGCATTTCATCTAGGCTTTCTCCCTAGAAACCCTAGGGTATGAATATAAAAAATGCCCATACTCATTAAGTTTGTAGTGAGATGATTATGTTCTATTTAGGCATTCATTAGACCATGGGGTCTATAACAATGTGTGGATTCATGGTTTCATACTTGGATAGCCTGTGATACGTTAACCTAAAATATAGTTAGAAGATACAGGTTACATGCTTTGGGAAGTGTTATCATGTCCCTAGGCTACCTGGCTTGCCATTCTTTTTTGTATCCCGTTTACCATAAAGTGAGCCACTTAAGCTCTTACACATGCTGCCTGCTGTGATGGGATGTCTCACCATGTAGAGGAGCCAAGCAGCTGTGAATTTAAACTCCTGCAACCATGAGCCACAATCAAATTTCCTCTCTTAAGTAGATTATATCAGAAACTTTATCACGTCAGTGACAAGGTCACAAAGATCTGGTAGTTTTGGAGCAAGTAAGGAAGTAACCAACCATGCCAGAGCTGCTTTTACAGTTTTGCAGGATTTTTGTAAATATTCACATTTACTTTTTGCACAAATTAGAGACAGTAGAATTGGCAGAAGTTTGAGGTCATTCTGGTCAACATGAAAGATTCTAGGCCTGTCAGGGTTAAATAGCAAGGACTGTCTCTAATACTTCAACAACAAAAAGAATAAATAACAATATTTTTAAAAAGTGCAGAACAACTGATGCACGTATGCTTAAAATTTATCACCAGAAATAAAAAACAACATGAAAAATTACAAGATTATTGGCGAAAATTTCTCCAACAGATATTTGGAGTACATTCATTCACCAAGAATTTGTAAAAGAAGCAAGTCATTAAGGCAAAAATAATAATGTCTTTAAAGTTTAAAAAATATGTATATTGCCAATACGGATTTTATGTTTACTACTAATTGTTTAATGTTTGTAAGAGTCTAATGCTAGGAATCATCCTCATACCTGGCATCATAGCCAACCTTACTGGTATTCAGTATGGCCTTACTTTATTTCAAAAGTTCTTGTTCTCAACAGTATGTCCAGTATTAAAAGGACAAACACGATCCATGAACTCATTTCATACATGGTATTCTTTGTAAATAATCATAGTCATAATCTCTAATCCTCCGTTTCACATTATATGTAATATAATGTGATATAAATAATTTAAAAGGATTCAAAAGCACATTTTTAAGCTCCTTTGGAGCCAATTTGTATGCTTCACCCCGCTTTCACTCGGCTATGTTTTCTTGAAATAAATGGAATGATAGCTGCTCTCCAGAAGATTGTACAGAAGTTAAGTGCAATCATTTAGATGTATCACAGTGGGGAGCTTGGACTAAAGTGAAGAATCTATTGGGTAAATAGGGTACCAAAGAAAGGCACAAAACATTGTAAGAATGTTAAGAGAGGAAAAGGGCAAGGAGGGTAGAGTGTAAGAGAGGAAGAGAGGAAAGAAATGAAAACAAGGGAGTTAAGGAAAGCCCAGTGTGCTTAGGAGTGACAGGAGACTGTGGGTGTTACCGCCAGTGGCAGTAAAGGGCAGGTGGTGGGACGGACTAGAGACCACACCAGGCCAAACAGTTCCACGTGGGGTTTATTGGGAATGAGGAGTTGGGGAGGGGACAAAGGTGGCGGCGGAAAGAAAGAGAAGAGAGAGAGGGAGGTGCTACACACACACACACACGCACACTCACACACACATATATATACATATATGTATATATACATATATGTATATATACGGATGGTGATGAATGTGGTCGGAATGTCACAACTGGATAGCAACAGTCTTAGTTCTTGAGGGCGAGAGTCATGAAGATTCATTTGCCAGACATGATCTTGCAAAGAGAGAAGTCATTGCCCATCAAAAGGAGATAGCAAGATCCCCCCTGAGGTTATCGGTTCACTAATTAAAGTTCTATTTCACTGTTGCCAAACAAGAGTAAGTGTACAAAGAGAGAGAAAGATAATCTGAGATCCAACTATGAACACATCAAAGCGTGAACCTTGCAGATATTTTAATTTGGAGAGGATGCGGACAATTCTGTTGGGGCTCAAACCATCACAGTATAGAAATGTGAGTCTGTAAAGTATCTGATGTTTGAGAAAAAAACAAAAATAAAAGTAAGGGGCAAAGAGTGTAAAAGGGAAAAGTAAGGAGGAGGAGAGAATACTAAAATAATATCACTGGTCTTCGAGACTGTCTTTAGACCTGTCAACAACTAACTCCTGTGTAAAAAGAATTAGTTGGCAGACTGGGTCAGGCATGGACAGTTTAGAATGGATTGGGGGTTTCTACATAAGCAACAACCCAAATATTAGAATATTAGATGGGGTCTCGGTCTCTTGGGTAATATATCAACTAATGTAATGCAGTATTGTGGTTCCAAATGATGGTTTCTTTCTCAAAGGTATAGTGCTTCTGCTAATGTCATTTAAACATATAACAGGATCCTATTGCACAAACAACAACAACAACAACAACAGCAACAATAGCAACAAACTGGAGCAACTTTATAGTCAACCAAGTAAAGTCATCTGACTGCTGCTTAATGATTAGAGTACAAGCATCTAAAAGCCCTATGTGGACCCTGTCTCCGGCTTGGTGTAGGGTGGAAAGGTGAATCAAGGTGGAAAGGAACCTGTAGGAAAGGATAAGGTTGTAGCTCACTCGAAGGATGGTCTAGCGTGTATGTGGTCCTGGGTTTGAGCTTCAGCAGCTCCGAGTGCAAAATAAGGGAAAGGGGAGAAAAAAAGATTGCAGGAAGACAAGAAAAGAATGAGATAAAGAAATATTCCTGCGTGGAAACTGTTATCAACGTCCAGAGGCATTAACTGGAAGCAGAGAGGCAAGGGAACACTCAAAACCTAATGGTAGTTAAGCCCAGGACCTTTCAGGGACATGTTCTGTAAGAATAAAGGATAACTCCTTAATGGAAAAGGCAGATGCTTTATGTTTCGGAGATTATTTAGCCTAATTGCGTTAAGCAGAACCCACTTTTATAATTCCTTAGTCACGATACAACACCCTGACAATTTACTCTTCACACTCTTCTCCATGTTTAACAGAAGGAAGGGCTGTCTGAACAGTGTTGGATTTATTCTTTATTCAGGCCTATGCTTTCATTGAAACGCTTATATTCTAGGGTCTAATGTTTATACGCATTTTATGAGATAATGTCATCTAAAGAATAAAACTGACTCACACTTATAATATTTTCTTTCTATTCCTTTAGGTCTCTACTCAAACGGCAGGATAGGAATCTTCAGAAAGTTATAGAGGACAGCTTGACATGGCAAGGGCAGGTCCTGTGCAACTTCTTCCCACTAATCCTCCCCAAGGTTTGAGACTGGGGACATATTGAATTATGATGAACTCTGTTCAATATACCTTTTCTCTATTTTCCCTGTGGTACTAAAAGCATGCCATAATAGTCAGTCGTGTCTACTGAGATATGGAGCATTCTCACTGAGCAAAGATGAAGAATAATCCTTACAGTTTATTTTCTCCTCACTTTTCCTTCCATAAACATTTGACGAAAGCCTTGTAAATATCCCAAGCAGTTTGCAAACGCCTGGAACCACTGAGGAAATTCGAGAGGCCGAGTCCAGATTACTCAAGACTAGTCCAGGGAACAGATTTCAAAAGTTGTAGAGGTAACATGTGATTCCTCCTCTGAGAATAGGAGCATTGCATTACCAGAGTTAAATCTCAGTTTTTCATTTTGGCTCATTTGTATGGAAAAATCTGTGCCTGGATTGTTAACAACCACAGGATCGGTTTTATATTGCGGTTTTGTGACTTTCACTATTAATTGACATCCGGTGAATGTAGGGATCCATTAAATATGCAAATTACCCCATGATAATGGTACACAACAACATATACCAGTAAACGTATGAAGCAGGGAAGTGGTGGGACTAATTGTATATGACGTTTGATTGGCCACCTTTTCCAAATAATACAATAATTTTGGGGGTAATTTGACTACTATAATGCCTAACTCTCTAAATACCTTCAATAGCAAACAATATAAAAAAAGGAATAATTGAATCCCTCCCTCTTCAGTCAAAAGCACTCCTTGACATAGGAACAGCAGGTATACCAACTGTGACAAAGGGATTCTTCTGGCAAAATTGCGTAGATTTTGAAGTAAATAAGAAGGTTCCCATTCTCACATAAGACAATAGTTGCTAACAGTTTTGAGCGTTGGCTGCAGAGAGTGGCACAGCTTGAGATTTCAGCCTACAGTTTCAAAGAGTTGTCTTCAGGAACTCTAAAATATAATACACAAGTTGACCAGCTATCTAAACACAAATTTATTGAAGAGCATTTGCTAAGAAACCATCTATCCTTGGTGCTTTACCTGTGGACAATAGGAGGCAGGACTAGTAAAATTTCACTAGGAACAAATATTTTCCACCTACAGCTCACTTTATTACATATTAATTTCCCTAAAGGTAATAAGGCTAACATAATTTGCATAGACTTGAAATGGCTGTAATAGTCACATTTAGCGGTATAATGCAAAAGATCAATGGGTTTTAAAGAGAAACATATTTAACATAAAAAGAGCTATGTCTTTTCTCATTGTGTACATATTTGCCTTTAGACTTCATTGGGAAGTTTTTAACTACTCAGAAGCAGTTGCCAGTTAAAAATATCATCATTATTAATCTCTACCAGCCATCAAAACGACAAGTACATTTCAAAGTAGTATTCCCACCCTGCAGGGTTCCAGTAAAGGAAATAATAAAGTGAAATATGAAAAAAAGAAGCAAGATTGTTCTTTCAGAGGCAGAGATCTAATTAAAAGAAGGCCCTAAAAACTCTATGGATTAATTGGAAGCCAACGGAGATAATTGGGCCTATGGGAGTATGATTACAGCCATCATAAACTGCTTTTTTCACAAGTATAGGTTAAGTGCTTGATGCTTTAATTGGGTGTAACACTACAATGAGAGTAGGAATAATATAGAAAATTAATATTTGGTGAGCAAGCTCCCAAAGTTCTCTGGCATCATTAATAGCAATATGCTTCTTTCTTTGAAAATATGCTCCTTTTTTTTTTTTTTTTTTTTTTTAGAATTTCTTGGTGCCACTTTGATAACAATGTGGTTGTAATTCCGTAAACCAAAATAGACTCATGCTATTAAAGTTGACCTGCAGAATGCATGAACTGATTTTCAATTAGAAATTCAACAAGATCTTATCACCCTGTGATTGAAGATGAAATGTGCTGCTGTATTTTTAATTTTAATTTTTATTTTTGGAAGAGAGTCTCTTCAAATGTTCTTTGCTACACACACTGGCTTTCAACTAGATGGTTTTCCAAGAAATAAAACCACAGGATTTTAGAACTTC
Source organism: Apodemus agrarius (assembly GCA_964023405.1). Taxonomy (NCBI): domain Eukaryota; kingdom Metazoa; phylum Chordata; class Mammalia; order Rodentia; family Muridae; genus Apodemus; species Apodemus agrarius. Next base: position 32,741,177 of record OZ030013.1, on the reverse strand, counting down.
AGAGAACTTCATTGATTGTTCATGTGGTCAAACTTCCCAACCTGGCAGTTGAAGGGTGACAAATGGATAAAGGTTCTAAAGAAAGCATGAAGAATTTTTTTTCAGAGGTGGGAAATGTGTGACCTGATTTTATTTCAAAGATTAATGGAATTTTCACTTAAATAAGTGAAACACATTGTTTTATAGATAGATGATAGATAGATAGATAGATAGATAGATAGATAGAAATAGATGTAGATTTATATCAATACTTTACAGTATATGAAAAAGAAATAACTATGAAGAGAAATGTAAAGGTGACAAAATGGGAACTATTGCATATTACATTGAAAATAGAATGGAGTGTTCATTTTGTTGTTTTATATAACAAAAAGAGAAAGAATATTCAATTATTTCAATACACAAGATAAACAGTATTTATTTTTTTAAATAGTCCATTTAAATGTTTTGTTTTATAGCTTCTAGAATCTTTTTATTTTAATAATAGGACCCAGAGACTTGGAATATATTGCTATCATCTCTTCAGTGGATTAATCCACAAAATATGAAAAACTAATCCCTTTCTTACTGCTTTGAGTCAGCTCTGTTATTTCTTATAGAGAGATTCATCTGCCTTTTCTTTAGGATCAGCCAACGGGATACCAGCCTAAAACAGGATGATGTGCAGGCATACACATGTAGTTACTACAACTCAAGGCTCATCATCATAAGTCATTCTTTCCATGGAGGAAGAAAACAAACTGATCCTACTAGATTGATTGTCTTATTTGAATATGTTTGCTTACATGTGCAAGCACAAGATATACATATACATATATATATGCATATATAAATTCAAACATATACTCATATGTATGTATATATACATATATATATTCAAACTTATGTATGTTTGCAAATCATTTGATAAGTCAGTTTCAGATGTCTTCTTCAGTCTATCCACCAAATTTTGAGAAAACAGATCTCCCTGAATATGAATTTCATTGACTCAGTTAGGCTGAAAGGCCACTAACCTTCTGTCCACGACCTTCCTAGCTCTTCCCCTGAAGTTCTGTCCTAGCTCTCAGATATTGATTTTGTACTTCATTGTTCTCCTCGTCCTTCGTGGTTCTAGGATTGGAACTCGGGTCCTCATGCCAAATACTTCACGGACTGAATTACCTCCGCAATTCCATTTTTAATTTTACAACAATAACTCTGCTATTCTGAATTACTCTTTCTTCTTTGGCCTTTCATCCACAAGTCCGCAAATCATCTCCTCAAGTCATTGTATTTCAATATTAGGGTTGGAAACATGGTTCAGAGCATAAGAGCACCTCCAGCTTTACAAGAGGACTTGAGTTTAATTTTCAGCTAAAATGTTGTGGCAACACACAACTGACTACAGCTCCAGTTCCAGAAGATCCTATTCCCTCATAAACTCCACAGACAACTGTGAAGTATGGCATACACTCATGTAGAAACACAAGGAAACATACTGACTGCACCTATGCACACATTTGACCATAATCTTACTTTATTAACCTAAACGACCTTTGACCATAATATTACTGTATTAACCTAAAAACAGGTCTAGCTATTTCTATCACTCAAGTGTCGGTTTGGTTTGCTCCTCTTTGTCATTCAGAATTCAGATCAAAAGATATATTCTATTTTTGATGGAAATTAAACATCTATATATTTTCATATAATACCTCTTGATTTTACTACTGTGTCTGATTATATTTTTTAACTTGTGGCTTTATACCTTTAGCATGCACAGTACTTTTCCATCTTTTCTTTTTATTATATTTGGCAGTATGTACCATAATTTCTATATTCCTAGGTATTAAATTGTGAAATGGAAGACATATTGATTGGTTCTTAGTTTTTAGTATCTCATTTTACTATGACTTTCCTGATTTACTACATGGACTTTCTAAAATTACTACATAAAAAAAAATGCATGAATTCCTAACATAAACACCAGTAACACCAGCAACATGTTGAGGTTATATGATGAAATTCGCAGAATGGAAGATACATAACTATGTATAGGTTTGCGAGAAAGGAAAGGGCAAAGGAATTGAAAATATTTATTTCTAGTTTTAGAAGACAGTAGGAATTTAAATAGATGATATGTGGATTTTCACATAGCCAAGAGAATTCTAAGTGTAAAACATAAGGTATCTGATACTCAGCCATGAAGAATTGAGGGAAAAAAGAGCTTAAAAATATAGCTTTATGTGTAAGAAACCACCTGGAAATAGCAATAAAATAGCTTTATCAACACAGTGCATTTCATGCAAAAATCTGATCAGATCTGCTTTTGGTTTCACCCTTTGTGTTTTGAGACACCTGGAATAAGAAACGGAACCACAATTCCATACGTTCTTAGAGCTCCATCCTGTACTGTTTCATTTGATGCTACTTCATCATACAAAGTTAGGGTAGACATGCTTGGCTGCCGCCTAACTTGTTTACAGGAATGCTTTCAGCTTCTTATCTATTCATCCTTTATTTATTAGAGATATCTTTGCTTAGGTGTTATGATTGGAAATATGTAGTTAATACTGGTAATATGTGGTAAAGTGTAGGTCAATAAGAACTTTAGTATTTAAGCATTAATGTTGCCCTTCTGAAATGACATCCTTCAGAAATGTTACTTCATTTAAGAGGTATACTATCCAATATGACTTTAAATATAAATGTTGCATAGCATTGTGCTAATAATTCTTTGTTTACTGATATCCTAACTTTTATATAAAAATTGATATTGGTTTAAGATAATGTTTACTGGAATAAAATTCCAAAAATCACACATCCTCAAAATTTCACTCACAATAAATCACATCACCTGGAAGTGTTTTTTTGTTTGCTCACTTTGAAATATCAAATGTGTACCTTATTAGCTCAATATGACAACGCAGGCATATGTCCTATGGTTAGGCCAGAGCTAGAATAGTAGAGTCAATATTTTCTTTATAACACATAGGTGCATGAATATACAAATATCCATATAACACAGAGGTAGATGAATATACAAATATCCATATTTTGAATATCCATAGTTAGATGGATACACAAAAATGAAAGAGGTATAGATGATGATTATAGATAGATGATGAATAGATAGATGGTAGATATGTATGTGTGTACGTAAATCTTCATTTGTAAACCAGACTACAAAAATCTAACCAAGTCTAACATAAATAGTTTCAGTTATTTTTAATTTAGCCTAAGAACAAAGAATGTGAACAAATCTCTTTTTTTAGCTTGATTAAACATGAACCTGACTAAAATATTGAAATTCATAAAACTTCACCTTTTATGGTAATGTCAAATATTTATTAAGATACATGGTAATTTAATGCTGCTTTCTGCCGTGGATGAATGTACCACCTAATGGAAAATAAAGAAAATGGCCTGCTAGAAGTAGTGATTTCTAGGATGTTTTTTCTGGGCAGTGGGAGTTTCTGTGTCTGAGCACTCCTAGCCACAGGTGGCAACTAAACACTTCAAATGTCTGGCATCGTGAGGAATTAATTTATAAGTTTAATTCCATTTCACTTAAATAAAACCAGCAACGTGTATTTCCTACTTCCTACCCTGGACAGAAGAGTATGTATAAGCAGTGGTACCCACGCCCATTCTTGGAAGGGTTTCTTCCTCCCCATGAACATTTGCATGGAGGAAAAAAATAATTGTGTCCAAACATATTCGTAACATTCTGCTTCAAGAAGCAGAATAAGACTCTTCCTGAGTCTCTTTAGTTCTGCTCACCAGGGACTGAAGGTCACAGGAGACCGACTTGCTATTACGAGCACTAGTGTTTGACTCACCTGCTCTTCGCCTGGTGGAATAAAAAAGCCACCTTGCAAACCTAATGTGCTCATACCTTCCCTGAGCAAATCACTGCCTGCTTCTGTGGTAAATGGGATAAAGCAGCTCCCAAACAGATGGCTTATAGCTGTGCTGAAGAAGAGAGGGGAAATGAGGGCATCGCTCTATTTTTCCCAATCTTTCCCCAGTTTTCACTCAAGGGGGAACCTTGACAGCACGATTTACAAGATATATAAAATTGTTTCTGAACATGTAAAATGGCCAGGATGGGGTCTGCCGAACAAGGTGCTCCGAGGTTTTATTTTCGTCCTGCTTGTTCTATAAAAGAACCTTATGTATTTGTCTTGCTTCATCAAGGTACCAACATCTGGGTATTGCTCAGCCCTGGAGTTTTCATATATTCCCTTGAGGTGATTTATAACACCCTGAATGACGTATTGTTATTATCATCAAAACATTAAGGTGGACTCCACTCAAGTAAAAATCAAGACTCAGTGGGCACTAATTCTATTGTGTATAATTATAACCAGCATATCCCTAGAACTTTACCCACTCTTCATATTTATTTACCTTGAGTCACATGTGCTTTTTCATCTGTTCAAGTTTGGACGCTTGGTGTCTAGGGAATTCTCTTTCCATATTACAGAGCACCCACCAGCTTGCTACTTTTTTCTTAGTTGATTTAATTTGGATATTATTTTTCTAAGTGGCTGACATTGAAATCCTTTATAATTACCATCCTCTATCTGCATGATGATTAAGTTTCTGTTTTTCATGCTGATTACTACTAATGCTTTACAAAAGCAAGAGCCTTTTACCTGAGTGGCTTTGATTTATGAATCACGATCTAGCACATTGTTTCTTTTTAAGAAAAACGACATAGCATTTGTTCGGTATTTTTAAAAGATTCGCTTTTGAAGAACAACAACAAAAAAAGAATGAGATGATTCATCAGCATCTCAGGAAGCAAAGCATACATGTAGGGAAATAAAAACCTCGGCTTTATGTTTCTCAAATTCCTGATGTTGCTTTCAGACCAGGGTAAAGTGCCCCCATGGGGAACTCTTTCTTTTCATTTTCCACTTTCATTGAAAATAGATATTCTTTCTCATAAATACATACTGATTAAAGTTTCCCATCCTCTATGCAACTTCCCAGCTTCTCCTTACTTCCACTTCCCTCTGTCTTTCCTCAAAAAAAAAAAAAAAAAAAAACAGGCTTCCAAGATATAACAAAATATGCCAAAAGAAAATATAATGGAATAAAGCAAAACCACCACCTTGAACTTGGACAAGGTGACCCAACAGGGTGAAAAGATCCCAAGAGTAGGCATGAGAATTGGAGACCCACTCAGTCACACATTCAGGAGTCCTATGAAAATACTAAGCTGACATTTATAATTTATGTGCTAAAGACTCAGTTAATCTGTGTGAGCACTATTCTTACTGCTTCAGTCTCTTAAGAGTTCTTATGCACTTTGCTCCGTTGATTTAGTGAGCCTTATTCTCCAGTTTCCTCCATTATCACTGGTTCTTATACTCTTTCTGCTTTCTCTTTGGCGGGTTTCACTGACTTCTGAGAGGGAGGAATTTGATGAAGACATCTCATTAAGGATTTTGTATTCTAAGGTTTCTCTTTGTGATGTCTGGCTGGGATCTCTCGAATTATTTATGGAACTCTTTCAAAGATCTCTCTCTCTCTCTGTATGTATATATATATATATACACAGAGAGAGAGAGAGAGAGAGAGAGAGAGAGAGAGAGAGAGAGAGAGAGAGAGATCCTCATGGAGAGACAAATCCTGTTGTGATCTAGCACTCACAAAGATGAAAGGGGAGAGTCATGAATAGAGTCCATTCTGAGCAACACAATAAGAATTGAGCCAAAGATGCAAACAGATAAAACTATCCTAACAGAGAAATCCTAAACACTGTTCCTAGGTTCAAAAAGCACTTCTACAAACAAGTGAATCTTATGTTCAAATGCTGGTCTGACCCATTACTTATTTATTTTAGTGTCTCTTTCGGACAGCACCTGAATCGGGGTTCCACATATTCCTTTCTGTCAACACTGAGCTTCTTCCTATAGAAAGGCTTTCATTTTTGTTCTTTCCCCTCATAATGACAACTGAGATCAATTAAACTATCTTACATTCATGACTTTACCCTATACCAGAGCACAGTCAGGATATGAAGCTTAAAACCATTGTTGTTAAGAATTTAGCATCTCCACATTAATATTTCCTTCCTCTTATTCTCATTCTGTTAAATTTTATATCTAAGAGCTATGGCATCATCCTAGAATTCTGCCTTTATAATTCTTGATTTCCTTCACTCTACCTACTCTTTACTTCATGGAGACTATTCATAATTGTCTAGTAAAATGACAATATTTCATTTCTTCTTCTATAAGTAGTATTTAATTTTAAAACTTTGGCCCAAGACTAACTCTTTTTAACTTTATATCTGGGTTCCTATCTTGTAACACAGTATTTTGTAATTCACAAAGAGGAGCATCTGAATCCCACTGTGGTGAGAATGAGCCAGAACAAAGTTCCAAAGAGTGCAAAGAAATGCAGTAAGACCAGGAGAAAATCCTGAACACATGACTCTGCAGCTGCCATTGTTGAAGACTGCCAGAATTGTCCTCTAACCTAGAAGAGGGCTTAGTTCCCAAAGCACCCTACATTCTGACACCAAACTTACAGGCTTCTATGCATCCTCTGTTTTTTCACCCAACCACTATTTCTTCAGTGTCAAGATCATCGTACTATAACACAGTCCACTGGTTTTCTAGTAGAATTCAGTACACTTCTTTGTAATACATATCTATGTCTTCTGAAATTTTCTCCCCATTGATGCTCAAAATAAAAACACAAAGAAAGGTGGCTGGAGAAATTTGGCTTAGCAGTGAAGAACACTAACTACTCTTCCAGAGGTTTTGTGTTCAGTTCTCAGCAACCACAAGGTGGCTGACAACCATTTGTAATGGGATCTGGTATGTCTGAAGACAGCTACAGTGTACTCATATACATAAAATAAATGAATTAATCTTTACAAAGAACACTAAGTAAAACCAATATATTTCTTTATCTTTATACATGCTAGTAAACAATTAAGTAGATATCCTGTTTCTAGATGGGCTAATTGGTTACATCTAATTTTAATAATATGTGATTTTTTCAAAAGTAAGTTTGAATTAAAGTTGACTAGCAAACAATCAAATAAACAATGTTTAGTCTGTTACCTCCCTGGCTGTAAGTCAATCCAGAATCTTCCCCGAAAGCCAACAACTGTACTAGGATTCACCTCTTGCAGGGAAAAGTCAAAACATGGACTAAATCCAATTTCTAATCAGCTGTACAGATGGGTTTATTTCACGAATGCACCATACTGCACAGATGGAGGTTCCTGAATGCCTGACAAGGTGTTAAAACTGTTACTGATATTACAAAGAAATTAGAAATCAGCGTAGGAAATTATAATTAGTAGGGGCCTGGTCTCCTAAGAGTTTATTAGCTAACCACATGTATTTTGTCCTTGGCACCAAAGGAAAACATTTGGAAGATGCAAATTTTTAAGCATATATTAGCTTGGGGTTTACACGAAATATTGTACTAGGCAAGGCCAGACTTAATAGGTTGGATAACATGATAAACTATTAAAATATGTGAATTTACATATTTAAAAAGTGATTGGCATATAGGGAGTTTTTATTCATGTTATCATTTCTGAAAAAAAATCACTCATAAAATCTAGTCTCCTTGGTATAAAAAGCTATGCTTCAGACTACAGAAAAAGAAACCTGGACACCAAGCCAACCATGAACCGCTCTACTTACAATGTATCCTGCCTGCAAGATGTGCTGGGGAAATCATGGAGTAGTCAGTATTTGGTTAGCTTGAGGCCCAGGTCAAAAAAGAGTCCATGACTTACAGTAGCTGAATAACCCTTAATTAGAGACTGGGTAGTCCAAAGGCCTGGGGTAGAACCAACCACTACTGGCAAAATAAACAAATGAACCAATAAAATGAGTCCTAATGATATGCTGCTATAATCATAAAAAAGTTCTTCGTCCAATCTTAGAAAGGCTTCCTCTGACAGCAGATAGGAACAAACATAATACAGAGAAAAAGGCTAAATTAGAGATCTCCATGCTCTCCCTTCCTTGGAGAGAGTGGGGGCCACATGGAAGAGCACACGCAAAGATTGTAGAAATCAAAAGGTATGGTGGGCACCAGGAGAACATCACTCTTGCTGAATCAACTAGGCAATGCTAATACAGGCTCACAGACATGGAAGTGGCAGGAGATCTGGAACCTGCATGTGACCTCACCAGGTCCTCTGCAACATACATTACGGCTCTTAGCTTGGTGTTTTCCTGGGACTCCTCACTGCGGGAGAAGGTGTGTCTCTGACTCTGCCAACTCTTGGAACTCTTCGGCGACTGTAGTGTTGTCTTTTCCAGCATCAATATGAGAGTCTTTCCCTTGTTTCACTGTATCATGTGTTGTGCTGGAAGCCTGCTCTTTTCTAAAGGAAATGGAGTGGGGAGGTAGGTATGGGGAGACCGGAAAAGGGGACTGAGAACTGAGAATAGGGTAAACTGAGGTAAGCATGTGTTGTGGGAGAGAAGAATCTATTTCAATAAAGATAAGTAATATTTTGATTAAGAAAGTGATATTAATATTAGCAATATAATATGTAGTTAAAAACAAATTAAGCTTTTTCATTACATAAAAGAAACATCAATCAGTTTGGGTATTAAAATATAGCTTAAATAATAAACAGCAATAGGATCATTTTCTAAAGCAAAGTAGTAGCATAGTCATTTTGCTACTATGGGACGTATGGTGGGGGGGGAACTGGGAAAGGGGAAAACCTTTGGAACGTAAACAAAGAATATAGAATAAAAAAAAGGAAAAAATTAATTTATACTATGTTCTTAGCTCCTTTTGTCCTTTTCCTGCTACCATTATGATTATGAGCATCCTCAGTTGTGGTTGAGGTTTTTACATTCATTTGATTTATCAAATTATTTGTTTACCTCTGTAAGTTATGATTCAGAGGACATTTAATTACAGATGAGGCAATGCGTAATATAATGTACATTTTGTTCAATAAACACTCAACATCAATTTCTTTCTGTTTTTAATAAAGGAGCAGCAAATGCTAAGGAAAGCCTAAGAGATGTGACTCTCAGCTGGCAGTCATATTGATAACTGGGACACTAATTGTAGCAATGAACAAGTCTTCCAACTATGTTGGCAGTGATCATGTATGCTTTTGAGCAGGTGAAGTGTTGAAGTCTAAGTTCAGATGTTTTCTAAATGTACAACATACATTTCTAAGAAAACTAAAATAGGGCATGAATATTTCCAGAGTTATCATCTCTCAGTCGAGCAGTGTTTTAGACAACTAGAATTGAATTCCTTATACAATTTCTCTGGACAGCCAAGATCTACAATTTATTCAGAAAGAGTATCTCAAATATTGCAATGTGTGCCTTATAAGTTGTAATTACGTATGACTTCACTCAAGTGAATAAGCTCCTTTCTCTGTCATACAGTGATGAGTTTTATTAACATTTGAAAATTAATGACTCTCTATACAGTCATGACTCATTTAACATAGATTAAACAATTGTACATGCATGTGGTTTAGTTCTTCCCAGTAAAGAAATTCAGGCATTCACTGTAATAATGAGGCAGTCCTGGGACTTGATCAAAGTAACCCAAGTTACTTAGGGATAAACTGTGTGACATTGACTGCTTGAGATTTCTCTCTCTCTCTCTCTCTCTCTCTCTCTCTCTCTCTCTCTCTCTCTCTCTCTCTCTCTTTCCTTCCTGTATCATTTCCTGTATTCTCTTGTAATTTGGTGTTAGGTAACCTGAGAGAACTGTCTATGACATTTTTACATGTGATGTTTTAGTTTGCTTTGCCTTCCAGGGTCCTCAGCTGTTTCCTTACTATTTCACGGCAAGCATTATAAAGAGGCAATCTGATTTTCCCTGCTCACGCTGTCATGTTTTGCCATAGCTCGTCTACGACTGCTAATGCCATATGCTGAACCAGTATGAGACAATGCCACCACCTAGGTCAGACATTAGACAACTAGATGGAAGAAAGAAGAGTTTCCCAACTACAACTGTCATGTAAACTCTAGTGTATAATGAACAATGTCTGTAACAATAGAAGAAATGCAATGAAACTGAGATAAATACATAGTATCTGCTATTTAAATAACAAACTTGTGTTGACTAATGACATGCAGTTTTAAATTGTTATTAATTAAGCATTTAACTATATTTACAAAACAAAAAATCATAAATGTTATGGAGGGAGAGTCATATAATACTTCCACTCTCTCAGTAAGTGTAACACTTTCATTTGACACTGCGCACACTTTCCTCTAAACAGTGTTTCTCTTTTTCTAATTATGCATTGTCTAATTTGATTATGGTACAAGACAGAAGTGTTGAAATATCTTTAGTATTATCTAACCCTATGCAAGATCACACATCTGTTCCCTTAAACTTCATTTTAAGGGTTATTGTAGTGCTGAGTATGATTTAATTTTCTCTAAGTATTGAAATATTAACAGAATAAATCTCAAATGTCCAAATGGAGAAATTAGATTACATGATTGAGAAGACATTCAAAAGCAGGTTAGATTAAACAATTTTTCTCAAGGAAAGGATAGTTAGATCACAATCATCAACAGTTAAGATGGAATTGTTTATTTGCAGGGTCTGCTCTTTGCCTAGCCCTAAAAGCACTCTCATTTTGGCCCCTGAGTCTCAACATACACTGCTCAGCCCAGAACTTGCCATAGACACAAAAGATGAGGCATCATTATGTTTTTCATCTAGTTATTACCATGCCCTAAAATTTGACAAATATGTTATCGGGAAAGATGTGAAATGCATCTGAAAATTCTGTTCATAAGAGGATTGCTTCACTTCTATTTCTTATTTAGTGGATCTAGCTATATCTGGAAGAAAGCAATGCAGTTTAGGGCTTTAAAGGTTTCTGTGATATGTGATGGGATTTCAAATAACAGCTATGTTCCAGGATGTTAAAACATGTTTCTAGGCATTCCGGAAGGAAATCCAGACACACAACTCTACTCATCATCAGGTAAAACTCATATCCTGATAAATCAGTACTGAAGCCTTATACGGCTTTTAGTTTTTGCTGATTTATTTTAATGGTTCTGGGAATTGAATTGAGTGTAAGAACTCCTGGATGTTATACAAGTCCTCTGTTATTAAACTACGTCCCCAGGCTAATATTCAGGTGTTTTAAGTGGCTGATATTTTGCATTTATTCTATGCAGCCAAATTCAATCCTCATTGATGGACTTTTCTAATGTTACATCAAAGTTATTACTTTTATTCATATAAGCATTTCTTCCAAAGAACCGTTGATTTAAAATGTTTCTATAGGTTTCTGTGTGAACAGAGAAAGCTTTTCCATTCACTTAAGCATGTAATTTAAAAATATATATAAAAAATAGCCCACAAATAGTATTCTCATATAAAAACGGTGTTAAAATGTATTACAGAAAGTACTGCAGCTTACTGCTGTTTCTAAACAGAAATTGTATATTGTTCTATGGCCCTCATTTTCCTAAAATAATAGCTGTTCCTAAATAGGTATCTGTTAGTTTTCTCTACATTTTGAAAGCTTCTTTGATTTACAATGTTTCTCTTTTCTCATTTTTTCAAAACTCTTAAATAGTTTCATTATCATTAAAAGTTATAAATGTTTCATATGAGAAATTCTAATATACTTTATATTGAAGGGAGATAATATCGACCATATCTATATTGCTTTATGTACTTGATATGATGCCTATTAAAAATTCTCAAAAACAACACCATGTGCACTACTGAACAATAATTAACTAAACAACTAATAATGATAATATCATTATATCATCTTCTCATTGCCTTCATCCTCACTGAAATATAGAAATTAATAATTTTGTTTAAATTGCATTGATGTAATTAAAAATCCCTTTGTCTTAATAGAAAAGAACTAGATTTATTATAGAACCATTTACCTGAGTGATACTATATCTATTAGGGAAATAGAATGTCAGTATTTTAAAAGTACGCTCCCGAAAATTTAATTCTACTGATAAATCACAGGATATCAACAACACTAAAGAGAAATTTCTGCATGTCTATCATGCTGATCTACCTCCTCTTACTCTGTAATTCAATAGAAAGCTATTGACAAAATGAGAGTATTAACTCACTGACTGTTTTGCCATTTTCCTTAATAGAGGAACATTACTCAATAGGCCATACATGGGTCACGCTGCCCCGGGATGCTCACTCACTGCTTATTGCTAAGGTTCTGTGCTTCCTGCTCCCCCTCCTATGAAGTTCACTACGTGAGGTTGACATTCATTTATTTGAGGAGAGCTACAGAACTTGAAGTTTGGAAACATTAAGATAATACCATTATGATACAATCAAATAACAGTATTGACTATATGTCAAGGCACAGGTATTAAATAGTTGCTCCATGCTAAAATATTTTGCTTCATTTTTAAAGGTCCTACTAAGAAAAGTTACAATTTATATGTTTAGATATAAGGTTTCATCGAGATTCTATGGTTCCACAGCCAGTTGCCCTGAGTGTTAATTTCCACGAATATCCAAGATATATTGCATCCTCTCTTGCGCACAATAATATTATCTGGTATGTGTGTGTTAAGGCCATTAACTTCAAAGAGGCGGTATCATTTTAAGATGATTTGTCTAATATTTGCCTATGTTATGTAAACTAGCCCTATAGTACTAAAGGGGAGTCTTTTGCTAAAAGGTGGGCTTTATGGACAGCATGTACATTTGAAGAAAGGAGTTTATCATATATCACCTGTATCTATAGAACCATGAGAAGTATATGTAGAACGAAAGGTACTAGATGGAACAATATACAGGGATAAATCTTTAAAATTTATAATAACAATAGTGAGATTTGATTTGTTTGTAAAAGCTGAATGGTTTGAAACCCCTGTCATCTGCATGAAAAGCAAAAGCTTTAATCTGTTGAGACATCTCCCCATAATTTTTGGGAAAGTTTATGATTTGCATCACTGTCTCCATTCGTATATGTTGTATGGTGTATGTATATATGAATATTTATATATGTATATATGCACATATGTATATGTGTATATATAATATGTATACACATATACATAGTATATCCTAAAAATGGAATTGCTAAATACTATATATTTGTAAAACTATTTGCCATGTTATTTGTTATGCCCACCATGTCCCTGTTATTCACACATGACCTTTCAGAGATGCTTCAGACTCACCGAATTCTCTAAATTTCTACTTGAATTTTTGTTCTAGCATCTCTCTAGACACAAAGAAAAATCGTTTTCTGTCTTTTACTGGCCTCCAAGATAGTATCTTAAATGCTCAAGGGAAAAATAAAACATAACAATCCAGTCTGGGTGAACTAAACACTCTGCATTCTCCCAGCAGGGTTATTGCAGGAAAATGGTGTCCAGTACCTCTCTCTTTTCTATTTCGTTTACTTGCTTCCTGTCAATTCAAGAACCTGGCACAGTTTCCAACACATATGACTATAGTCTGACTGAAATTGCCAGAATTCCTTGCCTTCTCACCATCTCTACTTTTTTCTTTTGTTTTGTTTGAGTGTCTCTGCTGTTTATTCTCTCCCTGCGTCCCTTAAGAAGGCTCAGTCCTCTTACTCCCCTAAGAAACAACATCAATGGTTAGTCTCCTCAATTTACAGAGCATTGTATGTATGTGTCTGTGTCTGGCCTGAGATATTTACAGATACCTTCCTCTTCAATCCTCAGAAAATTCCTGTGGATAATGGGTAATTCAGTCTCCGAGGATCTGGCTCTCATTCAGCTTGACAGAAACTGGCAAACACTGAGACCCCTGTAAATATCTTCTTGACTTCAGAGCCAAGTACCCTTCTACCTTAAGGCAATCTCCTCAGAGGTTTATAGATTATATCAGTCAGACTATTAATACTGAAAATTTTTCTGTTTTAAATTTCCTAACCTGGGGCATATTGAAGTGAGTTTTCTTTCTTTATGGCCAAGCCAACTTAAAATTGCATCTCCTAAGTCCTTCTAACCAGCATGAGCCTAATCTACCCACAGCAATTTCTGTTCTCATTGTTGTTGTTTATTCAGGTTACAAATATGTTGGCTTGGAACTTAGACTGCATTTTGCAATGGAAACCACTCTTATGGTCCAGTATAGGCTCTGTGTGCCTTCTCCCTCTGTTAGCAAAGCCAGACTTGAGGTTGCCACTTCCTCTCAATATCTATGCCTGTCTTAAATATTCTATTGATCTTGCTGTCAATTTTATCTGTTATGTAAGGTATAAACAACTCATTTGTTATTTATTTCAGATCTCACAAAATGAAAGCCCTAGCAGGGCAAAATTTTGTTGGTGATCTCTGCTTCTTCCTTCTCAACTTCTAGTTCTAAATCATGTCTAGATCTCTATTCCACTCTAAATATTAACAGATCTGTCCATCTGGATAAAACTAATATTACCCATGCTGTTATTTTCCAAGATGTCTAGACACTCATCTATTCATAGAAATGGTTGATGGCACGGGGTTCTTCGTGTAAGGCTGATTTTTTTTTTGGAGTTTTTGAACTGTTCTATCTATAAGCAATACAAATTTCAATAAATGCACACACAGACTCTTTTGTATGGCCAGACCTCCATTATTTCAGTACCTCTGATAGGTGTGGGGAATTATTTCGAGGTGACTTTATTTATTTTTTTCATGATAACAAGATTGGATAACATTTCCTAGAATAATACTTTTCTTCTCTAATCCTGTTTTATTTTTGCCATTTTGACTCTAAGACTTTGAGCATGCTAAGGAAATGCTCTGTCACTGAGTCACATCTTCTGCCCCAGAAAATATCTTGCCATATTTTTCAAATGATAACTGTTTTTTTTCATATTTTTTGCATAGGAATGCATGAAGTAGTTTGAATAGTAAGCCCTCAGAAATAAAACAATGGCAAACAATCTACTTTTAGATTTCATTCTCTGTTTGGTGACATTTCATAAAATGAGGTTGTCTTTATTTTTTGTTGATAGGGTATTTTTGTTGTTATTGTTGAGCCAGTGTCTCAGTAGTCAGGTCATCTTGGTCTTGAACTGCTATTCTTCTAATATAGCTTCCAAAATGCTAGGATCATAGACAAGTATCACCATAAATTCCTTCCATGTTATAAAATCAGATATGCTAATTCTGTTTAACGACTTTACAATTTCATCTGCTTTGTAGAATTCTGTTACATGCAGATGTATTCCTATGTAATCTTTAAAAATATTAGTTTTATCTTATTTATCTCATATTTTAGCCTGTTTTTCATATAGTAAAACAGGCTAAAATTTAATTATTTTATTTAAATAAATACTACCTTTTGTACTAATTCTCAGATACATTCTATATCTATGCAATGATTATAAATACCACCTTTCTTATCCCTACCATCTCTATTTCTTATCAAGTGCACAGACTCATATACAATACTTGTCTTTGTAGATAAAAAACCATTTAAATAGAACTTAATCTATAAAACCAAATACATGATTCAAAAACAAATCTGCGGACACAAAAGGAGCCAATCATCCGTTTTCAAAAGTATTTTTGTTGTGTGTTAGACAGTCACTGTAGACTTCCTTTGGGAGTTAAATTTCAGTAATCAGTCAAATAAAGTATTGGGGGTAATTCACAAATGCAAGATCATTTCTAAGTAGGCCTCTCACATCCCTTTGTGAATCCTACTAGGTTTTAGCAAGGAGAAAGCTGTTATGTGAGACCAGCTATCATTGGATTCCATGCACTGGCATCATCATCATCATCAATATTATTATTATTATTATTATTATTATTATTATTCGTGGGTAGACGGAGAAATCCAATTCTATTATTCTACTACTAATCTTTATAATAATTCAATGGTGACTTTTTGCAATTAAATGCATAAAGAAATTAATGCAGTTTGTATGACTAAAACAAAATCATGCTTTGTGAGTTGTAGGAAACACAGAAAATGTAATGTTTGACAAATATTCTATGATTTGAGTAAGCAATAAAATGTACAGCATTATACAAAATACTTAATTCATGTGAAAACACAAGTCATTAATATGTTCTATTGCTAAAGCATTCAATAAAATAAATTTCAATTGTGTCCTATTGTTAGAATGCAAACTATAAGGCTGTTAATATTTTCAGGTTCCTATATATAATACAATAATATTGTGTTGTAATCATTTTATAAATGTATAAACTGCACTCTCTAGAGCCTGCCG